>CM038214.1:151922742-152024526 GCA_021442155.1 Cymbidium sinense
AAATTAAGTAAGCGGTAGGTTTAGGTTTATTTAGTTTATTTTTTATTTATTTTAGTTTATTTTTTATTTTTTTATTTAAATTAAGTTTTATTTTTTATTTTTATTTAGTTTAGTTAATTTATTTTAGTTTAAACTTTTTATTTTTATTTATTTTTATGCTTAGGTTTATGTTTAGGTTTACTTTTTAGTTTAGTTCTTTTTTATTTAATTTTTTAGGTTTAGGTTTTATTTTTTTATTTTTAGGTTTAGGATTAGGTTTTTATTTTGCTTTTTTAAGGTTTAGGTTTTAGGTTTTTATTTTAAGCTAACTTTTAGGTTTTATATTTTTAGTATAGGTTTAGGTTTATTTTTAGTTTATTTTATTTTATTTAGTTTAGGTTTAGCTTTTGGTTTAGTTTATTTTAGGTTTAGGCTTAGGATTTATTTATTTCAATTTTGGTTTAGGTTTACTTTATTTTATTTATTTTATTTTAGGTTTAAGTTTAGGTTTTTTTTAGTTTAGTGATTAGGTTTTATTTTTTATTTACTTTTTAGGTTTTGGTTTTTATTTAATTTTTATTTAATTTTATTTTTATTTTAAGTTTAGTTTTTATTTTATTTAGGTTTTTATTCTTATGTTTATTTTATTTTTTTGTTAAGTTTAGGCTTTTATTTATTTTATTATAGTATAATTCTATATTTTATTTTATTTTATTTTTAGGTTTAGGTTTAAGTTTTAGTTTATGTTTCTATTTTATTTTATTTTTTATTTTATTTAGGTTTAGGTTTTTTTATTTATTTTATTATTATGTTTTATTTAGTTTAGGTTTAGGTTTTTATGTTTTCAAGGTTTAGGGTTTAGGGTTTAGGGTTTATGGTTTAGTGTTTTAGGGTTTAGGGTTTTAGGGTTTATGGTTTAGAGTTAGGATTTAGGATTTAGGGTTTAGTGTTTAGGCTTTAGGGTTTAGGGTTTAGTGAGTTTACGATTTAGGGTTTATAGTTAGCTTAGGGTTTAGTGTTAGTTTAAAGTTTATGGCTTACTCTTTAGGGTTTAGGGTTTTTAGAGTTTAAGATTTAGGGTTTTAGGGTTTAGGGTTTAGGGTTTAGGGTTTAGTGTTTAGTGTTTAGGTTTAGGGGTTTTAGATTTGAGGTTTAGGTTATCTTAGGTTTAGGTTTAAGTTTTTTTTTAGGGTTTTATAGGGTTTAGGGTTTAGGGTTGGTTTAAGTTAAAGTTTAGGATTTAGGGTTATTAGGGTTTAGGGTTTAGGGTTATTTTAGGGTTTAGGGTTTAGGGTTTAGGGTTTTTTAGGGTTTAGGGTTTAGGGTTTAGGGTTTAGTGTTTAGGGATAGTTTTAGGGTTTAGAGTTTAGGGTTTAAGGATTAGGATTAGGGTTTAGGTTTAGGGTTTAGTATTTTTAAAATTAAGTAAATCTAGGTTTAGGTTTATTTAGTTTATTTAGTTTATTTTATTTATTTTATTTTTTATTTTTTTTTATTTAGGTTTATTTTTTTATTTGTTAGTTTATTTATTTTAGGTTTACTTATTTTAGTTTAGGTTTTTTATTTTACTTTATTTTTTAGGTTTAGATTGAGGTTTATGCTTATTTTATAGTTTAGTTTTTTATTTAATTTTTTAGTTTTGGTTTTATTTTTTATTTTTAGGTTTAGGTTTTGGTTTTTTATTTATTTTTTTAGGTTTATGTTTTAAGTTTTTATTTTAGGTTTACTTTTAGGTTTTATTTTTTAGTTTAGGTTTAGGTTTATTTTTATTTTATTTTATTTTATTTAGTTTAAGGTTTAGGTTTAGGTTATTTTAGGTTTAGGTTATTTTTTTTTAGTTTAGTGTTTAGGTTTTATTTTTTATTTATTTTTAGGTTTATTTTTAGTTTACATTTTTATTTTGTTTTTATTTTATTTTATTTTATGTTTAGCTTTCATTTTATTTAGGGTTTTTTAATTTTTAGGCTTATTTTATTTTAGTTTAGCTTTTAGTTTTTATTTAATTTTATTTTTACATTTAGGTTTAAGTTTAGGTTTTAGTTTAGGTTTTATTTTATTTTATTTTATTTATTTTATCTAGGTTTAGGCTTTTTTATTTATTTATATATATATATATATATATATATATATATATATTTAGTTTAGGTTTAGGATTTTTGGTTTTTAAGGTTTAGGGTTTGGGGTTTAGGGTTTAGGGTTTAGGATTTAGGGTTTTAATGTTTAGGGTTTAGGGTTTATTATTTGGTTTAGGGTATAGGGTATAGGTTATAAGGTTTAAGGGTTAGTTTAGGATTTTGTATTTTTTAGGGTTTATGGTATAGGGTTTACGGTTTATGGTTGTAGGATTAGGGTTTAATGTTTAAGGTTAGTTTTAGGGGTTATGGTTTAGGATTTAGGGTTTAAGATTTAGGGTTTTTTTTAAATTAAGTAAGCTAGTAAGTTTAGGTTTATTTAGTTTGTTTTTATTTATTTTAGTTTATTTTATTTTTTTATTTTTATTTTTTATTTTTATTTAATTTAGTTTATTTATTTGGAGTTTATTTATTTATTTTAGGTTTTTATTTTAGTTTATTTTCTAAGTTTAGCTTTATATTTATGCTTATTTTTTAGTTTAGATTTATTTTTATTTAATTTTTTTATTTTGGTTTTATTTTTTATTTTTAGGTTTAGATATAGGTTTTTATTTTGCTTTTTAAGGTTTAGGTTTTAGGTTTTTATTTTAAGTTTATTTTTAAGTTTAATGTTTTTATTTTAGGTTTAGGTTTATTTTTATTTTATTTGTTATATTTAGTTTAGAGTTTAGGTTTAGTTTATTTTAGGTTTAGGTTTAGGTTTAGGTTTTATTTATTTTAGTTTAGTTTATTCTAGTTTAGGTTTAGGTTTATTTTATCTTGTTTATTTTAGGTTTAGGTTTTTTTTAGTTTAGGGTTTAGGTTTATTTTTTTATTTATTTTTTAGGTTTATTTCTTAGGTTTTTTTATTTACTTTTTTATTTTATTTTATTTTAGATTTATTTTATTTTTATTTTATTTAGTTTTATTTTATTTAAGTTTTTATCTTTAGGTTTATTTAATTTTTTAGTTTAGTTTAGGTTTCTACTTAATTTATTTTATTTTATGTTTTATTTTTTATTTTAATTTACTTTTATGCTTAGGTTTAGGTTTAGGTTTTAGTTTAGGTTTTTATTTTATTTTAGATTTTATTTTATTTAGATTTAGGTTTTATATTTATTTTATATTTATGTTTTATTTAGTTTAGGTTTAGGTTTTTAGGTTTTTAGGTTTTTAGTGTTTAGGATTAAGGGTTTAGGGTTTGGGGTCTAGGGTTAAGGGTTTAGGTTTGTATGTTTCATGGTTTAGGGTTTAGGGATTAGTGCTTAGGGTTTAGGGTTTAGGATTTAGGGTTTTAAGGTTTAGGATTTAGGGTATATGGTTTAGGTTTTGTGCTTTAGGGTTTAGGGTTAGTTTTAAGGTTTAGGGTTTTGGGTTTAAGGTTTTTTTTTATTTTTTTATTTTTTTAAATTAAGTAAACTCATAGGTTTAGGGTTTACTTAGTTTATTTTATTTATTTATTTTAGTTTATTTTATTTTTTTCTTTTTATGTAAGTTTATTTTTATTTTTATTTGGTTTAGTTTATTTATTTTAAGTTTATTTATTTTAGCTTACGTATTTTATTTTAGTTTATTTTTTAGATTTAGGTTTAGGTTTATGTTTATGTTTTAGTTTAGTTTAATTTTTATTTTATTTTTTAGGTTTATGTATTATTTTTTATTTTTCAATTTAGGTTTAGGTTTTTTTTTTCATTTTTTAGGTTTAGGTTTTGGATTTTTATTTAAGGTTTATTTTTAGGTTTTATTTTTTAGTTTAGGGTTAGGTTTATTTTTAGTTTATTTTATTTTATTTAGGGTTTAGGCTTCGGTTTAGATTTAGTTTTTTTAGGTTTAGGTTTAAGTTTTATTTATTTTAGTTTATTTTATTTTATTCTATGGTTAGGTTAAATTTATTTTTATTTTAGGTACAATTTTTTATTTTTTTTGGTTTAGGGTTGAGGTTTTTTTTGTTTTTTTTTTGGTTTTATGTTTAGGTTAATATTTTAGGCTTAAGTGTTTATTTGGTTTTTATTTTATTTTATTTTTGGTTTATTTTATTTTGATTTTAGGTTTATTTTGTTTTTATTTTAGGTTTATTTCATTTTTATTTTAGGCTTAGTTTTTATTTTATTTAGGTTCTTTATTTTTTTAGTTTATTTTAGGTTTTTATTTATTTTATTTTAGTTTAGTTTTTTATTTTCTATTTTATTTTCTTTTTAGGTTTAGGTTTAGTTTTTAGTTTAAGTTTTATTTTATTTTATTTTATTTTATTTATCTTATTTTGGTTTAGGTTTATTCATTTATTTTATTTTTTGGTTTTATTTTGTCTAGGTTTATGTTTTTAACTTCTTAGGGTTTAGGGTTTAGGATTAGTTGAGGGTTTAAGGTTTAAAGTTTATGGTTTGGGGTTTAGGGTTTAGGGTTTAGGGATTAGGGTTTAGGGTTTAAGGTTTAAGGCTTAGGCTTTAATGTTTAAGGTTTAGGGTTTAGGGTTTTGGGTTTTAGTGTTTAGGGTTTAGGGTTTGTGTTTAGGGTTTTTAGGATTTGGGGTTTAGCATTTAGGGTTTAGGATTTAGGGTTTGGGCTTTAGGTTTAGGGTTCAGGTTTTAGTTCAGGGTTTAGAGTTTTTGGTTTTTTTTCTTACAAAGAACAAATTCAGATTCAACATTTCTTCTTTTCAATTTCATCAACCAAGTAACACACCAAGTTTTTTAAGACACAAGTGATGATAGATAAAAATCAGCACGCATAGAAAATCAAAAACCCTAGATAATTAGAATCGTATTTAATATAAAGACACAGTTCCATAGCAGCAGATCGGATCGGTCATTCTTCAATTTCTCCAATTCCCATCAAAACCACCCAGGCCTCTCCAGTAATGGGATCCACCATGTTATCCTCGATCTCTCCCTCCACCACAACCATGCCTATAACCTCCATCACTCCTCCCGCTTCCATAACCACCACTGCTCTGACCACCACTTCAATAACCACTAGCACCTCCAGATCCCCACCACCACTGCGATAACCATAGCCTCTGCCTTCACCATGTCTTGAGATCTGATTGAGCTAGATGGTGAAGTTCTGCGATCAACGTTTTGCCCATTCTTAGGGTTTACATTTATTAGGTTTTATGGTTTAAGTTTATTTTTTAATTTATTTAGTTAATTTAGGTTTAGGTTTAGGGTTTAGGGTTTAAGGTTTAGGGTTTAGGGTTTAGGGTTTAGGGCTTTAGAATTTATGCTTTTAGGGTTTTAGGGTTAGTGTTTAGGGTTTAGGGTTCAGGGTTTTGCATTTAGGCTTTAGGGTTTTGAGGGTTTAGGGTTTAGTGTTTAGGGTTAGCTCAAGATTTAGGGTTAGTTTAGAGTTTGGGCTGTGGGGCTTAAGGTTTTTGGGGTTTAGGGTTTAGGGTTTAGAGTTAGTTTTGGGTTTAGGGTTTAGGGTTTTATGGTTTAGGGTTTAGAGTTTAAGGTTAGGGTTAGGGTTTAGGGTTTAAGGTTTAGGGTTTAGGGTTTGGAATTTAGGGTTAGTTTAGGGTGTAGGGTTTAGGGTTTTTTACTGTTTAGTGTTTAGTGTTTAGGGTTGTAGGTTTAGGGTTTAGGGTTTAGGGTTAGTTTTAGGGTTTAGGGTTTAGGGGTTTAGGTTTTAAATTAATTAAACTGATAGGTTTAGGTTTATTTAGTTTATTTTTTGTTTTTGGTTTACATTTTTTTTAGTATAAGGTTTAGATTTTCTTTTAAGGTTTATTTTTAGGTTTAAATTTTTATTTAATTTTTACTTTATTTTATTTTAGGTTTATTTTATTTTTATTTTACATTGAGATTTTTTATTTAGATTTTTTATTCTTAGTTTTATTTTATTTTTTAGTTTAGTTTAAGTTTTTAATTATTTTATTTTAGTTTATTTTTATTATTTTATTTTATTTTATTTTTAGGTTTAGGTTTAGGTTTTAGTTTTGGTTTTAGTTCTATTTTATTTTTTTTATTTTTTTTAGGTTTAGGCTTTTTTATTTAGTTTAAGTTGAGGTTCTTAGGTTTTTAGCTTTTTAGGGATTAGAGATCAGAGTTTAGGGTTTAGGGTTTAGGGTTTTAGGGTATAAGGTTTTAGTATTTAGGGTTTAGTTCTACGATTTAAAGTTTAGGAGTTAAGGTTTAGTGTTTAGACTTTAGGGTTTAGGGTTTTCAGGGTTTAGGGTTTAGGGTTTAGGGTTTAGAGTTTAGAGTTTAGAGTTTAAGGTTTAGGGTTTAGGGTTTTAGGGTTTATGGTTTAGGGTTTGGGGTTAGGTTTAGGGTTTAGAGTTAAGGTTTTTTTTTTAAATTAAGTAAACTCGTAGGTCTAGGTTTATTTACTTTATTATTTATTTATTTTATTTTATTTTATTTTTTATTTTTATTTCAAATTTTTTTCTTTTTTATTTTTATTTAGTTTAGTTTTTTTATTTTAGGTTTATTTATTGCAGTTTAGGTTTTTTATTTTAGTTTATTTTTAAGATTAGGTTTAGGTTTATTTTTTAGTTTAGTTTTATTTTATTTTATTTTCTAGGTTTAGGTTTTATTTTTAATTTTTTGGTTTAGGATTAGATTTTTATTTTATTTTTGTAGGTTTAAGTTTTAGGTTTTACTTTAGGTTTATCTTTTTGTCTTATTTCCTAGTTTAGGTTTAGATTTATTTTTAGTTTATTTTATTTTATTTAGTTTAGGGCTTATGTTTAGTTTATTTTTGGTTTAGGTTTAGATTTTATTTATTTTAGTTTAGTTTATTTTAGTTTACGTTTACGTTTATTTTATTATGTTTATTTTTTAGTTTTGGGTTTAGGTTTTATTTTTTATTTATTTTTAGGTTTTAGGTTTATTTTTTAGGTTGAAGTTTTTATTTAGTTTTAATTTTAGGTTTATTTTATTTTTATTTTACATTTAGATTTTAATTTATTTAGGTTTTAATTTTTAGGTTTATTTTATTTTATAGTTAAGTTTAGGTTTTTATTTATTTTATTTTAGTTTACTTTTATTTTTTATTTTATTTTATTTTTACATTTAGGTTTAGGTTTAGGTTTAAGTTTAGGTTTTAGTTTAGCTTTTTATTTTCATTTTTTTGTATTTTATTTAAGTTTTGATTTATTTATTTATTTTATTTTTAGGTTTTACTTAGTTTAAGTTTAGGTTTTTAGGGCTTAAGGTTTAGGGTTTAGGGTTTAGGGTTTGGGGTTTAGGGTTTAGTGTTTAGGGTTGTAGGTTTTAGGCTTTAGGGTTTAGGTTTTAGGGTTTAGGATATAGGATTTACGGTTCTAAGGTTTAGGGTTTAGGGTTTAGGGTTGCAGATTTATAGTTCAGGGTTTAGGGTTTAGGGTTAGTTTTAGGGTTTAGGGTTTAGGGTTAAGGTTTTCTTTTTTTTTTAATTAAGTAAATTCATAGGTTTAGGTTTATTTAGTTTATTTTTGATTTATTTGATTTGATTTAATTTTTTTTATTTCTATTGAGTTTAATTTATTTATTTTTGGTTTATTTATTTTAGTTTAGGTTTTTTATTTTATTTTATTTCTTAGGTTTAAGTTTTTATTAAGGTTTATTTTTTTAGTTTAGTTTAGTTTTGTTTTTATTTAATTTTTAGGTTTAGGTTTAGGTTTTTCTTTTATTTTCTTAGGTTTAGGTTTTATTTATTTTATTTTTGGTTTAGGTTTATTTTATTTTATTTAGGTTTAGGTTTAGGTTTAGGTTTAGTTTATTTTTAGGTTTAGGTTTATTTATTTTAATTTAGTTTATTTTAGTTTAGGTTCAAGTTTATTTTATTTTTATTTTAAGTTTAGGTTTTTTTTTTAGTTTAGGGTTTAGGTTTTATTTTGTATTTATTTTTAGGTTAATTTTTTTTTGGCTTAGGTTTTATTTAGTTTTATTTTATTTTTTTTAGGTTTGTTTTTTTTTTTAGGTTTCTTTTAGTTTAGTTTAGGTTTTTATTTATTTTATTTTAGTTTTATTTTATTTTTTATTTTATTTTCTTTTTAGGTGTAGGTTTAGGTTTAGGATTTAGTTAAGGTTTTTATTTTATTTTATTATTTTATTTTGGTTAAGGTTTTTTAATTTATTTTGTTTTTAGGCTTTATTTAGTTTAGGTTTAAGTTTTTACTTTTTAAGGTTTAGGGTTTAGGGTATAGGGTTTAGGGTTTGGGATTTAGGGTTTAGGGCTTAGGGTATATGGTTTATGTTTTAGGGTTTGGGGTTTAGGGTTTAGGGTTTAGGATTTAGGGTTTATGGTTTAGGGTTTAGGGTTTAAGGTTTAGGGCTTTTGAGGGTTTAGGTTTTATGTTTAGGGTTCATGTTTTAGTTTAGAGTTTAGGATTTTCAGATTCTTTTTATTTTAATAGAGAACAAATTCATATTCAACATTTCTTCTTTTCAATTTCAGGAAAGCAAGTTTTAGAGACATTATGACATATATGAAAATGAGCACACATAGAGTAAATCAAACTAAAATCATCTCTCTTAGACATAGTTCCAGCAGATGGTTTCACCATTTCTTCAATTTAGACCCGACCTCTCGAGTTGCAGAATCACCATTATATCTCGATCTCTCCCCATCATGGTTTTTCATTGCTCTCTCACCATAACCACCCGACCCAGCTTAGCACCTCTAGATCCCCCACCCCTTTGTGATTCTTAGTCTCGCTTTTGCGAATGCACAGTTGTTGATGATCCTCAAGGTTACGTCCATTCTTAGGGTTTATGTTTCATTTATTAAATTTTTAGTTACTTAGGTTTAGGTTTAGGAATAGGGGTTTAGGGTTTGGGTTTAAGGTTAGGGTTTAGGGTTTAGGGTTTTAGAGCTTAGGGTTTTAGTGTTTAGGGTTTAGGGTTTAGGGTTTATATTTTAGTGATTAAGCTTTAGGGTTTAGAGTTTTAAGGTTTAGGGTTAGCTTAAGGATTTGGGTTAATTTTAGATTTAGGCTTTAGGGTGTAAGGTTTTTATAGTTTAGGGTTTAAAGTTTATGGTTTATGATTTAGGCTTTTGGGTTTAGGGTTTAGGGTCTAGGGTTTAGGGTTTAAGGTTAGGGTTAGGGTTTAAGGTTTAAGGTTTAGGGTTTAGGATTTAGTGTTTAGGGTTTAGTGTATGTTTAGGGTGTAGGGTTTAGAATTTAGGGTTTAGGGTTTAGGGTTTAGGTTTTTTTTTAAGTTAAGTAAACCAGCAGTGGTTTAAGTTTATTTAGTTTATTTAGTTTATTTTTTAATTATTTTAGTTTATTTTATTTTTTATTTTTATTTAAGATAATTTTTTATTTTTATTTAGTTTAGTTTTTTTTATTTTAGGTTTATTTATTTTAGTTTTTTTTATTTTAGTTTAGTTTTTTAGGTTTAGGTTTATGTTTATGTTTAATTTTTAGTCTAGTTTTATTTTTATTTTTATTTTTAGGTTTAGGTTCTTATTTTATTTTTTAGGTTTAGGTTTTAGGTTTTTATTTTAGGTTTATTTCTAAGTTTTATTTTTTAGTTTAGGATTAGGTTTATTTTTAGTTTATTTTATTTTATTTAGTTTATGGTTTAGGTTTAGGTTATATTTATTAAGTTTAGTTTATTTAAGTTTAGGTTTACGTTTCTTTTATTTTTATTTAGGTTTAGGTTTTTTTAGTTTATGGTTTAAGTTTTATTTTTTATTTATTTTTTAAGTTTAGGTTTTTATTTAGTTTTTATTTTATATTATTTTAGGTTTATTTTACTTTTATTTTACTTTAATTTTTTACTCTTAGGTTTATCTTATTTTTAATTTGAGTTTAGGTTATTATTTATTTTATTTTAGTTTATTTTTGTTAGTTTATTTTATTTTATTTTTTGGTTTATGTTTAAGTTTTAGTTCATGTTTTTATTTTATTTTATTTTTTTATTTTATTTAGGTTAATTTTTTTTATATATTTTCTTGTTAAGTTTTATTTAGTTTACATTTAGGTTTTTATGTTTTTAGGGTTTAGTGTTTAGGCTTTAGGGTTTAGCATTTAGGGTTTAGGGTTTTAGGGTTTAGGGTTTAGGTTTAGGGTTTACGGTTTTAGGTTTAATGTTTAAGCTTTAGTGTTTAGGGTTTTTAGGGTTTATCATTTAGGGTTTAGGGTTTAGAGTTTAGGGTTTAAAGGTTAGCATAGGATTTAAAATAAAATAAAATAAACTGATAGGTTTAGGTTTATTTAGTTTATTTAATTTATTTTTTATTTATTTTAATTTATTGTATTTTTATTTTAATTTATTTTAGTTTATTTATTTTAAGTTTATTTATTTTAATTTAGGTTTTTATTTTAGTTTATTTTTTAGGTTTAGGTTTATTTTTTAGTTTAGTTTTATTTTTATTTTATTTTTTATCTTTAGGTTTTATTTTTTTTGTTTTAGGTTTAGGTTTTTGTTATTTTTTTAGGTTTAGATTTTATTTTAGGTTTATTTTTTAAGTTTTATTTTTTAGTTTAAGTTTATGTTTTTTTAGTTTGTTTTATTTTATTTAGTTTAGGTTTAGGTTTAGGTTTAGTTTACTTTAGGTTTAGGTTTAGGTATTATTTATTTTAGTTTATTTTATTTTAGTTTAGGTTTAAGTTTATTTTATTTTGTTTATTTTATTTGTATTTTAGGTTTAGGTTTTTTTTAGTTTAGGGTTTAGGGTTTATTTTAAATTATTTAGTTTAGGTTTAGGTTTAGGTTTAGTTTACTTTAGGTTTAGGTTTAGGTTTTATGTATTTTAATTTAGTTCATTTTAGTTTAAGTATAATTTATTTTATTTTTATTTTAGGTATAGGTTTTTTTATAGTTTAGGGTTTAAGGTTTATATTTTTGTAGGTTTAGGATTTAGAGTATAGAGTTTAGGGTTATAGGTTTAGGATTTAGGGTTTAGGATTTTGAGTTTTTTTAGTTTATTTGATTTTATTTAGTTTAGGTTTAGGTTATTATTTATTTTATTTTAGTTTATTTTTTTATTTTATTTTATTTATTTAGGTTTATTTATTTATTTATTTTAGGTTTATTTAGTTTAGGTTTAGGTTTTAGGTTTATTTAGTTTAAGGTTTTAGGTTTAGTTTAGAGTTTAGGGTTTAGGGGGTTTAGGTTAGTTTAGGTTTTGTTTTAGATTTAGGTTTTATAGGTTTAGGTTTATGTTAGTTTAGGTTTAAGGTTTAAGTTTTAGGTTTAAACTTTAGTTTAGGTTTAGGTTTAGGTTTTAGTTTAAGTTTAGTTTTAGGTTTAGGTTAGTTAGTTAGTTAGGTTTAGGTTTAGTTTTAGGTTTAGGGTTTAGGGTTTAGTGTTTAGGGTTTAGGGTTAAATATTTTTGGGTTTAGGGTTTTAGGATTTAGGATTTAGGGTTTTGGGTTTTGGGTTTATAATTTTTAGGGTTTAGGGTTTAAAGTTTATGTTTTAGTTTTAGGGTTTAGGTTTTAGTTTAGGGTTGAGGGATTTTGGTTTTTTAGAGAATATTCATATTTATTCTTTTATTTCATAAGTAACACTAGTTTTCTAAACCTGGCGATGACATAGATGAAAAAAGCACAAGAGCAAATCAAAACATTTAGAACCATCTCTTATAAAGACACAGTTTAGAAGTTTGGATTGGTCATTCTTGGTTTCTCAGGTTCCCATTAGGCCTTGGCTTAGTAGAGAATGCACCATATCTTTATCTCTCCTGCCACCACCATGGCAATAACCTCTGCTCCTCCTCCCTCCTCCACTACTCCACCTCCTTCCAGGTACCTCAGTTATAAATGCCTTACCTTCCTCCACCATATCTAGGCGAGCCTAGTTGATGGTGATGTTCTTGCCTTCAGGTTTATTCTAGTGTTTATGTTTAGGTTTAGGTTTATTAGGTTTTAGGGTTTAAGTTTATTTTTAATTTATTTAATTTAATTTATTTAGGTTTAGGGTTTGGGGTATAAGGTTTAGGGTTTAGGGTTATGGTTTAGGATTTAGGGTTTGTGGTTTAGATTTTAATGTTTAGGGTTTAGGGTTTTAGGGTTTATGCTTTTAGGATTTAGGGTTTAAGGTTAGGGTTTAGGGTTTCGGGTTTAGGGTTTAGGGTTTGTTTATTTGGTTAAGGTTAGTTTAGGTTTTAGTTTAGGGTTTAGGGTTTAGGATTTAGGGTTTAAGGGTTTTTTTAAAGTAAGTAAACCGGTAAGTTTTAGTTTATTTAGTTTATTTTATATTTAGTTTAGCTTATTTTATTTTTTATTTTTAACTAGGGATTTTATATTTTTATTTAGTTTTGTTTATTTATTTTAAGTTTACTTAATTTAGTTAAGGTTTTTTATTATATTTTTATTTAGTTTTATTTATTTATTTTAAGTTTACTTAATTTAGTTAAGGTTTTGGGGGATTTACATACATACCATGTCAAACTTTCATATTTACATATTTAACACCTAAATTTCAATTTTTACGTATATAACACTCTATCTTAAATATCACATCATAAATACCACTTTATTCACTTTTTAAAAGTGAAATGCACTTTTTTAAGCATAGAAAAGTGTTTGATAAGTAAATATCTAACTTTTTAGTGATATGTAAATATGAAGTTTGATGATGTGGTATATGTAAATTAAGGTTTTTATTTTAGTTTATTTTTTTAGGTTTAAGTTTATTTTGGTTAAGTTTTATTTTATTTTTAGGTTTAGTTTTAGGTGTTTAGGGTTTAGTTTTTTTAGGGTTTTAGGGTTTTAGGTTTAGGTTTAGGGTTTAGGGTTGAATTAGTGTTTAGGGTTTAGGGTTTAAGTTTTAGGTTTTAGGGTTTAAGGTTTAGTTTAGGATTTAAGTTTGTTTAAGTTTAGGGTTTAAGTTTAGGGTTTAGGTTTTTTTAGGTTTATTTAAACAATAACTTAGGTTTGTATTTATTTAGGTTAGGGTTTTTTATTTTAGTTTAAAATTAGGTTTATTTTATATTTTTAAGTTATTTTAATTTATTAGTTTAGTTTAGTTTAGGGTTTAGGTTAGGGTTTAGGTTTTTTGGTATATGCTTTTAAGGCTTAGAGTTTATTGTTATAGGTTTAGGTTTAGGGTTTTTTTTTTTTTTGGAAATTTAGGTATTTTTTGAGAGGGTTACATGGTCCTTAGAGGGATTTAAAATTGATAGTTTAGGTTTTAAGTACATAAGAGAGGTTTAAAAGAGATATAAGTTGATTAACATAATAAGCCAAGGAAGATTAGGGGTTTAGGAGGATGTAGATTGCATGATAGTATGGAGCAAACCTGAGGGAAAATCACTAGAGGAGATAATTTGTTTATAGTCTTTGAGCTTTATTAGAGTTTAAACCATATTAATATAGAGGAAAGAGGCTGAAGGATAAGGTGTCCCATTAAAGTATCATCAATATTGTCAGACATTGGAATACATAAACATAAGAGAATGAGACATCTTTAGGAACCTCATGAAAAGGCATTCAAGAGAAAGCTGACATATAATCCTCCACAAGAAAAAGGAGGAGACAACTTGTTGAAATCATGAATCAAGTCAATGAGCTATAATTTTACATATGATATATATGTGAATCTTTAAGTTTAGGAAACAATTTAATGTCCATATCAATAAGGCATTAGGACCAAAATTGGATAATAGATCAACACAAAAAAGAGCAGGCAAAAGGGATTGTTACCACCCATTAGGAATAGATGGCATGCACAAATTTGAATTGGGAGAATACAACATGTAATGTAGTTTTTAGGAGATGAGCGGTAGAGGACATATTTATTAGAGAGAATAGCTAATGCAAGGTTTGGAACCCAGGAAAATTATTGACTTGGAGTTTAGGTTTTTTTAGGATTTAGGGTTTTTTTTGTTTGGGTTTAGGGTTTAGGGTTTATGTTTTTTTGTTTTAGGGTTTAGGGTTTTAGTTCATCTCTTAAGATTGACTTTAACTCACTCACGAGAATCACATAGGAGAAGCTGTAGGTATGCAGAGAAGGTAGAACTTTCGAGCTCATCATTCAGAAGTCATTAAAGTCACATTGGCAAAGTTACCTCTCATGGTAGCACCTGGGATCTGAGTAAGCAATTCATTATTTCTAATGGTGCCCCTCCATGATGCTCCACCATGGATATACTTGTGGAGGACCAAGCCATGTTGATTACAATGTCTACAACCTTAGAAAGTTTCAAGCTAAGTTAAGCATATACGATGCCTTTCTCTTATCCAAAGAGATGGGGGAATCTCTAATCATGGCCTAACTTGATCTAGAGATATGCTTAGCTCAACCGATTATTATTAAAGAGGAGGCATGCCACTCGAAGGACATATTAGGAGTTAAATTCAGTGATGAGGACTTACTCCTAGGGACAACCGAGCACAACTGCCTCTTTACATTATATGTTTTGAGTTGAAATTTAATTAAACTACTAGGGCTTATAATCTACCAATACAAGTTTGTTAGAATCCCTAAGAGGTGAGGATTTATGCTCATAGCCTGAAGTAAATAGCTACCTCAGATCCTAAATCTTGGGTGCTTTAGTACGAGCTAAAGCATGACCTAAATCTAAGCGACAGGTGAACATATGTGTTTACCTTCACAAGAGATAATAAATTGTCCAACTTCTGGACTTATAACGCTTGGGTGGCCTCATTTCTTCCTATGATTTTAAAACCATGTAGTCTCTTATGGTAAGATAGCGGTAGTTATTTAATTAGAAAGAGACTAAAGTCCTAAACACTCTCTAAAGCATGAGTGGTATGAGCATATGATGTAATCTATTGATGCAAAATCTTTTAAATTTTATTTCATTTTAGACACATCATTTTGGGAGGCTTTAGGATTTATTATTCTAAATGCATGATTAAAAGGTTATGGGTAAAATCAGCTAGAAGGTGTTCCCCACCACAATGGTTCCCCTGGGTCAAGCATTCCTTTATCAAGGATGGAGATCCTTCATGTTCAAGGTAGAAAGAATATGCATGCATGATGTGAAACATATAACCACACAGCTAAGGGGTTACTAAATCATTCAATTATCTTATCTATGTCTTAAGCTTTATGATGAGGTTATGAGTTGTTTACAATTTATTTATGAGTGATTAATTTGGTAGAAAAGTTTTTTTTTATCCTAAGAGCCTAATCAGCAAACATTAAAGCATTAATCATTTAATAAACTACGAAAAGCATGCATCTAATGCACAAAACATAACATCAAACAATTATATAAACTATCGTAAAAGAATAAAAGTCGATCTGGTTAGATTAATAGTTCAAGAGAGAAAAATATGGTGTAGCTCTACCCTTATACAATCTAGAATATGAAAAAAAGATTATAATTATATTAAATGCTATGGGGGTCTCCTTTCATCATATCTCAATTTTTGATTTGGTTCTTTCTTTCATTTGGATGGTTCTTGCTTTAAAGGCATCACGGCACCCAGACAAATCTCCCATAGCACTAATCCTAATTCCTATTGTAAAAATTACATTTATGTAGGAAAAGTAAATCTAATTACATGTGCAAAATAGAGTTTAGCTAAATATACATATAATCTCAAGCAATTGTATTTATAATTTGGACTTAGCACCCTATACATGGGTAACTAAGCCACTGTCTAACTTGGATTATGCTTAAAGATTTAAGCAACCAAAAAGCATTCACATTTATTTTTAAGCATAAGCATAATCCCCTAGAAAACATGATTAGGCTAATATGTTGGCCTATCATCTAGTCTCTGAAGAATACACCAACATCAATCTAAAATAATACATCATAAAACATAACATACATCACATCATACACCGTCCTAACTTAGAGCTAGAAGTGGTGACTTAAGGCTTGTGTGGTAAGTCTTGTTAGGCATTAGTGTTTTATTTTCTAAGTGTAGAAGGATTCAATTTAACATGATAAGTTGATTTCACTTGAAGTAGTTTAACTGATTTGAGAATTTTAATGTGTTTTCTTTTGTTTCATTTGATTACACTTAGCAACTATGTGTTATAAAGAGAGGAAAAAAGGATTGCCCTCTTTCATCCCTTCCTTAAGTAACTTTCTAAAGTATATTAATTTTGATTTAGTTCTCTTTAGTGAATGTCTTATTAAATGATTTAATTAATACTAAGTTTAGGTTCACTTTAAATAATTCTACTCAAAATGAAAGGCATCTTAAGATTAATTTAATTGAATTGATACCACATGACATATATTAAATCTTTCCTTTCCATCACATGTAACATGCATATGATTTAATCTAAGTATTATATACATGCAACATATTTTAGCACACTTAAATGATGAATTTATGTGTATGTTTATAATTTATATTGTATTTGAGTGAATTATTTAAACATATTAATTTAAAATTTTATCCAAATTCTTATACAAAATGGACATAAGAATAAAATTAAATAGGCATGTGTCATTGTTAAATCAGGGAACTGAGGTAATCAAATGATCTTCTTGGAGCTAGCTAAAGCCTTGTATTCTTGGGATGTCTAGACTATATACCAATTTGCATTCAAACATATGTAAATTTCTATACCTGAACATAGGAAGTAAGCTCCAAATCATATGGCTAATCAATTCAACCACTTAGTCATTTATGAATGCATGCAATTTTGATGTAAAATGGATTTTCATTCACCAATCACATATACATATACATGTATAAGGATATATGCAAGTATGTGTCTTTGTTAAACCAGTGAAGTGATGTAATCAAATGACATCCATGGGGCTAAACTCAGGATGTCAGACTATATACTTGCTTTTCTTGGACACACATGGATGTACATAAATGAGGAAAGAAAATCATGCAAATATTTTGTTTTAATTGATATATAGATAAATATCTATCCAAATTCTAATGTTTAAATACATAAGAATGAAATAAAATGGGTACGTCTCATTGTTAAACTTGAGAAGTGAGTTAATCAAATGACCTCCTTGGGGCTAGCTTAATCTTTATGTTCCCGGGATGTCTAGACTATATACTCATTACCATTCAATCTTATATAAATCAACACATGAATAGAGGAAAGAGAACTCAACATTCATACACTTATGCTATAAGCACATGCATTTCTTATGTATTCATAACTAGCATCATAACACATATTATTATTCATTTATAAGCTTTTGAAAAATACATTTGGATTTAATAGTGATAATAGCCACACATATATTAAAAAGATGGATTTTATTTTACTTGATTTTGAAAAGATGGATGCATGAATTCAAATGACATACCAAATTTAACATGATTGGAAGAGGACTATCAAATATAATGTGATTCATTCAACCAAACTAGTTCTTAAGGATAATGAAATCAAATAAGATTATTTAAAACAAACCAAAGCTTCTTTATTAATTAAGTTTTGGATTTTATTTGATTTAAAGAGGAGAAGAAATCATCACTTGTTGTTTTAAACCCATTCCCACATTGGTGATTTGATTTAATTTAATGAAATGTAATTAAGTTGATTTTATGGGTTAATTAAGTTGAACCCTTAATTAGATGAATAATTACCCTTACATATGTCACCTTAAAGTAATTAACTAAATAATTATGAGCCAACATGATATTAATGGAAAATAAACTTGCAATTATCCTAGGAAATAAAAGGGGCCTAATGCAACTGGCTCATGACTAATAGTTAATTTGATTAAGGGACTTAATAAATTACTCTTATGGTTTTCCCACATATGTGGACTAACCATAATTTCATTAAACTCCTTTTGGTTGTTAAATACCTAAAGATCTACCCAGTGATTTAATTAATTAAGGTCTGCTATGACTATGATTTCAATTTGGTTAAGTGATTTAATTAATTATTTAAATCTTAATTAATTTCATTTTATAAAAGGGTGAAATGAACTTAGGGAAAGGGGTCCCAACCTTATTTCTTAGTTCACTTTCTGTTGAACAATGATTAATAAATTTAATTAACTAATTTGTTACTATTCATGGGATTAATTAATCATTAATTAACTTAAATGAGTAGTTAAGGTTTAATTAGTCAATATTCTCTAATTAAGTGAAATAAATCCCAAGAAAATCATGGAGGTAGAGGTCATCCACTAAATTAACCCATAAAATTTGGGATTAATTGCTCAAGTAATTAAAGAGTAATTAAGCTAATAAATTTTGTAATTAAACTTAAATACTATTCAAAATTATTTAAGATCATTTTTAATTAATTATTTTTTGAAATACCTTTAAAATGAGTATTTATTTTTCTTATTTCTCTTATTTTTATGATTTTTATAAGTTTACCATTAAAATGATTAATTAAGCCTAATTAAAGCCTAATCTATTGGCCATGGCGCTAACACGACACACTTTCACATGGCATGAGATTGGCTACTTAAAACTTATCCTCTATGTGCTGGCGGCTTTCTCTCGTCCCGATCTAACATCGAATTATGATTAATCCCGCATAATTAATATTAAATCAGTAGATCTAATCCGACCATCTATTGATCATGTGGAATGCCTGGTGTGTGATCTAACATCATGAGAGTGAGAGAGAATGGAGTCTATCCACCATTGCTTACTTGATCCAAGCTTACCAGAGCTCGGATCAACTATAAAAGGATCACACACCTTCATGACATTGATCAGAGGGTATTCAACCCATTTTTTCCTAAGGACTAATTTTGGAAGCATACCTTGCTGGATCTCAAGACCAGCAGCTTGAATGATTGAGGAAGCTTCATCTAGTGGAGACAAAGCCCTGTTGAGAAGCAATTGGATCAATTCCTCAATGTTCGCTCTGAAGGCCATGAACTAATGATTTGGAGCTTAGCTTTGATTGAAGTCCCACCTTCGGTGCTCAGGAAGCTTAGCAGATGATTCATTCTTGCTCGATGAGGCCTAGGGAAGCTGCATGAAAAGTTAATTTGAGTTTGATGGAGAAATAGGGGAGTTCAGAAATGGGAGTGTCTATTTGGGGATGATGGGAATGGCATTTTGATTGAGGAATGAGCTTGGAGCTTAGGGAATGGCTCGGCTCATCTTGGGTAGCTAGCTGAAATGATTTTGTGTATGTGTTTGAGTGGAAATGAGGGGGTGTATAACCCTTTTCATCTTGATCAAATGGTGTGATCGGGTTTGGCTTCTAGTGGCCGTCAGACCATCTCAAAGTGTCGTGGGTAACAGGGAGGAGGTGAGTTAGCTCAGCATGGTTGGTTGAAGGTGTGAAGGTGGCTGGCAAGGAGGAATCATGGGTGTCCTATGGGTTTCAAATGCTCCAATGGGGAGGGTGAGGTGATTTCATCTCCCATGGGTCATGTGACCCCACCTTGGGTCGTTGGGCGTGTCTAGGTGCTTAGGTGGACCATTGGCGAGTACCAAGTGGCCAAGGAATGGAAATGACTACTTACATGGGTGATTTATCTCACATGATGCCCTTGTCCTAAGAATAGAATGATCATTTAGCATTGGATTTGATTTGGGCAGATTTAAAATGATCCAAATGTGGGTTAGCCCAAATTTCAAGTCAATTGGAGTTGATTTGGTTAGGTTTGGCTCAATTTGACTCATTTAGGTCAAATTGGGTTAGGTTGGGTCAAGTAGACCAATTGGTCAAATTGGGTCAAACCAAGGGTCAGGTCAAGTTCATATGATTATTTGGGATGTTTTAGTTAAATTAGTTTGGTTTAGTTTGGCTTAGATTTAATTTTGGCTCATTTGAATTCATTTGGGTCAAATGGGTTAAGTTAACCAATTTAACTAAATTTGCCAAATTATCTTGGGTTGGGTGTTGGTTTAGGTTTAGTTGATAAATTTAAGATGATTGTAGGCTTTGGTTTCAATTAATTTGGATTTGGTTTTGATTTAGGACAACTTGAACCTTTAGGTCAATTTGGGCCAAGTAGGTCAATTGGGTTTAATTGGGTCCAATCATGGCTTTGGTTAAGTTCAACAATCAATTTGGAATGAACTTGAGTCATTGCTTGTAATCAATTTGGTTTATATTTTGATTTGACCTAATTTAGTCTTTTAGCTCAATTTGGGTCAACTTGGGTCAAGAGGGCCAATTGGGATTGGTTTGACTCAATTCAAGTCATATTCAAATATTGATTTTGATTTAGTATTTATCATTAGTTTCAAGGGATTTGGCTTAGGTTGCAATTTGGCTAGTTTGGGTACATATGGGTTAAGGGATTGACTTGGTTTGACCCAATTTGTGATAATTGATCAACCTAGGGTTATCAACAATCATGATGGGAGATTTTGATGGGCATGGTTCAATCCAATTTGGGTAGGATTAAAACTTGGCTCAAATAGGTCAAATTGGCCACTATGGGTCAAGTGGACCAATTGCATTTAGTTCGATTTTTTGGGTTGAGTTTTATTTAGTTGAGTTTATATGGATTTGGGATTGATATATAAATTCAATTATAATTGACTTGGGTACAAATGAGTTTTGGTCCATTTGAACATTTCAAGTCAAAAGGTTAAGTTGGGTTTGACTTGGGTTGATTTTGGTTTGCTTGATGATTGTAGATTTCATTTATATTTGTGAATATGATTGAAGGTATGATTGATTCATGAGAAAATCAATTGAATTTTTGTTTTGGAATGAATTAATTTAGCTAAGTCCATGGAGTAGGTTCATGTGGCTTTGGTTTGGATTTTGATTTGGTTTGATTTAGTTTTGATGATTTAAACATATATTTCATTTAAATTTGTGAAGATGATTGAAAATATGATTGATTTGTGAGAAAATCAATTGAGTTTGACTTGAATTGGAGTAAGATTTAGCTAAATCCATGCAATAGGTCATATGGCTTAGGAAGGGTTTTGATTTAATTTGATTTAGTTTGATTTAGTTTTGATCATTTGAATGCAAATTTGATTTATATTTAGGAAGATGATTGAAGATATAAATTTATTATGAAAATCAATTGATTTTGGATTTGGATTAAGATTTGGCTAGTCCATGGGATAGGTCATATGGCTTAGGAAGGGTTTCAAGTTTGGATTTGATCATGGGTTTCAATCATTTGGTTTTGAAATTTGGGTTTGAATTTGGATTTGAATTTGATGTTTGAATTGAACATGAGGTTTTGAGAAGGTGAACACAAATTTGATTTGGGTTGTAGGGTAGGTGGACTATCCTAATCCTTAAGGCATAACCTAATCTTATGGTTAACCCTTCTAAGTCTTTAGGCTTAGGTTAATTTTTAGAAGTGTCTTATAACTAGGGAAGTCTTAGTGTCTAGAAGACTCATAAGTCTAAGATGGGAAGATTGAATCTATACTCCAAAAGTGAGGTCAACAAGCCTTAAGCTCCATAGTGTTGCCCTTGGAGATAGATGATTGGAAGATCGAAGCAAAGTTTCATATTATACTTGGATACATCTCTCAGCTTTGCTTGGGAGACCATGGATACATGAGAACAACATAGTTCCATTCTCTACACTAGTGTATGAAGTTTGTGAGAGGTGGGATCATCTATTGAAAGGAGATCTCATGCCATTTGTTCATGAGGTCATATATGAGGATCGACTTTACTCCCTCAAATTCAGAAGTCTATTCTCAAAACTTGGCCAAAGTTTAAAAATAAAAAATAAAATAAAAGAAAAGAAAAAAGAAAATGAAAAAGAAAATAAAAGGGGGAAGAAATATACTTGGAGGAGGAAGTGGAGCATGACATTAGATTCCACCCACAGTTCGTTACTTCATTTGAACATAAGGGTAGAACAACCTGACCTCCACCAGGTAGAGGAAAAGGCTAGTTTAGAGGCAGTCCTACCAGGAGTACACTTGCTATCCATATAGACTTAGAATCTAGTTCATAGGATGAGTCTTATATGGTTAGCACACCAGCCAGTTATTCTTAATAATAGATTCTCTTGGAGGTGACACTTGAGCCAGATAGAGATGAAGAACGGGCTTGAAAGTCAAGCATAAGTTTATCCAAATCTATATGTGAAATAGTTAGGCATCAGTTGGGAACCTTAGCTTTAACCCCACTTTTCCCTAAAAAAGCTAAGGGTTTGGTAGTTAAAAGCTCTTAAGTCATCCAGTGTGAAGACTCAAGGTTCTTCACGGGAGCATCATCCTCAAGAAGTTGATGTAGAACTTGAGGATGATTCATATAAAGACTTAATAAAATTACCTTTTGATTGGTACTTGCCTTGTGTTCATAATTTAGTAAAGAAAGGGTTAATCCCACATACTTAGTTAAAGCATAAGTTAAACTACTTTGAAAGAATATAGAAGAAAAAATGCAAAAGCTTTCAATCAAGACCAGGGCTAGGATTCAATACAGTGGGTCCGGTCATTATGACCTTGCTTAGTCATCACCAATCATTTGGAATCGATAGGTTATTTTCTAATAATCATTGGTTTGAAGTGATGGAGTTTGAAGAAAGATCAAGTCAACCATTCGAGCTCAAGGAAATCAACTTAAATTGAAGAAGATCCATGCACATACATCAGTTCTTTGTTGAATGAAATTGAAACCAATGACTTAGTTAGGATATTGATTGAGTTTAAGGACTACTTCGCATTGAGTTATGAAGAGATGCCTAGGTGGCTCTTGTGGTCCATAAACTAGCAATAGAAACCCTATCAAGCAAGCTCCTAGATGCATGCAATTAAACATGGAACAATAGGTCATTTATAAAGTCAAGAAGCTGATCAACATTGGCTTCATCCGAGAAGTAAAATAACCTACCAGGTTAGCCAGCATCTTCCTAGTTAGGAAAAAGAATGGCCAAATTCACATATGCATCAATTTTAGGAATTTAAATAAGGCATGTCCAAAAGATGAATTTCCACTACTAATCTCAGAGCTGATGGTGGAGATTGCCTCATCTTATGCAGTGTTCTCTTTCATGGATGGCTCATCTAGATATAACGAAATAAAGTTGTCCCTTGAAGATGAAAGAAACACTACTTTTAGAACCCCGATCAGAATCTATTGCTATAAGGTCATGCCTTTTAGCCTTAAAATTGTGGGTGCTACATTCCAGTGGGCTGTAACTCAAATCTTCGATGAACTTATTCAACATCAAGTTGAGTGCTATGTCGAAGATTCCTTGGGTTGAGTTCAAATAGAGAAGAGGAAGACCATCTCTTTGACTTGAGAGTAGTTTTCAAATAGTTAAGATAATTTAACTTCAAAATGAACCCTTTAATGTGTACATTCATATTAGCTTAAGGGAAATTCCTTGGGTTTGTTTGACACAAGGGAATTGAAATCAATCCGGAGAAGATCAAGGTGATATTAGAAATGCCACCCCCTAAAAGTTTAACTCAACTTAGATAATTCCAGTGGTGGTTGGCATATCTAAGATGGTTTATATCTAACATATCAGGAAGATGTCAACCATTCTCAGCACTTATCAAAAAGGATGCCAAGTTCAAGTGGGATGATAAGTGTGAGCATGTCTTCAAAGACATCAAGCATTACTTGATGACGTTGCTAGTTCTAGTAGCCCCTATCCCGGGCAAGATGCTTATACTTTACAGTGCTATGTTAGATGACTCCCTTGGTACTTTTTTAGCCCAAGCCAATGATGAAGGGAAGGAAAATGCACCCTACTACCTAAGTCATCATCTAATCCTTGCTGAGGCTAATTATCCACCCACTGAGAAGCATTGCCTAGCTTTAATCTTTGTATCCTAAAAGATATAGCATTACATGCTTCCTCATAAGGTGAACTTAATCTCTAGGATTAATCTACTATAATATCTCATGACATGGCGACTATCAGATGATTGGCACTCCATGATCCTCTCAGTTTAATATTACCTTCATACCCCTCTGTGTGGTGAAAGAATAAGCACTAGCAAATTTCTTAGTGGCACACCCACTTCTTGCTGACTCCCTACTTAGTGATGATCTCCCTAATGAACAAATCATGAACTTAGGAGAAACTAGCATTCACCATTGGGAGATGTACTTTCAAGGTGTGACTTTCTCTTAAAGAGGAGAAGAACCACAATCTACTATTCTAGGAAAGGCACGGGTATGAATAGTTCTCTTAACTTTGGACTGCGATGTGATGAGATTCTCATATCATCTTTCCAATCCTTGTACCAATAATGAAGTCAAATATGAGGCTCTAATTGGTCAGGTTGGTTACTCTAAGCATCCAAAACATCAACATCTTGATTCTTTATTACTAAATCAGTCCTAATGTTAAAAGCCTAAGCTCCATCACCACCACAAGTACACCATAGAGTTATTAGCCAAAATCCCAAAGTTACCATTTATAAGATTCCTCAATAAGAGAATGTTGTAGTGTATACTTTATCCAAGCTTGCCAAGGAGTTGGCATGTCTAGAGGATGAGTCCATATCAATAAAGGTCCAAAATAGATAATTCTTATCCCTTATTGATATTGAACTCATCAAAAGTACTCTCTTGAAGGGAGGTTTCCATTGCCAAGAAGGAGGAGGAGTTAGATTGGAAACCATTCATGGATTACTTAAATAAAGGCAAACTACCTCAATAGAAGTCCAAGCCTATCGAGATGAGAGCTTTTCTACACTCTTGTGGATGGTGTCTTACCGGTCTTTGATCTTATATGGTTATGTTGTTTTGACAAGTAAAGCCCGTAAGATTGGAGGTACACTTAGGATTATGTGGAGCCAACCAATCCAGTCCAAAGATGAAACCCAAGATCAAGAGATTAGGATACTACTAGCCATCGATGATCATATATTGCATGGATACGGCTAGGCAATGCCACCAATGTCAAATACACAGTGTGGTTCTACACCAACCACCCAAAATTCTACATCCTATATTAGCCTTATGGCCATTCGAGTGTTGGGGTACCGACATAGTGGGTCCAAGTGATCCTCCTTTTCAAGGGTCATTGGTTCATCTTAATTCTACTACTTTTCCAAATGGGCAAGATGATTTCACTCAGAGGTCACAACTTAGCATGTGCTCCAATTTTTTTAAGAACCATATTGTATATAGGTTCAGAGTGCCTCGATGAATTATATCTGATAATGGTACTACATTCAAGAGCATCAAGATCAACAACTTTGCCCAAAGACACAGCATAGATTAGAGATATTCTACCATCAACTACCCGAGGAAAAATGACTTAGCAAAAACCTTCAATAAAACTCTCATACAAATACTAAAGAAGACACTCGACATAATAAGTGACAATGGCATGAGCAGTTAGTTGAAGCTTTATGAGATATAACTCCAACTCAGTCTACTCCTTTCACTTTAGTGTATGGGTCTGAAATCATTCTATCATTAGAAGTCCAACTCCCATCACTAAGGATAGTTATGAGTAGCAAGATCACAAAAGAGCATAATGCTAAGTTGCACTTAGAAGAGCTCAAAGGTTTGGAAGAGAGATGCCTGTGTGCATGCAAAAATCTCGAGTTGTACAAAGCTAAAATTATCCAAGCTAATAATAAGTTTGTTTGTCCTAGAGCTTTTCAAGTAGGATAGCTAATTTTAGTTCTAAGGAGACCGATTGTTTCCCATCATAAGATGGGAGGGAAGTTTGAACTCACTTGGGTAGACCCTTTTTTCATAGAGAAGGCCTACCAAGGAGGATCTTATCAGCTTATTAATCATAAGGGAGAGTGCCCAATGCTTCTAGTCAATGGGCTCTACCTAAATAAATATTATAAATCTTGTTTGAAAATAATTATCAACAATGAAAATTATATTTTGAATTCAATCTCTTTCATGTTGAAAGTATTCTTGTTTATGAATCCGCCATGATGTGTTTAGGGTAGGTGCAAGGAAACCTAGCAGCATCCTATCCTTCATCGACACAACACAAATACAAACTACACACAAACATATAAAACAAACACATATCTTTTATCTCGGGAAACTCTGAGTTGAGATAACGTCCCCAGCGACACTCACACAATAGGAGTGGGGTTGATGTCTACTCTGTGTGTATCACCCAGTGGTCTTCTCGCTTTGGAGGATGTAAGTCTGTTGTGCTTTCCTTTCTTACTTGGCCAATGCACAACATAATTTACTAAAACATTTCAAAACATCTTATAACATCCAAAACATATCATTGATCAAATATATGATGTATATATTATACTATAATATATAGTATGATTTAGGTTAGGGTTTAGGTATTCAAATCTCTAACTAGGAAAGTCTCTTGAAGTCATTTTCTTTAGCTACCATAACTATGTTAGGATTAGGTCATTCTTTAGATCTACTCTAATGACATCTTTATTCATGGTTTAGTTTAGGTTAGGTTAGGGTTAGGGTTTAGGTTTAGGGTTTGGTTTAGGGTTTTATTTAGGGTTTAGGATTTAGGGTTTAGGGTTTAGGGTTTTAGCTTTAGTTTAGGCATTAGGTTTTAGGTTTGGGTTAGGTTTGGGTTTAGGGTTTAGGGTTTAGAGTTTAGTGCATTGGGTTTAGGGTTTTTAGGATTTAAGGTTTATCATTTAGGGTTTAAGGTTTAGGGTTTAGGTTTTAGTTTTAAAGTTTAAGTTTTAATTTAGGGTTTAAGGTTTTTTTTTTAACAGAGAATAAATTCACATTCAATGTTTCTTCTTTTCGATTTCATCAACCAAGTAGCACCCGTTTTAGAACCTGGCATGACATAGATCGAAGATAAGTACCCATAGAAAAAAATAGAAACCCTAGATAAGTTTAACTGTCTCTACTCTAAAGACATAGTTCCATAAATAGTAGATCAGATCAACCATTCTTCTGTTTCCCCAATTCCCATCAGAACCACCCCAGCCTCTTGAGTAGCAGGGTCCACCATCATATCCTTGATCTCTCCCTCCGCCACCACCACGGTTGTAACCTTCGTCACTCCTCCCACCTCCAAAACCACCACTACTCAAACCACTGCCTCCATATCCTGGATCCCCCCACCACTATGATAATCTTTGCCTCTACCTCCACCATTAGATCTAGACTAAGCCTAGTTGATGATGATGTTCCCATCAAGGTTCTTATTCTAAAGATTTGGGTTAATTTAGGGTTTAGGTTTAAGGTTAATTTAGGTTTAGGGTTTAGGTTTTAGGGTTTAGGATTTTTAGGGTTTGGGTTTAGGGTTTAGGGTTTAGGGTTCAAGATTTTTTGGGTTTAGTTTAGGGTTTAGTTTAGGTTTAGGTTTGGGTTTGGTTTAGGATTTTAGGGTTTAGGGTTTAGGTTTAGTTTTAGGATTTAAGGTTTATGGTTTAGGGTTTAGGATTTAGGTTTTAGGGTTTTTATTTTAAATTAAGTAAGAGGAGGTTTAGTTTATTTAATTTTATTTATTGAGTTTATTTTATTTTTTTATTTTTTTAGGTTTACTTTATTTTTATTTAGTTTAGTTTATTTATTTGAGGTTTATTTATTTAAGTTTAGGTTTTTTATCTTAATTTATTTTTAAGCTTAGGTTTATTTTTTAGTTGAGGTTTATTTTATTTTATTTTTTTAGGTTTATTTTTATTTTTTAGGTTTAGTTTACATTTTTAATTATTTTAGGTTTAGGTTTTAGGTTTTATTTTAGGTTAATTTTTTTTTTTATTTTTAGTTTAGTTTTAGGTTTATTTTAGTTTATTTTATTTTATTTAGTTTAGGTTTAGGTTTAGGTTTAAGTTTAGTTTATTTTAGGTTTAGGTTTAGGTTTTATTTATTTTAGTTCAGGTTTAGGTTTATTTTATTTTGTTTACTTTTTTTTTATTTGAGGTTTAAATTTTTATTATTAGGTCAACGTTTAGGTTTTAATTTTTATTTATTTTTCGATTTTATTTTTAGGTTTATTTTTTTAGTTAGTTTTTTATTTAGATTTTATTTTCTTTTGTTAGGTTAAGTTTATTTTATGTTTTTTATTTTATTTATGTTTTTTTATTCTTAGGTTTATTTTATTTTTTAGTTTAGTTTAGGCTTTTATTAATTTTATTTTAGTTTATTTTTATTTTTTATTTTATTTTATTTTTAGGTTTAGGTTTAGGTTTTAGTTTAGTTTTTTTATTTTATTTTTAGTATTTTTACTATATTTCGGTATAGGTTTTTTAATTTATTTTATTTTTAGATTTTATTTAGTTTGGGTTTATGTTTTTAGGTTTTTAGGTTTTTAGGTTTTTAGGTTTTTAGGGTTTAGGGGTATTTTTTTTTTTGGGAAACCATGTAGAATTTATTACAAAAGAGGTTACAGGTCTTAGGGATAAACTCGAACTATTGCTCAAACTAGGTCTAGGGGTATTATCTAAGTATAAATGCAAAAGAAAACAAGAAAGCAATCAAAAGATACAAATTGGTTAACATAATAAGCCAATGGAAGATTAGGGGGTCTGCGGGATGTGAGAATACATGACACTCGAGTAAACCAAAGAGGACAAAGAGAAACACGGAAAAATGTAGAAAGAAGTTAGAGAAATTAAGGTAATACAAACTAAGTGTTTATCGAGAATGATAAGAAATGTGATAGAGAAGGCTCAGGATCACACGAGTTAGAGTTCAAATATGAGCATCCATGTTAGTTAGGTTACATCATAAGAGCTACTACCACCAAAGAGTGAAATCATCACAACCATCATAGCCAACAAACCATGAGAAGATAGAGTTGTTGAAAGTCTTATGGGCTTTATTAGCAAACCTAAACAAAATCATAGATAAAATAGAGAAGCGGTAAGATAAGGGGTTATATTATCATCAATATAGTCACCATGACATTTACTTATCCATATGAGAATGAGCCATCTTTAGAATCATGAAAAATCATAGCCAAGAGGTATAATAGGGAGCATAAAACCCACCATAAGAAAAAAAAAGCGAAGAGTTTCTTTAGTTCTATTTATGAGCTATCCCAAACATATGATATATATATATATATATATATATATATATATATATATATATATATATATATATATATTTTTTATTTTAGTAAAATGAACCCAATCATAATAATGAATTTGTGAACAACCCCTTATTAATATTCATAAAAGTAGTTGGAAAAAAACAATTGTAAAGGGTCATAATAATAGAAAATAGGTCATCCCACCAAAATAGCACCAAATAAAGGTTATATAGCGGGATCAGTAAAATAGAAAATCTACAACACAAAAGACAAGGTTAAAATGCAGGGTATAGTATCACCCATTTAAATATCTGATTTTAGTGGATAGATGCTTAATCATAATGATACAAGCCTAGGATCCAAGATGGGAAAAGAAATAGAAGATAAGGTAGATTTTGATACAACGACAAGGGAATCAACAATCTAATAGCAAAATAATTAATGCAATAATGGAACCCACCGAAAGAAAAAATCAAAAGGGGATTCATAGTCAACATTGGAATCGGATAAATGACAACAGATAACCAAGACAACAAAAAAAGACGAAAGATAATTTTGGCCATAAAAGCTCTCATTGTGTAGACATTGCAATAGTTTACCAAATAGGTAGACCATAAACACAAGGATCGAAGCGGCTAACATCAATAAGACAATCGAAAGAATGTCAAATACGGCACATAGGACCCTAAAGTCCTACAACCAACAAAGAGCTAACATTGGAATCTTGAAAATGAACCCATCATAATGTAATGAATGTCAACAATATTATAATAGTAGTTGGAAAAAGCAATTGTAAAGGAAGGAAGCATAACAACGAGAATATGCATCCCAAAATAGCACCAAATAAAGATAGTAACCATAGCTCTTGACAAAAAATCGATAATCCATCAACAACTAAGACAAGAGACAAAAGGCGGTGCCCATAATACCCATTCAGAAAACAGCATACCAAGTGGATAGATGCTTAATCACAATGATCTAACTAAACAAGATGGGAAAAGAAACAAAAAGATGGGATCCTTATACAAACAACAATCAATCCAACTCCAATAGCAAAATAATTAATGCAACAATGGAACCCAGAAAAATCAAAAGGTGATTCAAATGAAAGTCAACATTGGAATCTAGATAAGGCAATGAACCAAGGCAATACAAGATAGCAAAAGGCTTTGCTAAAAGCTCTCATTAGTAGACATTGCAATAGTTAGTAACCAAATAGGGAGACCATAAACAGGGATCACGAGCGGCGCACTAATCATCAAAGACAATAGAACAATAATATCAAACATCTTGTGAACATAGGGCCCTAAAAGATACAGATAGAGCCAACATTGGAATCACGAAAACCAAGACATCAAATATCCAAGGCACGAACAAAGACAAAATAGCAACAGCCTACCACCCATTTTAGAATAAACATTGCAATAGATACAAGTTTAACTAAAATAAGATGAAAAAAATAGCAGCAGGTAAAGCAGGCCATAGAATTCAGATGATCTACATAAAATAAACCACTAAGGGGATTTAAAGCAAAATCCACCAAGAATTCAACAACATCAATAGAGGTTTGCTGAACAAAACAAACCAAAACCCATAGCTTTGAGTATTTATCCAATTCAACATAATATAAAGCCAAAGTCCACCCATTAGTACATATGCTAATATCAAACCTTCCGATAGATGATCAGCTAGCCTAAACCCACATCCACAAGGAAAACTCTAATTGTCCAAACCTACAAGGGAATTGAACTTAGGTTTCTCTGCGGTTGGGTATATGAGGTTGGCCAAAATAATAAGACAAAACACCCTACATGATAAACATCCCAATAGCTACTAGACATAATATGATCCAAAGAAGAAAATATGCAAGTTGGCCATAAGACCAACAAAGTAGACAATGCATAAGGTAATTATAAGGAGGAAGTGATCTAGCCAAGACTATTTGAACCGATGGAAAAAAACAATAGTAGGTGAAGTCTCCATGTTAACAAATAATAAATGAAAGGTAAGAAATAGCCAACAACCACAAGACAACTCTTTATGACCCACAAAACTAGAGGTAGGTGGAAAATAATATGATAGAACCCCAAAAAAAATCAGAGATGTAAAATAATAACAAAATGAGTTCAAAAGGGAGTGAACATAAATAACCATCTAGATAAAGATGACCAGGCTTGAAGCAAAGCCCACATCCTCAGTAGAGGCAAATGGATAAGCCATGAGGGAAGTCCAATCCTGCAAAGAGATAGAAGAAATAAATAGAGATTACACTAGGCGGGTTGAGGATATGAGGTTACAAAATAATCAAAACTCGAAGCACCTGAACATCATGGACAACATAAGATGCAATTTATCACCAACATCCGGTAGAAAATTATATCAAGTTGGCCATAAGACCACCCATTCAAATTAGGCAAAGCAAAGGTTTGAAAGACATTAGAATACATTAAAGAGAAGTAAATGTCATTAAAGTTATTATAATTTATGCAAGGGACCGAATATAATTAGATGTCCCTATTAGATAGAGCAAAAATAGAGCATTAAGTAATATATCTCCCTCCAAAGCACCAAGCATCTTATATGCAGACCCCAAACAATGGTGGGAGGTTAAACCAATAGAGATGCCACAGCTCAACAAAGGGCCGAGTAATAGGATGAGACATTAACAAATTCCAAAGGAGCATCAGCACATTAATAGTAAAAATAGTATAAGTAGTAGGCTCCCAATTATAGCTAAGGTAATTAAACCAACAACACATGTCCATCAACAAGTAAGGGATATCACATTGATGCATCACAAACCAAGCAACAACCGAATGGGCATGCTTAAACCAATATTGAACAACAATCCCATGGGCTGATTAATTTGAAAGCAGATTGTCCCAACAACAAGCAATGTTTGGGTAGGGTGAGTTGATCAAAGAATTTACCATCATTGGTGAGTTATTACCTTCATATTCATAAGTGATATTAAAATTAAGTTGGGTAAGAAGAGCTCTAGTTTTGAGAAGGTACAATTAAAGTTGCTCATTTTGGTGGAAGTTAAAAGATCAATCAGTTTTCCACCTCAATCCAAATATTGAGCCAACCATTTTGAAGGCAAATCTTAAGAGCTTTGTACAGCCATAAGCTCGGAAGTATGAGCAAATTAATAGCACATAGGACTTTACCATGAAGATTTAAAATGCCACCACAACGAACCTTTATGAGAGGAGCCATCAATGTTAATTTTAATAGTATGATCATGAGGTTTTCCAATAAACAATCTTGTCATTTCTATAGTAGGGTTGATCAGTTAAGACCTAGTTTATTGGCCACAAATTAACAACCTTTGATATGTTTGTAGTATGAGATTGGCATTAAACAAGTCACAATTTTTTTTTTTTTAATTAAATAATTCTCATGTGGTTAGGATCTCACGATGTTTTGCATCATTTCATCCATATGAACTGGGTTTATTATTTAATGTGACCTTTAATAGTGTTGTCAAAATAAACTTCAAGAAGTTGATATAAAGTTAGAGTCATTGAAAATGATAATGTTAGATCATCATACCAAATCCGAGTTTAGAGTTTATTAAAACATGGTTCACATTCTCAATGTCAAAGTAGCATTGGCATTTTAGGAAAACCTTTATCCCACAAGGAGTCAACAAGGATGAAGTTTTTCAAAATTAAGAACATAATAAGGTGGATAGTGATATTCCAAAGTTTAACACATTGGAAGAAACATGAGTTTCTTTAATGTAAACATTTTAAAGTTGAAATCACCATTATGTGAGAGCTTAAGGATCGATCTTGATTAGGAATGATAGAATAGTAGTGAGTTTGTTCAAGAAAAGAAGGAATATAATCAATAAGCTTACTATATTTATATTATTCGCCATAAATATTTCACTTTTTTAGTGGAATGGGTGGAGAGTAAGTTCAATGGACCCACATCTACTCAGGTTATCTTGCCAAAAGAATGAGGAACCGAGTTAATCCCAAAATTAAGGATTGACATCCCATTTTAGACAAAGTCTTTTCCAAACAGAGTTTCTCCCACTTTATAGGGACAAATGAGGGGTGCTTACCACAATATTTCAATCATGAAATTAGCCCAAAATATTACTCCTAAAATTCCACTAGAGTTTACAAGAAAAGGCGGTAGCTTAGTTAGCTTGGTGAGGGTTATTCAAGAGGCATTAGAGGTTTAGAGATTTGTTAGAAGGCGCTCAATTTAATTTAGAAATGGTTTACAATGATTTGGATGAGATATAAAGGCATGGAATTAAGAGTTCTCTTAATCAAGGTTTTACCAAAAGTTTAGGGATTTAAGATTTAGGGTTTAGTGTTTAGGGTTTAGGGTTTAGGTTTTAGGTTTAGGTTTTAGGGTTTAGATTTGGGTTAGTTTAGGTTTAGGTTTAGGAGTGTTTAGGCTTTAGGTCTATGGTTTTAGCATTTAGGTTTAAGGTTTAGGGTTAACAGGTTTAGGGGTTAGTTTAGTTTAGGTTTTAGGCTTTTTTAGGTTTAGAGTTTTGGGTTTTAGTTAGTGTTTAGGTTTAGGTTTTAGGGATTAGGGTTTAGGGTTTAGGGTTTGGGTTATGGTTAGGGTTTAGGGTTTAGTGTTTAGGGTTTAGAGTTTAGTGTTTAGGGTTAGTTTAGGGTTTATGGTTTAGCTTTTTTAGGGTTTAGGGTTTAGGGTTGTAGGTTTAGTGTTATAAGGTGGTTTGGGTTATGGTTAGTTTAGGTTTATGGTTTAGATTTAGGTTTAGGATTTTTTATCTTTAAATTAAATCAGAGGTTTATGTTTATTAGTTTATTTTTTTATTTATTTTAATTTATTTTATTTTTAACCACCCATACCTACATTTTCATGGCCATTCGAGTATTTAGATGGTGATTGATCCTATTTCTTCCAAGGTCATTCATCTTAGCTGCTATTGACTACTTTTTCAAAAGGTAATTCCACTCAGAGAGGTCATAGCTCTGCATGTGGCCTAGTTTTTTTAGGAACCATATTGTATATAGGTTCAGAGTACCTCAATGAATTATATCTAATAATGGTACTGAATTCAATAGCTCTAAGATCAACCACTTTTCTCGGAGACATAACATAGATTGGAGATATTCTACCATCAACTACCAGAGGAAAAATGGCTTAGCAGAAGCATTCAACAAAACTCTCATCCTAATACTAAAGAAGACACTCAACAATAATAGCGGTGTCATGAGGTTAGTTGAAGTCTTGTGGCATCATGGAACTCACTAGGCTCACTCTCCTTAGTGTGTGGGTCCAAAGTCATTCTACCATTAAAGTCCAACTCCCATCACTAAGGATAGTTGGGTAAAATATCATAATAAAGTAGAACGGTTCTGTTGAAGAGCTTAAAGGTTTGGAGGAGTGACTACACTCAATTGAGATAACACCCCATGGTACTCACTCAAGGCTAGGTGAGTAACCGCTAGTGTGTCATCCTAATGGTCTTCTTGCTTTGGAGGATGTAACTATGCTACACTTTTCTTCTTTACTTGGCCACTACACACCGATAACCACATTATTAGTTTGGTAGGCCTTACTACAAGGCTAGTTAGCTACCTCATGTTGGCTTCGTTTAAAAGGATGTGAGTCTGCTACACTTTCTTCTAGGATTAGCCTTTGTTCACTGATTAGGTCAAGTATATTTTAGGTTTAGGATAAGTCTCCTAGCGGGTCCTTCCTTCCTGACTGCTCCAAGTCTGGGTCCAGTCCTTCCTGACTCCCACAGAGTTGCTCTAGATTGCATGCATCCCAGATGATAAACTATTATGATGAGTTAGCTTGGAAAATTGTCGGTAAACACTTTCTTTCTAGGTTGATCGTTACTATGAACACTTTAGGTTGGTTGGTTCTTACTATCGATACACCACTTATCTTTGGATACACATTGTTGGTTGGTTCTCAAACCTTAGGATACACAACTCATGGTAGATGTAAGTCTATGCTTTCTCCTCAGTTGGCCGCACTTATAGGCCTTCTTTTCCAAGGATTAGGATAATGCCCCTAGCATCACCTCCCCTATGTGGTACTTTATTTGGATCACATCCTTTGTGACCTAATTTAGACACACACAGGTTACAATCGGATTAGTTCCCCCATCTAGTAACCACTCACGGTTGGAGAATCGATCTTTAGATTCTCCATTGGTCTTTCATCGATATAGGTCAAGGCCTCCTTCTCTGTGTCCTCGCACCTAACAAGGTCTGAAAATATATAAACAAAATATATATATTGTGGATTAGGAGGACACCCTTGTACCTTTTCTCAGCGTGTATCTTATCTTTAGCGTATGGTGAAACTCCCTATAGGAATTGTGGTTGATGTAAGTCCCCAACAACATTCACTCAATAGTTGCCCCTAAGTCAGATTCAATTTGTTGTGCTACTAACAGGTCACCCCAGCGATTGTTCCCTGCTTTAGAAAATATAAGTCTGCTATGCATTCTTCCTAGCATAATCGTTGCACACCGAAAGCCAACCCCTTAGGTTGGCAAGCTCTACACAATGACCAGTAGACTATCTCTTTGGATTTGTAAATCTGAGTAAGAAAAAGTCTGATAAAGCCCCATCTCAGTGGGTCCATCATACACTGACATGATCCATAAATTAAATCTATCAAATTTGACTGAGCTCACATCCCCAGTCGATATGCCCTCAATTCAAAATCAAACTAAACCAAACAAGCCATAACAAATCACATGAAATTAAGATAAAATTAAACCTAACTACTTTTGAGTTGACATAAGTCCCCAGCGACATTCACTCAGTAGTCGCCCTAGCTTAGGTTTAATTTATTGTGCATCCAACAGGTCACCCCAGTGGTTGTTCCTCTTTATGGAAGATGTAAGTTTGCTATGCCTTCTTCCTAGCACAGTCGTTGCACACCGAAAGGTAACCCCTTATGTTGGCTAGCTCAACCTCGCAGCTTATAGACTATCCCTTTGGATTTGTAAACTGGTAGGTCAAGTGATATAGCCTTCTCGGTGGGTTCATCACGAAGATAAATACATTAACTCAAATTAAATTAAACCTAATCTAATTTTCCCCGATGGAGTTAAATCACACTCTTCTCCCTAGTGGAGCACTAAATCATATATAAACAAGTCACACAAATAAATCAAATTCAAAACCTACTTCCCTAGTGGAGCCAAATTAAAACAACTCCCCTAGTAGAGTCTAAATCAAAGAAATCCAACCAAACTCTTATCCCAAGTGGATACATCCACAAACATGTCTATGAAATCAAACTCAAATCCCAATCCCTAGCGGATAGCGAGAACTTGCTTTTCTTGTGGAAGGTTCATATCCCAGGTGAGCCCATATCTCCACAATAATTAAAACAAAATAAATTAAAGTCGATTCAATCTTAATCCCTAGAGCATTATAGATTCTTATCCCCAGTGGATCTTCATTCCACAAATCATATAATCAAATCAAATTCAAACCTTATCCCAAGAAGATTTTTTTTTTCTATGCCCTTGATATAGACCCTCACATGTCATGTCTGATGCATGTGTGATCTCCTAATAGATCTCTCTCCATGTCCTTGACATGGAATTCTCATCAAATCTTATTTCTTCTCTTATGCACACCTTTAATACTTCAACCAAAAACCTAACAATGTATTCATTCAAATTACACCATCTTAACATTGTAATCAACATTTTATGATTTGTGATGGTGTAGCTCAAACTAACTATACAATATCATGCTAAACATATAGCATGAATTAACACACTATATTATATTATAATATATGATGTTATATTATAATTTACTATAATATAATATATTGTCTAACATTACACCACATTAGAATCACTTAAAAAGAACAAATAATGAAATTTTCTCAATATATAACTAATGTTCATGTTGGAAGTAATATTGTTATTTTTCTATTAGAAATGGTACAAAATAGCATAATTTTGGTGTTGCTTCTTGATGTGTGCCATGAATTTGGCCAAATTATTCCATCTCAACCTCCAAATTAATATTTTTGTGAGTTTTGACCCAATGTATTATAACAAAAATAAAAAATACTCAAATGTACAATAACATTTAGTAACACACCACAACATTCATATATATGTGAAGTTATATTGTTATGCATATTATATTTTAATATGCTTTCATATAATATATTATCTTACATTACACCATAAAATGAACCACTTTAAGCAAAAAATTTATAAAATTTGGTTGAAAAATGAACATTTATTTTGGATGCAAAATTCCATTCTTTCGATTAAATGACACACCATAGCACACCACCAATGATGTTCCCTAAAGCTTACCTTAAATTTGGCCAAATCGCATCATCTCAGCTTGTAAATCAGTATTTATATGAATTATACCAGTACAAACTCTACTACATCATGCTATAACAAACTAAAATAAGTTAAATAACAAGTAGTAATGCACAATAGTGTGCTATAATGCATGATGCTACACTATGTTATGACATCCTATATTATAATACACTATAACATATTATAATATTTTATATTATATTGCATATCACATCACAAAGGGATTAAGATAAAAAATCATAAAATTAGTCTAAATATATATTTTTTCATATCACTCACATATTTTAAATTGAAAAAAAATATTATGATGTCATGCTCTACCTATTATGAATTTGGCCAAAATTTTCCATTTTAAAGTCTAAATCAACATTTTTATAAATAATGCTAGTGTAGGCTCGATTGCATGATTGTAAAATACTAAAAGAAATTAAAATGACATATTATGATATATGATGTTATACTATGCTAAAACATATAATATTTATCTTGAACATAAAATATTTCCTTTTAGACTACAAGTGGCATAGCACACCTTTGGTACTACAACCTAATTCCCACTTCAAATTTAACAAATTTCATCATCTGATTTATTAAATCTATATTTTTTATGATTTATATTAATATAGACTATAGGACACAATACCATAATATACTAAAACATTTCAAAACATCTTATAACATCCAAAAACACATCACTACATGCTCAAATATATGATGCTTGTTATCTTATAATATATGGTATTATAATGATTTAGGATTTAGGGTTAAGGTATTTAAATCTCTAATTCTTAAGGAAAGTCTCTTGAAGACATTTTCTTTATAACTATGTTAGGATTAGGTCATTCTTTAGATCTACTCTAATGACATCTTTATTCAAGGTTTAGGATTTAGGGTTTAGGGTTAGGTTTAGGGTTTATTTAGGTTTAGGGTTTAGGGTTTAGGGGTTTAGGTTTTGGGGTTTAGGGTTGTAGGGTTTTAGGTTTTAGTTTAGTTTTAGGGTTTATGTTTTATGGTTTAGGGTTTAGGGTTTTAGGGTTTAAGGTTTTTTTTTTGGGAACCCCATATAGGGGAATTTTATTACCACAAAAGAAGGTTACAAGGTCCTTAGAGGATAAACTCAAAACTATCACTCAAGAGCTACAATCGACCTAGAATCCATAAGAAAAGATAAAAATAAAGAAAATGATACAATGACAACAAAAGGAAAAGCCAAGGGTCATTGAGAGCTTGGAGACCACCTCAGGTGGAAACACAGAAATAGTAAAGAACCACCGTAGCTAGAAAATGGAATTATCAGACTAGAAATAAAAGCTATAATAAGAAATACTAAAGAGAAAAAAATAAGAGGAGTTTGGGAAGAAAGGCTCAGCACACACCTGCGTGAGCATCAACTTCCAATGAAGGGTTACATCACAATTATAAATTATGTGTGAAATCATCCGATAATCATAGCCTACATACACGGGAAAAGGTACCCAGAGTGGAAGTTAGATGGTCTTTAGTACATGCATAGAAACTATAGGAAAAGTTCCAACTTCAACTAACCGTCACCAATCAAACATAGATGGAAAGGACCCAAATCCCCTAAGACCACCATGTATCAACCCATAGTGTTGAAAGGCAAACACCAGTAAAATCCCGATCTAAACATTCACCTACTAATAATAGTGGTAAAACATTATTCCCAACCGGATCAAAGTAGAAATTATACAAGGCCAATGGAGCCAAGAATAACCTAATCCAGTAGTCCAACCCATACAGCATAAGCATAGGCAAAGAAAAGCAAGCAACAAAAGAAAATCAATAATAATAGTACCACAACAAAAAAATCAGCCAACTCAACAAAATAACCCAATAAACCATCCAGCTGATTGACAAAACAATAAATGAAATAAACTAGAGAATGAGACAAGCAAACCAGAAGGCAGGTAGTTCCATTATAGAGAATAAGAGCCATAATAAAATTCAAAAGTAAACAAGCATCCATCAAATTAATGGTAAACAACCAACAACTAAGCTAAGAGAAGGGCACATTACCATCAACAAACCAGAGGAAGGGGAGAAAAAAACCTCAACCAGACATAAAAATTATAGAAGCACAATAATAAGGGGAAAGAAAAATAGCGACCATAAATGGAAAATCACCTAATCCATCCAGGGATGAAAAGAGAGCATAACAACAGTCCATTAAAAAATAATCCCATCTAAGAACAAGGTAAACACAATGCCCATAGGTAAGGGAAAAAAAATAGCAGTAACCAATAGAAGAATGAAGAGCCAAACACCACACAGAAAAAGAAAATGTAGAATATCAAGAAAAGTAAATAACATAAGTAAAATAGAAAAAGGAGAAGATAGACATAGAAAGTAATTAAACCAAGCGAGAAAATAAAATAATTCAAGTTAATTTCTAAGATAAGGTAAACTAGAGTTATCTAAATTAACCAAACCTCATAATTGTCTAGGAAGATTAAAATGATTGTGGAGAAAAATTCCTATAGGAAGTCACCTTCAAATCTATGGGGAGAAAGAAAAGGCAAGACACTATAAAAATTCATCTTGATAAGATGCATGAGATCCTTTATTCAGGTGATGGGTACATCATCAAGGAATAGTACTATCTCAAAGAGTCCACCCTTTAATGGAACCAATCACCTCAATAAGGACTCCTAAGGACAATGGGTATGCATATGTATTAGAGATTCTTCCCCTACTTTACATAGAAAAGTAAAGCAGGGTTTATTTTAAATTGAGTTCATTAAGCTCCCTAAAAGGGCAAGCTCTCATAGTTAATTACTTTCTAAGGGATGGAATCCCTTAGGAAAACTCTTGATTAAGGTAAATGATCGTTGTCTCAAAATTTTAGGAAGACTATCAATCGATTGGTTTGTGTTTGAAGATAAAATGGGATTGATCAAAAGGAGTTATTATCAAAAATGGGAAATAAGGGAGATGCTCATGATGCTAGAAACTAACAGCATCTCGACTCTCTTATGTTGGACTTTACATTTTAGAAATTGATTTAGTTTGTTTGAGTATATTTTCATTAGAATTTTAGGACTTAAGATTCCTTAACACAAGATTAAGGAAATGCCTAAGAGGTGAGGAATTATGCTTATGGCCCTAAAAGGAAAAGCAATCTGAACCTAAATCTAGCTTTGGCGAGGGCCAAAAGCACAACCTAAATCTAAGGAGGATGGGTGGTTTGCCTCCAGAGGACAAACCACGACGACTTGGACTTACAACTTCTGGGGGGTGGAACTAACTCCTCTATGATTTTAAATACATGTAGGCAAGTCTTTATGCTTATGCAAGATAGGATTATTATATAAAAGACCAGTCCTTCTCACTCCTAAAACTAGATCATGTAAAGGTATGCTTCAAATGACCTAAATTTAATTCAAATTTCATTTTATTTCATTTTGGACAATCATTTTGACTCAGCTAATGATTTTTAATGCATGAGAAAGAAGGTTATTGGCCAAAATCTAGAAGAGGTGAGTTTCCACCGACCTCAAAGGTCAAGTTCGGCAAGGTGGAAGCCCTCTAATCAAGAGTGAAATAAGATGCATTTGTGCATGATATTATAAATAAATGCTCATCTAGCTTAAGGGTTGCAAATTCTTTTATCTTGATTTTAAACCAAAGCTTTAGGTGAGGTTATGAGTTGTTTAATTTTAATTTGAATTATTAAGTTGGGTAAAAGATTTATTTTTCTCATCCAGCCATACATAAATCAGAAACTTATATGCTAATCATCAAGCTAAAAAAATATCATTAGATTAAATGGCTTGCCTCTTTTATAGCTTACTTAAGAATATTACATTGTATGGGGATCTTCAAGCTTTTTTTCTTTCTTCTTCTTTTCTTCTTTTGGTTCCTCCTTTTGGATTCTCCAAAACTTCACATGGTACATAAGATGGGATTATGACCAATTCATCCTAATCCCCATAACAAATCATTCCAAAAAACTAATTATACAAATTTTACATGAAAAGAAAAGTGAAAATCTAACTAACACACAAAACAAAGGTTAGTTAAATCACACCACACACATCCCAAGCATGTATATTGGACTTATCACCCACACATGGGTGACTAAGTCCACCTATGGATTATGTTTAGGGGTATAAAGCACACAAAAAAAATTTATATGTTTATTTATGATAGTGCCCCACAATCCTAGAAAAGAATAGTTAGACTAAGAGAACATCCATTCATTCTATGAGCATACATCTAACATCAGTCTAAAACATATATCACAAAATAAAACATAACATCAAACCATGCACTAACTAACCTAAATCTAGAAGTGGTGACTTAGGCTAATGTGTGTGCTTTGAAGGCTTGTGTGGTATGCTTAGCATAGGCTATAGGTTCAAATTTTCTAAGTGTGAAGAACATGTTCAAAATAGAGGAGGTTTTCATTTAAGTTATTTAATTATTTTTTATTGATTTTATTTCATGTTTTGATTTGGTTTAAGTGAAACCTTCAATTAATTACTAAGTTAGAAGAGGGAAAGAGAGAGAACTTCTCTTTCCTTCCTAACAATAAGTAATTTTCTAAAGTAGGTTCATATTTTGTTTCATTTAGGTGAATGTTGATTACATCTTTTAATCAATCCTAAGTTTAGATAAACTCTAAAATAAACCTATTCAAAAGAAAGGTATTATAAGATTAAATAAAATGAATCAAAACTTGCATAACACACATTACTTCATTTCTTTCCCCAACATATATAACATGCATATGGATGGACCCTAAGCATATCTATACATAAAAATGAGAGTAGTTAACACACTTTATGATCCATGCTAAGTAATCCATTTATGAAAATTTAGAAGTTGAATATGCATGATTTTTCTTAAGTATAAAAGGTTCTCCTTATCCAAAATTTCACATACATACATGAGACATAAGTGAGTGCCATTGTTAACAGGTGTAAGGTACAAGACCTACTTAGGCTACTTAAAGCCTCACAACCTCGGGGTTGTCCAGACTAATATACCACTTTCCTTAAGTACAAACATGTATATAAAAGAAATGAAATAGAAAAGGAAGATGCAAAAGTTATTTAATAGATTTGTTTTGTTTATGCAATTTATGTATGTAAGTGTAGGTAACCTTCTTAGATGGTAGCATAGGGATGAATAGATATGAAATTAGGTGAGCATTAGGTCCTTTTCAAATGAACCTTATATCTCACCAAAATTCTATTCAAAACTATACCAACATAGGAAAGAAAGGAAACCTATACTAAGCATACCTTTATAATATTTCACATGCAAACTTATAATTAAGATATGAATAGCACACTTTCAGATTTGGTATTTGATTTATGTATTTTGAAAATAATTTGGATTTAGTAGTGATAATAGCCACTCATATTTTACTTTAGCCAACACATGCACATTTGACATAAAGTAAACAATTTTATTTTAAAATTTAAAACATGAGATTATGAATGCATGAAATCACATGGCATACAACTTAACATGTCGGGAAAGATCCAAAGCAATGAAATCATGTAAAAAAACTCACTTCACTTAAATCCTAAAGACATTCTTATAGAATGAGAAAATTTAGAATAAATCAAAGTGAATTTCAAAGTAATTTTTGTTTAGTTTGAAGTTTGATTTAATTTTGAAGAGGTGAGATGAGTTTGCTGCCTAACCCATTTTCCATATGTGTTTGATATATTTTTTTTTAATTTTAGGTAATTAGATCCATTTTTATGTGTTGATTAGGTTAAGGTGTGAATTAAGTGACTTAATTAACCCTTACACCACCTTAGAAGAATTAATTAAATAATTATGAGCCAATGAGATGACATAAAATTGAAAAGGAATTTAAATTTGCAATGCACCTAATAATGAAAAAGGCCTAATGCAATTTGGCTCATAATTAAAAGTTAAGCTAAGGGGTTTAGCTTATATAATTTCAAAATACCCTTTCACACATGTGAATTGGATTTTGATTTCCTTATTGAGCTTAGGCTATTAAACTAGCATCTAAGGTAGATTAATTAACTTCTAGAACTTTTAGAATTTTTTGAAAATTGATTAAGGGGATAATTAATGATTTAACCCTTAATTAGAGGAGATTAAGGAGAGAAGAGGGGTATAAGAAAGCTTAGGGAAATGCCCCAAAATTATTCCATAAACCTCTTACTTACTAGATCGACTTAATCAACCCTAATCAGAGGGTAAAACCACTAATCATACCCTATTATGCTAATTACATAAGAAGGGTAATTAAGGAAACCATATGATTACTCTAATCAAGCCTTTAATAAATCCCAAGAAAATTAGGAGGTAGAGGTCATCCCTTAAAATATAGAAATTTGAGATTAATCAAGGCTAATCAAAGAGTAATTAGCAAAATATACTTTCAATAAAACCCAAATTCAAAGAAAACCATAACTCAAAATTCATCAAAATTAATTTTAAAATGTTTGAGGTTTAATTATCTATCCATAGGTTTTATTTCATATTTTTTAATTTTCTATGAAAAGTTATACATTTTAAATTTTCATAGATTAGGAATTAATTAATACACTTAACTAATCCTTATTAATCCTTAGCTCATGGCGTGGCGTGGTGTGCTTTACATGTCACCCTTGAGGGGAACTTAAGTTGTCACCTCAAAGCGGCGGTGTGCGCAACTTATATCTCGACCATCCGATCAAAGTTCAGACAGCTCAGGATTCCCCCATGGTTTATAAAGGATAATTAGATTTCTAAATGTGCTAAATAATCTCAATTGTCCATCTAAAATGCATGAATGGATGGTTGAGATGAGCCAAGTTCTTTTCCTTGATCGATAAAGACTGTCCATGATTAAGGGGAAGATCCAAGCTCAATCTAGCATGGAATCACACAAAATTTAACCCACACCATCTAGAGAAATAGAGCAGCAAATCCAACAGTCAAAATTTGATGAGGTGAAACTTTCTTTCACATAGCTCCACACCATATTTAGTTTAGTGATCAGAAAATTTCATGCCTCACCGGTGCTCGAGATTGATGAGGTAGCTTCGTTTGGTGGAGATGAAGCCCTGTTGAAATTCCTAGACCTTGGGATTGATTGGATCAATGGATGGACCAACCCCTCCTTGCTTGGGCTTTGGCTTTGATTGAATTTGATCCTTCCTTGCTATGGGAATTCTATAGAAGCTTAGGCAAGCTGACTTAGCTCTAGATGAAGTGTGCAGAGAAATTGGGAAGAAATCAAGTGTGGAATAAATTGGATGGATTGAGCTCCCTATTTTTTACTATGCAAAAGAAATAGAATTCAAATCCTCTAAGAAGCTTGGGAGTGCTCTCGATGATTGCTCAGTCCCTAGCTTCAATGAGGGTGTGAAAATTTCATTGAATTGGGGAGTACATCTCCCCCTATGGCAATTGGATGGACACCTCCTTTGTCATTTTGATCCAATTGCTCAAATTGGAGAGGTTGTTTAGGCTATTTTGAGTGTGCACATGGTCAGTTTGATCTAATGAATGTATTGCCAACTTCCCATGTGCTTGAATTGAGCTTAAGAGGGAATTTGAAATTTTAATTTTAGGCTAAGTGGTCGGGTTTGGTCTAGGGGCCAAATGGGCTGATCCAAACCCATTGGGTTGGGTGCACCACTCATCACTAAGTCCCCTTGAGCATTTAGGAAAGCCTGAAGTGATTGTGAAGAGGGTATGACCAAATTACCCATAGGCTAGGCCAAAATTTGTTCTATGGCCTAGGGTAGAGTGGTCATTTTGCTACTTTTCTAGTTTGGACATGTTGGGTATGTGGAGAAACTAGGTTTGGCCAAGTTTCATTACATTTGGAATCCATTTGGTAGGGTTTGGCTCATGTTGGCCCATTTAGGTCAAAATGGGTCAACTTGGGTCAAGTTGACCAATTGGTCAAATTGGGTCAAACCAAGGGTTGGTCAAGTTCATATGACCATTTGAAATGTTTTGGTGGCTTTGGTTTGATTCAAATTTGTATTTGTTTTGGCTCATATGACTTCATTTAGGTCAAATGGGTCAAGTTGACCTATTTGACCCATTTTGACCTATTTGAGGTGGGTTAAGGGTAGGTTTAGGTTAGATTAGTCATATGGGTGGATTGGTATCTATTTCCAATCAATTTGGGTTAAGTTCAATTTTGGCTCAACATGACCCTTTAGGTCATGTTGGGTCTAAGTGGGCTAGGTTGGGTCTAGTTGGCCAATTGAGGCTTTGGTCAAGTTCCACAGTGATTTGGGATGGACTTGACCCATTGGTTTCAATCAATTTGGCTTAGATCAAGTTTTGACACATTTTGGCCCTTTAGGTCAAAATGGGTCAACTTAGTCAAGTAATTGGGGTTAGACTCAAATGTTGGCTTGGTCAAGTTCAAACATAAGTCATGAGTGAACTTAGATCAATGGTTTCAATCAATTTGGCATATGGTGGAATTTGGCTATGTAAGGTTTCATTTTAGGTTAAGTGTGGTCAACCTTAGGTTTGACTTGGTTTGACCCAATTTGGTTGATTGATCATCCCATGATGATTGTTGATCATGATGAGAGGATATATGGGTTTGGTTCAATCCAATTTAGTTTGGATGAAAAGTTGGCTCATAAGGGTACTTTAGGTCACTTTTGTCAAGTGAGCCTAAGTGGGTCAAATGGCTTGGTGAAAGCCTGATTTGAAGTTGATTGATCTTGTATATGGACTTATGATTAAAATATAAATCCATTTACAAGTGGTTCGAAGTCAAATGGATTTTGATCCATTTGAAAATTTCATATTCAAAGGAAGAATTTGAAGGAGTTTTGGGTTTAATTTTTATTTGGGTTTTGATTGAATGATTGAAGTTTGGATTTATATATGATCTCATGATTGTAGGATTGATTGAACCATGACAGAAAATCAAGGATTTGGCTTGATTTGAAATTATTTTGACTAAGTTCATGATTTTGACTTGAAAGGCTTAGATTGATTTTGAGTGGATTTGAGTTTGATTTTGGAATTGGTTTTGATTGTTTGAATTTATATTTCATTTATATATGTGAATATAAATGAGAATATAAATGGATCATGAGAAAATTTCAAGGATTTGAAGTGGTTTAATCATGATTTAGGTTAAATCCATTAAAGGAATTTAAAGGAGAAATTTTAAATTGAAATTTAATTTTTGGATTGATTGGATTGATTTTTATTTATTTCATTTGAGAATATAAATAAGAATACAAATAAGTTTTGAGAAAATCCCATGAGTTTGAATAGGTTTGATCAAGATTTAGGTTAAATCCATTAAAGGGAATTCAAAGGATTTAAGAAAAATTTCAAGGATTTTAAATTAGAATTTAATTTGATGGTTGGATTTTATTGATTTATATTTATATTTAATTTATATATGAGAATATAAATAAGATTTGAGAAAATCCCAAGGTTTTGAATAGCTTTGATTAAGGTTTTGGTTAAATTTTGGCTAAGTCCTTTAATGAATAATTAAAGGGACTTAAGAAAATTTTCATGAATTAATTTTAAATTTGAATTTGATTTGATGGGTTTGAATTTATATTTCATTTATATATGTGAATATAAATAAGAATATAAATGGATTATTAGAAAATCTCAAAGATTTGAATAGGTTTAGATCATAGTTTTGGTTAAGTCCTTAAGGAAGGTTAAGGACATGAAAATTTGAACTTAGGAATTTTGATGGATTTTAATCATGGGTTTCAATCATAGATTTCAATCATGGATTACAATCATATGGAGTAGATTTGAATTTGTAGAAAATCAAATAGAATTGATTTGAGTTTGACTTGAAAGAAGAAAGTGGGGAATGGTTTAAGCTAAGGGTAGAGAATTTTCCTAACACCCCAAGGCATGACCTACTTCTATGGCTAAACTAAGTCTTCTAGGCTAGGGGTGTCCACCTAATCACTAGATGTGTCTTAAGACTAAGGAACTCTTAAAATAAGAGAAGTCCTAAGTCTAAGATGGAGGGGTTGAGAGCTTATTCAAAATGAGGTCAACAAAGGGGCATAGGTGTGGTGTGAGACAAGGAACACCACATATTGTGTTGACAAATGATCAACAGAGATCACAAGTACTAAGAAATAATCTATCCTAAGAAAAGAAAGAATCTAGCTTAGTGCAATGTGGCTCTACTTATGTCCAAGACATAAGAGAGGGAGAAATCCACTAAGGGATAGAGTGTGAACCTTCCACTAGGGCAGTTCAAATCATCCGAAGGGATGAGAGGTTTGATTTAATTCTCATTGAGGAGAAAACGATTTGATTTGTTCCACTATGGAAGAGGGTTGAATTTGTTTTAAATTTTTATTAGGTTTGAATTTTTAGATGAACCTTGTTGGTTTGCAATGGGTTGTACTGAATAGGATCCATGGAAATAGACCTAGCTTAGATTTACCAATAAAGGGTAGTCTATTAAACACATAGTAGGACTAGCCAACCAAAGGGATGCCTTTATGTAGGTTGTACTAGAAAAGCAGTAGACTTATATCCTCCAGTAAGGACCGGTTAATTTATTGGTAGCAGATTGAAACCTAGGGATGACTATTAAGTGAATGCCACTGGGGGACTTAGATCAACTCCAAGATAGTCAAGATTGATTTCAATTTTTATTTTGTTTTGATGGATTCTATTTATTTATGATGGATCAAACTGAGAAGGACCTTATAGAAGCCTAGACCTATCTCAAATTTAATGAAATAAAGGGAGTAGCTTTCTGGCCGATAGGAGAACTATACAACCAAAGGAGTGCCTTTTAGTTTGCAATGATCAATTGAAGGAAAGAAAGCTCGAGGGCTCACATCTTTCATTAGAAAAGACCTGGGTGATCGGTTGCTTTGGGCAAAATCAACGACTAAGGTGCCCCTTCGGTTGTGAAGAATGCATCATAGTCTTATATCTTTCAAAGGTAACCTACTTGTGGCAAAATAGATTGAACGACCTAAGTGACTGAGAGTGAGTATTGACAGATTTATCTTGACTCAGTAGTCGAAAATCCTATAGGGAGTTCTGCGCCTTAAAGATAGGATGTCTGCTTGGGAGAAGGGGCCCTTTGGGGCTTGAATTCCTAATCCACATCTCTTTTATTTATTTTATTTTAGTTTTTTATGGACCTATTAGTTTATGAGGGATCAAAGCGAGAAGGAGCTTGTACTAGACCTATCTAGATTCTTGAACCAAGGAGAATGCATTGAACAAATTTTCCAACCGTGGCTACTAGGAAAGTCTTGTCCAATAAAGTAACTAGGTAGTGTCTAAATGGGGTCAAAGGACTTGATCTAAATAGAGTGCCCAGGATGGGCTGGGCTTAATCCAACACCCAGAAAATGACATGACTAGTCATAAATTATAGGTATTGTGTCCAACTCAAGGAGAAAGAATAGGGACTCATATTTTCCAAGAGTGGTGTACTCACGGGTGAGTCGATTATAGCGAACATCGACCAACTAAGGTGCGGTTTGCAATAATGATAGGAAGAAAGCTGGGGACTCACATCCTCTGTAGAATGAATTATTGGGATAGTCTATCTTGACATTTCACAAGTGCTATGAGCACTGAGTGAATGCGCGGGGACTTATATCATCAAAGTAGTCAAGAGGAAAGGATCCATTAGGGGACTTACCCTAAATCTCAAATATATTCAACCTAGTTAGAGCATGATAGCTAGTTCAAGAAGAAAGCACGATGACTCACATTTTCTTAAACAAAGTCAACATGAGGTAGCTTAATGGCTGAGTAGTGAAGAATACCATACTAACAAGGCACTCTTTACTTTACAATGGTCAAGTTAGGAAGAAAGCACAGGGACTCACATCCTCCAACAAGTGACCACTGGGTTGACATACTAGCGAGGTAGCATGTAGACCTGACATAAAGCAGCTAATGAGTGAGTGCCATAGGGGATTGCTCCCACATCAAGTAGTTTGAGACAAAAGATTTATGTTTGTTGTGTGCATGTGTTACAAGGAATAGGATGCCTCTAGGACTCTTAAACCTACCTTAAAACATGCTGGGGAATTATGAAATGATGCCATGGATGGAAATAAGAATTCCCACTAAGAAAGGATGCTGCTTGGGTTCACCTAACTTAGTTATGCTAATTGAAATAGGATGCCTCTCGGGTTCTCTTACACCTATTCTAATAGCATCAAGGGGATTATGTTTGTGTTGTGAAAGAGGGATAGGATGCCACAGGGGGACACTTACACTTACCCTAAACACATCAAGGCGTATTCACAAGATAAGCAAATAACACGTCTAAAGAAGAGAAGATTCAATGAATGAAATCAAATTTTGTTATTTTTTATTAATGATTATTTTCAAACATGATTTATTTCATGGGTAATATTTCTTTAGGTAGAGCCCATTAATTGGAAGCATTGGGTGTTCCCCTTTAAAATCAATAAGCTAATAAGATCCTCCTTGGTAGGCCTTCTCTATGACATAGGGGCCTTCCAAAGTGGGTTCAAACTTACCTCCCATCTTTGATGCAATTGGTCTCCTGGGACTAACACAAGTTCTCCTACTCAAAGACCTAGTGGACCCGACTTGTTGTGAGCTTGAATCATTTTGGCTTTGTACAACTCGAGGTTCTAGCACACCCATAGGAGACTCTCCTCCAAACCATCGAGCTCTTCAAACTGCAACTTTGTATTCTACTTTGTAGTGATCTTGTTACCCAATGCTATCCTTAGTGACGGGAGTTGAACTTCTAAAGGAAGAATAGCTTCAGACCCATACACTAAGAAAAATGGGTAGACTGAGTTGGAGTACGGTATGTGGTACGGTAGGCCCACAAGGCTTCAACCAACTGCTCATTCCATTATCATTTATTGTCATCAAGAGTCTTATTAAGTATTTAAATGAGAGTTTTGTTGAATGCTTCTACTAAGCCATTAGCCCTAGGATAGTAGATGGTGGAGTTTCTCCAATCAATACCATATCTACTAGAAATGTTGTTGATCTTCATGCTTTTGAATGTAGTACCATTATCAGATATAATACGTTGAGGCACCCTAAACCTATATATGATATGGTTCCTAAAAAATTGAAGCACATGGTGAGATGTGACCTCTCAGAGTGGGATGGTTTCCACCCACTTGGAAAAGTAGTCGGTGTAAGATGAATCGATGCCCTTGGAAGAAGGAGAATCGATCAACCTATAATGTCACTAACACTCAAATGGCCATGAAGCCAAAGTAGGGTGTAGAATGTTGGGTGGTTAGTGTAGGACCACACCGTGCACCTTACACTGATGGCATCTCCTAGCTACATCCATGCAATATGTAATCATAGAAGGCCAATATATCCAAGTCTTTTGATCTTCATCATCTTTATTGGATTGATGAGCTCCACATACCAGTGTACCTCGATTATAATGCCATGGGCTTCATGTTTGTCCAAACAACATAACCACATTTGGTCAAGGATGATACATGGTGCCATCAAGGGCATAAGAGAGCTCTATATTTCACCTGATGGGCTTATGATTTATCTTGAGGTAGTTTGCCAGTGTTCAAGTAATCTATGAATGGTTGCCTCCAATCTAGCTCCTTGTCCATTTTGGCAATGGCAACCTCCCCTTCAAGAGAAAGTCTCTCGATGAGTTTAGAATCAATAAGGGATAAGACTTATCTATTTTGGACCCTTATTGAAATGGACTCATCTTTCGAACATGCTAACCCTTTGGCAAGTTTTTCCAAGACATCTGCTATTGCATTCTCTACTCGGGGAACCTTGTAGATGGTGACTTCAAGAATCTAGGCCAACAGCTTCATGGTATACCTATAGTAATGACAAAGCTTGGGATTGAGAACCTGGTAGGACTTGGCAATCTGGTTGATAAGCAACTAAGAATCCCCAAAGATGTTGATGCTCTTGACATTGATAGTGATGGCTAACTCTAAACTGACAATCAAAGCCTCATACTCAGCTTCATTATTGGTGCAGGGGTTGGAAAGATAGTTTGAGAATCTCATCACATCATAATTTGGAGTTAGAAGAACTATTATCACCCCTGCATTTCATGGGAGAATAGATCGTGGTGCTTCTCCTTTGAGAAAAAAAGCTGCACCATCAAAATACATCTCCCATCGATAGTTGTCAGCCTCCCCTAAGTTCATGATTTGTTCATCGGAGATCATCACTAAGAGAATCACGAAAGTGGGTGTCTTCTAAGAAATCCTAGTGCTATCCTTTTCGCAGAGGGGTACAAATGTGATATCAAATTATGAGACTATCATGGAAATGAGCCAAACATGAAAATATTGTGTCATGAGATACTATTGATTGGATTGGTTGAGATCAAGTTCACCTTATGAGAAAGCATGTAGTGTCAGCCGAGATGTAAAGATCAAAGCTAGGAAATGTTTCTCAATAGGTGGATAGTTTGCTTAGAGATCATATGATGGTTGAGGTAATAGAGAGCGCTTTCCTTCCCCTCATCGTTGTCCTGGGCCAATAGAGCATCGAGAGAGTCATCTAATGAAACAGTGTAAAGGATTAGTGGTCGCCCGGGATAGAGGCTGCTAGAACTGGCAGCTTCACCAAGTACTCTTTGATATCTTCGAAAGTATGCTGCAACTTATCATCCCACTTGAACTTGGTGTCCTTTTTGACAAGTGCTGAGAATAGTTTGCATCTCCTTGATAAGCTTGAGATAAAGCATCTTAGATATACCATCCTTGAAAGGATCAGTTGAGTTAAACTCTTAGAGGTGGAAATTCTAAGATAGCTTTAATCTTTTCAGGAATCTATTTCTATTCCCCAGTGTTGAATAACAACCCCAAGGAATTTTTTTGAAGTGACTCTGAATGCACACTTCAGGGGATTCATCTTGAGGTTATATTATCTTAACCATTCGAAAACTACTATCAAGTCAAAGAGATGGTCTTCCTTTTCTAAGCTTTTGACTACTACATCATCAACGTAGCACTCAACCTGATGATGGATGAGTTTGTTGAAGATTTGAGTCATGGTCTATTGGTATGTAGCACCAGCATTTTTAAGGCCGAAAGGCATGACCCTATAACGAAAGATTCTGATTGGGGTTCAAAAAATAGTCTTTCTTTCATCTTTAGGAGACATCTTGATTTTGTTAGCCGATCCAACCATGAAGAGAAGGCATGAGATGAGGCAATGTACCATTAACTCTAGTATAGGAGGAAACTCATCCTTAGGACATGCCTTATTTAAGTCCCTAAAATTGATGCATATAAATTTGGCCATTCTTCTTCTTTAGATGACTAACCGGGTAGGATATTTTTCTTCCCGATGAAACTATCGATCAATTTCTTGACTTGAAATGACCTATTGAATTTCTAATCGCATGTCTAGGAGCTTGCTTAATAGGTAACGTTAGGGTTTATTGCTAGCTTTTGGAAGCTAGATCGAGAGATGGGCATTTCTTCATAACTCCATGAAGCGATCTTTAAACTTAGTCAATAGCCTAACTAAGTCATTGGTTTCTTCTTCATTCAGACAAACTAATGTATGTGGTGATTTTCTTCTCGAGGTTGATTTCTTTAAGCTGTATTATTGAATAAATCTCCTCTTCAAACTCAGTGCCTCTTTGACTTGAGATCATCTAGATCATCGAAGTTTCTAAACACACATTCTCATAAGAGTTGGGATGTGTGAGAAGAACTCAAAGGTTGGTAAGAACAAATAATCTTCATCATTGACGACCCATTGAATCTAGTCCTGCTCTTGATTGTGCTTCCTTGCATGTATTGTTTCATAGCTTTTGAAGTATTGACCTGTGCTTGGACCATGTGTAAGGAATTAAACTTTTATGTATAAGATTTTGAACACAAGACGAGTAAAAGTCAAAAGGTAATTCCATTAATTCTTTAAAGTATCTTCCTCAAGTCCTACATCGAGCTCACGGACTTGAGGATGATCAAAAGAACCTCTTCGCTTCATGTCCTTTGGAAGACTTAGGGACTTCTTTAACTAATAAACCTTCAACATTTTGAGATGTAAGTGAGGTAAGAGCTAGGGTTCCCAACTACTGCCTAATAGTTTCACATAAACCAAATTCAAATACTTTGCTTTGCTTGAGGCAGGTCTTATCTTTGGCTATCAAAGTCACCTCAATGGAACCCCGAGAGGGGGATGGTATACTAATTAGATTGGACTCATCCTCCGAGCTGGATTCCAAGTCAATGTGAATAGTAGGGATACTCTTATGAACTAGAACACAACCTCTATTGGCTGAAGGCCAACTAGGGGGTCTCCCACCTCTAGAACTGCCTCTATTTCTACCTCTGCCTCTACAGAGGTTGTGCCATCCTACCCACATGTCCATATGATGGAATGAATTGTGGGTGGAATGTGATATCTTGGATCCACTTCTTCTTCAATTCCCCTTTCTTGCTCACTTGGACTTTCTTTTCTTTTCATTTTCTTTTATCTTTTCTTTTGCTTCATTTTCTTTTTTGCATTTGCATTTGAATTCTTCCCAAGTTTATGAGAAAGGGTATTTTGAGGAAGATAGTAGGTCACATCCTCATAAATCTCAACCTCTCTAACTGAAAATATCTTTTCGTCCCAGTTGACATAGTACTCAATTCCATCTTTTATGAACTTGATGCACTGATGAAGGGAGGATGGAATGATCTTGTTCTAATGTATCCAAGGCCTACCAAGTAAAGCAGTGAATGAAGTATTTGAATCAATGATGTAGAACTTGGCTTGATCTTCCAGTCGATCTCCAATGATAACTATAAAACCTAAAGCTCGCCTTGATCATTGAATCCTCTCAACATCATCCTATCTTTTCGGAGAGTAGAGATGCCGATCTTCAAGTAGGCAAGGGTCTTTAGACTCATAATGTTCTTGCACTGAATCCATGAGAACCTGAGAGTCGAACATCCATGTCAACTATGATGTATAGGGGATGGTTGTGCTCCAAGTCTTCCAGTAGAAGGTCTTCATCTATGAAGGTGATCCCTTGGGCTTCTTTTGCATAGTGTGCTTCCTCACCTATAGCGGTCAGCTGAGCTAAGCATATTTCAAGATTAAGGAGGGCCTTGATTAGTGACTCCATCATTCTTTAGATAAGATAAGGGCATTATATATTCTTAGCTTGGATGAAAACTTTCTTAGATGAGAAAGACATTGTAGTTCACCTTGGTCTTCCATAAGCATATCCAAGGGTGGAGCATCCTGGAAGGGCTTCGATCTTAGTACCAATGACTTGTTTCCTATCTAGAAGTGTTGTTGCCCAGGAGGTAGAACCTTGCCACTATGGAGGTTGACTTGAAAATCTCTTGAGGAAAGGTGGTGGCAAGTTCTACACGCACTTCACTCTCAACTTCTCCTATGGGACTCTCAGAATTTGATGATTTCAAGTCTATCTCAAGAGGTGAACCCATAATATTCAAAGGTGGAAAGTCTGACTATGAATTAGAAAGAGGAAGATCAGAATTGTTATAGTTAATTAAACTTGAAGAGTTATCATTAGGAATAGAAGAAGACAACTCATTAGAAGAGACACAGATGTAATTCAAATCAGCTTTATTCTTTAATTTCTTGGAAGTACTTGGTGGTACAAAGTAGAAGTTTAGTAGAGTGAGTGGAGTAATGGATTTGAAGCCCTTATCCACTGATACAAGAGTTCTACTAGTAGAAGAAATAGAAGAGCTAGCTGAAATGGAAGAAGTCACCGATGTGGAAGCTACAATTTGAATGGACACGATCGGTGGTTGTGCTAAAGGGCTATCTCAGGCCGACACATGCTACTTCTACTACTGAGCTCCCACTTTCCTAGAGTTGGCACTAGCAACTTGCAAACCTTCCTTGGTGTTGGAGGTTTGAACTGACTCAGGCACCTTCAAGGAAAGCTTCTTGATCTTTGAATTATTTTCTTAGAGGTTTTAGATAAAGAAATATCCCAACCTTCTTTGGTTTTGGTAGGATCACTTGTATCCCCAAGGATTAACCTAATGGAAATGGAAGGTTGTTCCACAAGGTATTCCTTTGGGATAACTACAACATCGATCTTGAAACTATGTTCAAGCCAGTCCTTGAATGTGAAGCAATCCTCCAAAAAGTGGCCTAACATATGGTGGTAAGGGGAAAGTTTGGATCATGACTTTGCCTACTTATTCGATCTCCTAGGCTGGTAGCTAAAATCAGGTTTCTTTAAGAGATTCTTAATGATTTTGATTACCTCCCTCTTAAAATAATAAGGTTTGTTTAACTTATCTAAAAGTGTAGGTGGACCATAGCTACTGGCGGATATGCATGCCACTTCTGGTGGTATGGTGAGGTGCTCTTTGGTCATGGAGGCTGATGGAGGCGTATGGCTTCCTGGTGGTGGCAAAGGAGGCTATTGAGGTCATGGTCACTCGGTGATCTCTAGTTGCTTCCCCTTGTCATATTCTCACGGTTTCTTTTCAGACCTTTTTTTTTCTTCTTGGGCAACTGATGAAAAGGCAATTGTTTGGCCTCTCCTTGTAGACTAGCACATTGATTAGCTTCTCAAATGTCTTGATAGTGAAGCCCATGAAGAGACAGCCATGGATATTCTTCAAGAGAATCTCAATGGCATCTTTGTTGATACATGGTTCACACTTCATACTCGTTATGCCATGAGAGAATATAATCAACAAGTTACTCACCAGAGTGTTGTTGGGCTATGAGATCATCTAGTAACCCTTTTGTTGAGCTCCAACAAATCTCTTGATGAAGAGTTGCTCTAACAGCAAATGCCTTTCTTGAACTATTGGGTAGTTGCATACCAATCAAAATGATACTTGGGATACTTATAAAGAGTCTAAAGAGTAAAGCATCACCACTGCGTTTACAATGGCCTGAAGTGAGCTATATCTTTCGCTTCCCACGCCATTGAAGCTCTTGAAGGAAGGAGGCATGAAACCCTTGGATTTTAGATAGCATCAAACTCCTGGGTATGGTCTACGATGATCCCACCCGGGCTTGCTTCCTTCACTTGTTGCTCAACCATGGATTTTAGATCTTTTTCCTTGTATGGAGTACTATCCACTACCTTCTACATGCTATACTAGTGCTACCTTGCTCAATGGGAGGTAGAGTCTTAGGTTTAAGACATGCACTAGCTTAGGTGATATCGTATAATAGGATGAGCTAGGGGCTTATTTTTGAAGCCGACCTCTACTACCAAGTCCTATATCTATTGTGCCATTTTATCAATTTGCTCATCTTTCTGCCTTAACTATTGTCAGAGGTGATGGGTTGATTCTGTAGTGTCTCCTTGATCAACCTCATCACCTTCTATGGCTTATTGATCCCTGAGAAGAGAACCTTTGGTATTAACCATGCATACTCCAGTTGAATCCAACAACAAGTCATCTTCATTGGGATCGAAGCTGACTCTTTCTTCATCAGATCATGTGTACCCCAAGATCTCCTTCTTTTCCATAAAATAGCATGCAACTATCTCATTTAAGGATCGATCTAACTCAGTAGGTACAAATAGCTTGGGCTGACCGGTGTGATCGCTATCATGCACTAAGAGGCACCAAACCTCTCATGGAGAGTCATGCGACTATACTAGAAGAATGATACTCACGACTAATGTAGGTAAATCCTAGGATGATCCTCTACCACTGCTGAAACTAAACTGTCATCTAGAATATCTATGATAACCATCACCATCTCACATCCATGTGGAGAGTTGGTGGTGAAGGAATGAACCACGATGCTGGTCACTTCCTTTTGGCAAGGTCGGAAGGCTCAACCACCTACCAATGGGTGGTGTAGGAGGAGATCAATATAGCCGGATCACCACGGGGTACATTTTTCCCGGATGCCTTCATGGCCTTAGATGGAATGGGAGATCTTGAAACGATGGGCGTGGGGTAGAAGGTGGGGTGGAGAAACCACCAACTCATGTACAAGAATTGCCCTCTGTGGGTGGCTCTCCCTGAGGAGAATACTATCGGTATGGTGCGGTGTAGCCGCTGGAAAATCAATAAAAGAGAAGTGACTAGCGATGAACCTCCATTTCTCTCTAGTAATGTGTGTGATGTATGGGCCTCACGATGCCTCTCTTGATGAATCTACCTCCCTACGCTGTGGGGGATAATAGATCAAATCAGAATTGGGTACCACTCGAGCATCTGCTCACTACTTGGTGTAGAATAGAGCGGTAGGCGTATGACCTCCAACTCCTAAATGCTACTGCAAGTGCACCATGGAGGTGATGAAGATCTTCCTAACATCCTCTATCTAATCCGAGAGGATGAAACTAGTTTTCTATAAGTGGTGAAGTGATCATGGGAGACTCATCCATGGCGATCACATACCTCCTCTCTATTTGAGTGTGGAACCATTTGACCATACAGTTCTTGTTCCTACACTATGTACGAGTAGGATGAGAGGAGTACGAGCTAGACCAATACTCAAATGTGGGGGAGGCAAGCCCTGAAACCAGGGTAGCCTTACCCTTGGTGGGTATATATGGTAAGGTGCTAGCCCGCACTAGGGCAACATGGGCAACTCTAGGACGAACTACAACTAGAACCAGTACTACCGGTATTGTTGGAACTATAACAGCTGAAGTCTGTGGTACTGCCACAACTTTCTTCTTTAGTGAGGAGACATCAGAATCAGATGGTAAATCTATCCTGATGATTGGCTTCTGCCCGACCACCTTCTTCCTGCTGACTGTGGTGAGGGGAATGCCCTCATAAGTGATTTTGGACCACTCAAATCCGAAGTGGATCAAGTGTGTATGGTCTAGGCAAGGAAGTCATCTTGATCTAAAGCTAGATCCATATCATGGGAAAGGTAAAGAAAAATTTTGACCACTTTTGAAACCTAGTAAACCGACCTGAACTGCACTGCGAGAAAAGAATCTGAAATGAACTTGTATTAATTTTCTATCTCCATAGATTTTGAATTTTGAATTTTGAAAATTTGAACCCACATCCAACAACTTGGAAGTGTTAAGTGGGGTTCAAATGAATTTGGAAAGATTGATTGAAAGAGGAATTTGAATATGAATCCAAACTTCAACAAATTTAGGTATGTTGAAATATGGATTCAAAATTTTTGATAGGATGCTTCCATAGGTTCATTGTTGTTTTGAATTTAAATTTTTGATTTTTGATTTGAGGACCCATTCCTTTAACAAATTTGGGTATGATAAAGTAAGGGGTCAAATTGATTTTATTTTTGTTTGATTATTTTGGAATTTTACTTAGCAAATTTAGGTATGCTAAGTGAAGTAAAAGTTATTTCTTTTTGTGAGTTTTGTTTTGATTTTGAAAAACTTAGAATTCTTACTTAGCAACTTTAAGTATGCTTAGTGATGAATCTATGTGTGTTTTGTTTAATTTTTGAAAATAGGATCCTAAGCAAATTTAAGTATGCTAAGAAAATCCTAAGTGTTTCATTTTTGTTTGGAATATTTTGATTTTGAAAAGGATAGGATCCTTAGCAAATTTGGTATGCTAAGGGGATCTAAGTGTTTTGTTTTGTTTTGAGGTGATTGAAAGTGATTCAACTTTAGCAAATTTGGTATGGTAAAGATGAAGTCCCACTTGGTTTTATGAAATGGAAATTTCTTAGCAAATTTGGGTATGCTAAATGAGATTCCAAATGGTATGTTTAAAATTTTGAATTCATTATTGTTTGAAAATGGAAACTTTCTCCTTAGCAAATTTGGTATGCTAAGGAAGAAGTTCCAAAGGTGTTTGAAAATTTTGATTTTGGATTTGGAAGCTTTACTTAACAAATTTGAGTATGTTAAATAAAATTCCAAATATTGTTTAGAAATTTTGAGATATGATTATTGATTTTGATTTTGGATTTGGAAACTTCACTTAGCAAATTTGATTATGCTAAATGAAATTCCAAATGTGTTTTGAAAATTTTTTGAATTTTGGGATTTGGAGACTTCACTTAACAAATTTGGGTATGTTAAATAAAGTTCCAAATATTGTTTGAAAATTTTGAAATATGATTGTTGATTTTGATTTTGGATTTGGAAACTTCACTTAGAAAATTTGATTATGCTAAATGAAATTCCAAATGTGTTTTGAAAAATTTTTGAATTTTGGGATTTGGAGACTTCACTTAACAAATTTGGGTATGTTAAGGGAGGTTCAAAATGTGTTTAGAAAAAAATTTGGATTTTGAATTTGGAGACTTCACTTAACAAATTTGGGTATGTTAAGGGAGTTTCCAAATGTGTTTAGAAAATTTTGAAATATGATTTTTGATTTTAATGTTTTGAAAAGAGGACCTCCATTCAACAAATTTATGTATGTAGAATGGGGATTAATATTTATTTTTGAAGTATCAAATTTGTGTGTGTGATTGTTGCTTTTTTGAAAGGGAGGAATTCCAACTTAAAACATATGTGGGATATGTTTAAGTGGGATTTACTAAATGATATTTTATTTTTAGTTGGGAATGAAATCTTCATTTAATAAATTTAAGTATATTAAATGAAGGTGTTCACGTGTGCTTTTGAAATTTTTTTTTTTTTACAAATGAACTTTCCATTCAATAAGTGTGAGTGTATTGAAATAGAAAGATGATTTTTTGAAAATTTTAATTTTATTTACAAATGAATTTTCTATTCAATAAGTGTGAGTGTATTGAAATAGAAAGATTCATATGTTATTTTGAAAACTTTATGATTATGATTGTGATTTTTGAAAAACATGATTGTTCATTTTATTTTGAAAATGAAATCTTCATCAAAGTGAATTGAAAGAAGATGTTCATTTGTTCTTTTGAAAAAAATGTTATTAGTTTTATTTTAAAAAAAATCCCTACATGTAACAATTATGTGAATTGTTAAATGAGGGTGACAAAACTTTGTGGAAAATGTTTTATTAAGTGCATTTTTTTTTTTTGAAAATGTGCTTTCGAAAAAGCAAAGTTCTTTATGGAAATTTATTATTTTAAGATAAACCTTTCCTTTCCTTATCATGAAAATGGTAAGGTGGAAGTCTTAAAGATATTTTCTCTTTTTATTTAGATCTTTTCATTTTACCCATTGGAGAACCTAATAGGGGTTTTAAGACCAACAAGGAATGCAGTCCTAAAACCTAAAGATGTTGGTGAACTTAACTCAAGAATGAAATGAGCTAAGGGCCAATGGAAAGAAGGATAGCCTTGGATTCATACCAAAGTACAAACCCACAATCGATACCCAAAGACAACGATCATTTACCAAAGATGAAGACATGAACCATCCCCAATAGAGTCGCCAGAAAAATTTATGGAGAAAAATTCCTATTGGGAGTCGCCTTCAAATCTATGGGGAGAAAGAAAAGGCAAGACACTATAAAAATTTGTCTTAGTAAGACACCACACAGATCCGTAGATGTACTTATTCAAGTGATCGAGTACGTCATCAAGGAATAGTATACTATCTCAAAAGACAGAAGTCACTACCCTTTAATGGAACCAATCACCTCAATAATGACTTCTAAAGATGATGGGTCTGCATATGTACTAGAGATTCTTCCCCTACTTTACATAGAAAAGTAAAGCAGGATTTATTTTAAAATGGGTTCATTAAGTTCCATATAGGGGCAAGCCCCCATAATTAATTACATACTAAGGGACGGGATCCCATAGGAAAACTCTTGATTAAGTTAAATGATTATTGTCTCTAAAAATTTTAATAGGGAAGGACTATCAATCGATTGGTTTATGTTTGAAGATCAAATGGGAATGATCAAAAGAGGGAGTTATTATCGAAGCAAAATTGGGAAATAAGTTGGAGATGCTCACGATGCTAGGAAACCTAGAGAGCATCTCAGACTATCCTATTATTGGGCTTTACATTTTAAAAATTGATTTAGTTTATTTGAGTTATATTTTCATTAGAATTTTAGGACTTAAGATTCCTTAACACAAGATTAAGGATATGCCTAAGAGGTGAGGAATTATGCTTATGACCCACAAAAGGGGAAAAGCAACCTCATAACTGAAATCAAGGGAGCTTTGCCGAGGGCCAAAAGCACAACCTAAATTTAAGGTAAAAAATGGGTAATTAGTTTGCCTCCACAAGAGAGTACAAACCACCCGATAACTTGGACTTACAACTACCTGGGGGTGGCCGCCAACTAACTCCTCCTATGATTTTAAATACATATAGGCAAGTCTATATGCTCATGCAAGATAGCTAGACTATTATTATTTAGAAAAAGACTAAGTCCTTAAACTCACTCCCTGAAGAGACTAGATCATGTAAAGGTATGCTTCAAATTACCTAAATCTAATACAATTTAAAATTTATTTTATTTTATTTTTGGACAATCATCTTGACTCAGGCTAATAGGATTTTTATGACTAATGCATGAGAAAGAAGGTTATTGGCCAAAATTAGTGAGAAGGGAGGAGGTGAGTTTCCACCATGGCCCTCAAAGGTCAAGCTGGGTTCTCTGGCAAAGGTGGAAGCCCTCCAATCAAGAGTGAAATAAGGTTAATTTGTGCATGATATTATAAAGAAATGCTCATCTAGCTTAGTGGTTGCTAATTCTTTTATCTTGATTTTAAACTTAAGCTTTAGGTGAGGTTATAAGTTGTTTAATTTTAATTTTAATTGTTATGTTGGGTAAAAGATTTATTTTTTTCTAAAGAGCCTAATCCACATCCAGGCCATACATAAAGCAAGGAATAAACTAGGAAAAGCATGCCACTTAATGCAAAAGCTAAATAAATCATCAATCAATTTATAAAGCTAATCGCAAAAATAATAAATGGCCGTTGTGGTCGGGCACCACCACACAAACCCAAAAATATCAAATTGGGCAGCTGAGCTCTACCCTTATATAACCAAGATTACAGATGAATATTACATTTAAGCAAAGGAATTCATTGTTATGGGGGTCTTCAAGCTTTATTTCTTCTTCTTTATTCTTTCTTCTTCTTTCTTCTTTCTTCTTTTGGTTCCTCCTTTGGAAGGTTGGAAGGTGGATGCTCCAAGACTTCACATGGTACATAAGATGAGATCTTATGACCAATGCTCATCCTAATCCCCATAATAAATCATTTCAAAAAAAACCTAATTATATAATTTTTTACATGAAAAGGAAAAGTTGAAATCTAACTGACACCTGCAAAATAAAGGTTAGTTAAATCACACCACACACATCCCAAGCATGTATATTGGACTTATCACCCCACACATGGGTGACTAAGTCCACCTAGCCTATGGATTATGCTTAGGAGTATAAAGCACTTGCAAGCAAAAGCATTTATATTTTTATTTATGATAGCGCCCCTTAAGCACAATCCCCTATAGAAAAGAATAGTTGGACTAAGAACATGCCACCATTCATTCTACGAGCATATATCCTAACATCCAGTCTAAAACATATATCACAAAATAAAACATAACATGAAACCATGCACAAACCTAACCTAAAGCTAGAAGTAGTGACTTAGGCTAATGTGTGTGCAAGGCTGTGTGGTATGCTTAGCAGTTTTAGGTTCAAATTTTCTAAGTGAAGAACATGTTCAACTTAGAGGAGGGTTTCATTTAAGTTGTTTAATTTTTTTGAGTTTCTTTTATTTCATGTTTTGATTTGATTTAAGTGAGACCTACAATTAATTACTAAGTTATGAAGAGAGGAAAAGAGAAGGGAACTTCTCTTTCCTTCCCTAACCTTAAGTAATTTTCTAAAGTAGGTTCATATTTTAGTTTCATTTAGGTGAATGTTTTGATTACATCTTTTAATCAATCCTAAGTTTAGATAAACTCTAAACAAAGCTATCCAAAAAGAAAGGCATTTTAAGATACAATAAAATGAATCAAAATTCACATAAGACACATTACTTCATTTCTTTCCCCAACATATATAACATGCATATGGATGGACCCTAAGCATATCTATACATGAAAATGAGAGTAGTTAACACACTTTATGATGCATGCTAAGTAATCCATTTAAGAAAATTTAGAAGTTGAATATGCATGATTTTTCTTAAGTAGAAAAAAGTTTTCTTTATCCAAAATTTCACATGCATACATGAAAGTAATAAAGGCATAAGTGAGTACAACGCCATTGTTAACCAGAGGTGTAAGATACAAGACCTACTTAGGGCTACTTAAAACCTCGCAACCTCAAGGTTTTCCAGACTAATATACCACTTTCCTTAAGTACAAACATGTATATAAAAGAAATGAAATAAAAAAGGAAGATGCAAAAGTTGTTTAATAGATTTGTTTTATTTATGCCATTTATGTATGTAAGTGTAGGTAACCCTTTTTAGATGGTAGCATAGGAATGAATAGGATATGAAATTAGGTGAGCATTAGGTCCTTTTCAAATGAACCTTATATCTCACCAAAATTCCTATTCAAAACTATACCAATGTAGGAAAGAAAGGAAACCTATGCTAAGCATAGCTTTATAATATTTCACATGCAAGCTTATAATTAAGATATGAATAGAACACTTTTAGATTTGGTATTTAATTTATGTATTTTGAAAATAATTTAGATTTAGTAGTGATAATAGCCACTCATATTTTAATTTAGCCAAGACATGCACATTTGACATAAAGTAAACAATTTCATTTTAAAATTTAAAACATGAAATTATGAATGCATGAAATCACATGGAATACAACTTAATATGTTGGGAAAGATCCAAAGCAATGAAAGCATGTAAACAAACTCGCTTCACTTAAATCCTAAAGAATTTCTTATAGAATGAGAAAATTTAGAATAAATCAAAGTGAATTTCAAAGTAATTTTTGTTTAGTTTGAAGTTTGATTTAATTTTGAAAAGGTGAGATGAGTTTGCTATTCCTAACCCATTCCCACATGTGTTTGATATTTTTGTTTAATTTTTAGGTAATTAGATTCATTTTTAGGTGTTGATTAGGTTAAGGTATGAATTAAGTGACTTAATTAACCCTTACCTACACCGCCTTAGAAGAATTAACTAAGTAATTATGAGCCAATGAGATGACATAAAACACACAAGGAATTTAAATTTGCAATGCACCTAATGAAAAGGCCTAATAATATGGCTCACAATTAAAAGTTAATTATGGGGTTTAGCTTAAGTAATTTCAAAATACCCTTTCACAAATGTGAATTGGATTTTGATTTCTTAATTGAACTTAGGCTATTATACACCTAAGCATCTACCCAAGGTAGATTAATTAAGTTCTAGAACTTTTTAGAATTATTGAAAATTGATTAAGGGGATAATTAATGATTTAACCCTTAATTAAGAGGAGATTAAGGAGGGAAGAGGGGGTTTAAGGAATAACATAGGGGGAAGGCCCCAAAATTATTCCATAAACCTCTTACTTACTAGATCTGACCTTAATCAATCCTAATCAGAGGGTAAAACTACTAATCATATCCTAATTATTTTAATTACATGAGAAGGGTAATTAAGGAAACCATATTCAATTACTCTAATCAAGCCTTCAAAATATCCCAAGAAAATTAGGGGAGGTAGAGGTCATCCCCTAAAACTTACCCAAGAAATTTGAGATTAATCAGAGGCCTAATAAAAGAGTAATTAACAAAATATACTTTCTAATAAAACCCAAATTTAGATAAAAACATAATTCAAAATTCCTTAAAATTAATTTTAAAATGTTTTAAGTTTAATTATCTATCCATAGGTTTTTATTTCATATATTTTTGAATTTTCTATGAAGAGTTATGCATTTCTGAATATCATAGATTAATTAAGAATTAATTAATACACTTAACTAATCCCTAGTTAATCCTTAGCTCACAGTGCGACGCATGGAGGAGATGGTCAACGTGCTTTACACACATTGCACCGTGAGGGGACAACTTAAGTTATCACCTCACAAAGTCGGCGGTGGCGCACGCACATATATTCTTGGCCGTCCGATCAAAGATCAGACGGCTGAGGATTCCCCCATGGTTTATAAAGGATAATTAGATTTCTAAATGTGCTAAATAATCTCAGTCATCAATCTAAAATGCTCGGATTGAGATGAGAAGTTCTTCCCCTTGATCAATAGATCGCCCATGATCAGGGGAAGATCCAAGCTCGATCTAGCTTGGAATCACAAAATTTAACCCACACCATCTAGAGAAATAGAGCAAAAAATCCAACGGTCAAAATTTGATGAGGTAAAAATTTCTTTCACAAAGCTCCACACCACATTGAGTTTAGTGATCAAAAAATTCCATACCTCACCGGTGCTCAAGATCGATGAGATAGCTTCGCTTAGTGGAGACGAAGCCCTATTGAAATTCCTAGACCTTGGGATTGAGTGAATCAATGGATGGACCAACCCCTCCTTGCTTGGGCTTCAACTTTAATTGAATTTGATCCTTCCTTACTATGGGAACTCCAATAGAAGCTTAGGCAAGCTCCACTTAGCTCCTAGATGAAGTGTGCAAAAGCAATTGGGAAGAAATCAAGTGTGTAAGAAATTCACTAATGGATTGAGCTCTCCTATTTTTGTACTATGCAAAATTGAGAAATAAGAAATTCAAATCCTCTCTAAGAAGCTTGGGAGTGCTCTCTGATGATTTCTCTAGGTCACTAGGCTTCAATCGACAGAGGGCAAGTGAAAATTTCAATTGGGGGAGTATATCTCCCTATGGCATAGGAAGACCGACACCTCCTTTGCCATTTTTATCCAATTTCTCAAATTGGAGAGGTTTTTAGGCTATTTTTGAGTGTGTACATGGTCACTTTGATCCAATGAATGGATTGCCAACTTCATTTGCAATTGAGCTTAAGAGGGAATTTAAAATTACAATTTTAGGCTATGTGGTCGAGTTTGGTCTAGTGGTAAAATGGGTTGACCCAAATCCATTGAGTTGGGTGCACCACTCATCATTAAGTCCCCTTGAGCTTTTACGAAAGCCTCAAGTGATTGTGAAGAGGGTATGACCAAATTACCCATGGGCTAGGCCAAAATTTGTTTTGGCCTAGGGGTGGACCGATCATTTTGTTATTTTTCCAGTTTGGACATGTTGGGTATCTAGAGAAACTACGTTTGGCCAAGTTTCATTGGATTTAGAATCCATTTAATATGGTTTGTCTCATGTTAACCCATTTAGGTCAAAATGGGTCAACTTGGGTCAAGTTCATATGACCATTTGAAATGTTTTTGTGCCTTTGGTTTGATTCAATTTTGTATAGATTTGGTTTTGGCTTATATGACTCATTTAGGTCAAATGGGTCATGTTGACCTATTTGTCCCATTTGACCTATTTGAGGTGGGTCAAGGGTAGGTTTAGGTTATATCATGAGTGGATATCATTGTTTCCAATCAATTTGGTTTAAGTTCAATTTTGGCTTAACATGACCCCTTTAGGTCATGTTGGGTCTAAGGTCAATTGGGCTAGGTTGGGTCTAATTGGCCAATTGAGGCTTTGGTCAAGTTCCAGAAGTGATTTGGGATGGACTTGATCCATTGGTTCCAATCAATTTGGCTTAGATCAAGTTTTGACACATTTTGGCCCTTTATGTCAAAATGGGTCAACTTTGGTCAAGTGGGCCAATTGGGCTAGGTTAGGCTTAAATGTTGGCTTGGTCAAGTTCAAGAATAAGTCACGAGTGAACTTAGATCAATGGTTTCAATCAATTTGACCTATTGTGGAATTTGGCTATGTAAGGTTTCATTTTTGGTTAAGTGTTGACTTGGTCAACCCTTAGGTTTGACTTGGTTTGTCCCAATTTGATTGATTGATCATCCCATGATGATTGTTGATCATGATGAGAGGGATATATAAGTTTGGTTCAATCCAATCAAAAGTTGGCTCATAAGGGTACTTTAGGTCACTTTGGGTCAAGTGAGCCTAAGTGGGTCAAATGGCTTGGTCAAAGCTTGATTTGAAGTTAATTGATCTTGTATATGGACTTATGATTAAAATATAAATTCATTTACAAGTGTTTTGAAGTCAAATAGATTTTGATCCATTTAAAAATTTCATATTCAAAGGAAGAATATGAAGGAGTTTTGGGTTTTGATTGAATGATTGAAGTTTGGATTTATATATGAGCTCATGATTGTAGGATTGATTGAACCATGTGAGAAAATCAAGGATTTGGCTTGATTTGAAATTGTTTTAACTAAGTTCAAGATTTTGACTTGAAAAGCTTAGATTGGATTTGGAGTGATTTGAGCTTGATTTTTGGAATTGGTTTTGATTGTTTGAATTTATATTTCATTTATATATGTGAATATAAATGAGAATATAATTGGATCATGAGAAAATTTCAAGGATTTGAAGTGGTTTAATCATGATTTAGGTTAAATCTATTAAAGGAAATTTAAAGGATTTAAAGAAATTTTTAAATTGAAATTTAATTTTTGGAGTGGATTGGATTTATTTATATTTATATTTCATTTACATATGAGAATATAAATGAGAATACAAATAAGTTTTGAGAAAATCTCATGAGTTTGAATAGGTTTGATCAAGATTTAGGTTAAATGCATTAAAGGGAATTTAAAGGAATTAAGAAAATTTCAAGGATTTTAAATTTATAATTTAATTTGAAGGATTGATTTTATTATTTATATTTATATTTAATTTATATATGAGAATATAAATAAGTTTTGAGAAAATCAAGGTTTTAAAAAAGTTTGATCGAGGTTTAGGTTATATTTTGGCTAAGTCCTTTAATTAAAAACTAAAGGGACTTAAGAAAATTTTCATGAATTAATTTTGAATTTTGAATTTAATTTGATGGGTTTGAATTTATATTTCATTTATATATGTGAATATAAATGAGAATATAAATGGATTATAAGAAAATCTCAAAGATTTGAATATGTTTAGATCATAGCTTTGGTTAAGTCCTGGGAAGGTTAAGGACTTTGGCAAAATTTGAACTTAGGAATTTTGATGGATTTTGATCATGGGTTTTCAATCATAAATTTCAATCATGGATTTCAATCATATGGAGTTGATTTGAATTTGGAGAAAATCATATAGAATTGTTTTGGAGTTTGACTTGAAAAAAGGAAAGTGAGGAATGGTTTAAGCTAAGGGTAGGAAAATTTTCTCGACACCTCAAGGCATGACCTACTCTAAAACCTTCTAAGTATATAGGGCTGGGGAGTGTCCACCTAATCACTAGATGTGTCTTAAGACTAAGGAACTCTTAAAATCTAAGATAAGTCCTATGTATAAGATGGAGGGGTTGAGAGCTTATTCTAAAAATGAGGTCAACAATGATCAAACAGAGTGAGCTCATTTAATCTAAATCCTAGATTAGCAAGATAATCAACACAGGCATTTCCTTCACACCAAATGTGAGTGATTTTAAAGCAGACATGTGAGAGGAGAGCTCTAGTATGGTTAAGAAGGTAGTATAAATTTGTGTTCCCCACCCTGGTGGAAGTCAACATGTCAGTGAGTAATAGAGCATCCACTTCAATCCAAATATTGAACCAACCTTTTTGCAATCAAATATAAATAGATTTATTAACAACCATTAATTCAGTAAAGATAACAAAACAAGCTTTAAGGGGATAAGCAAAAGCATACATGACATTACCTTTAAAGTTTCTAAAAATGCCACTGCAACCAAAAGCATTCTCGAGACCGTTTAATTTTGATAGATATTGAGTGGTTTTATCAATAAATAATCCTATCTTCTTTAGAGTGGGATCTCGTGTGCTAAAGCTTGTTGGCCATAAATTTGCAACCTCAAAAAATGGGTGTTAGTAATTAAGCTAGCATTAAATAAAGCGATTTTTATTTAGTTCTAGCAATAATCTTTTTATGGTTCATAGAGATACCTTGATGTTTAGCATCACCATCCATATGAACCATATAAGAGTGATGGCAATTAACACATTAATGTGACCTTTCACAACTTTTTTGAAAATAAATATCAAGAAGTTGATGTAAAGATGAAGAGCCATGGAAAGTTAGTATTGAAGAGATCATCATACCAAACCCATAATTTGGAGGCAATAGCACCATTGATGAAAACATGATTCACATTTTTAATGTGAAAACAAATATAGAATTTGGAAGGAAACCAAACGCCTTTACCCCACATCAAAGAATCAACAGGAATGAAGTTTTTTAGAATTCTCCAAGTAAGGACAGAGTAAGAGATAGGGATAATGTTATTCCAAAGTTTAAAAAAGACATTAGAGAAACCATGAGCATCTCTAATATGATTCCAGGCCTCTTTAAGAATAAAATCACCATTATGAGACAACTTAAAAAGAATCTGATCTGGCTTGTTAGAAATGATAGAAATGTTAGTGAATTTATCCAAAAGAGAAATAGGAATATAATCAATGAGTTTACTATCATTCCAATTATTAATAATCCAAAAGGAGTTCACATTAATAGGAGCTGAATGAGTGGATAATAAACCATCAATAGAACCACTACCAATCCAGGTTGTCTTGCCAAAAGAATGATGGTCCCAATTTATACCATAAGAAATTAGGGATTCAACTTTCCATTTGATGGAGCAAAGTTTTTCCAAATCGAGAGTCACCCACTTTATAAGGACAAATAAGAGGATGCTTACCGCAGTATGGTCATTAAGTTAGCCCAGAGACTATTTTTGCTCTTAGAAATCCACCAGAGTTAATGAGAGAATGCAGTGATAGTTTCACAAATAGACATACAACCAAGCCCACCTTCAGCTAGGGTGCCACAACATTTATGCCAAGAAATCCAATGCATCCTTTTAGCAGAATTGTTAGAACCCTAGAAGAATTTATTAAAGAGAAGGTCTATTCTATTTAAGATAGAATTTGTAGGGATGATGGTTTGAATTAGATATAAAGACATCAAATTTAGGGTACTCTTAAGCAAAGTAAGCCTGCCACCAAAGGAGAGCAAGTGAAATTCCCAAATCAAAATTTTATTAGCAATTTTTTGAATTAGGTCATCAAGAAGATGGGATATTTTTTGACCTTTGAATAGAAGAGCACCTAAATATTTAATAGGGAGTTGTTGGTGTTTAAAGTTAGTGATTCTCAAGATTTTATTGATTTTGTTCTAGAGATTCTAGAGGAAGTAATGGAGAAACTCTTGCCTTCATTAATAGAAAGACCACTTTCTTTACCAAAAATATTTAAGAAATTATTAAGGCTTTTGATGTGATGGAGGGAAGCATTACAAAAAATAATAAAATCATTAGCAAAACTAAGATGGGAGATTGGTATACCACTAAGAGTTCTTAAGTACATGCTAGGATTGTTATTGAAAAGATCATTTAAGCTCCTAGAAAGGTATTCCACAACAATAATAAATAGGGAAGGGGACGAAGGATCACCTTGTCTCAACCCATGGGAAGAAGGGAAGAAACCTAAGGCCACCATTAAGAATAAGAAAATTGAGCAAGCTAATACAATTTTAATTAGGTAAATCAAATTATTAGAAAAGCCAAACAAATGAAGGATGTTTAAAAGGAAATCCTAGGAGATATTGTCAAAGGCTTTAGAAATATCTAATTTAAAATGGATGTTACCACCTTTAGTAGGAACATCCAAATCATGAATCAGTTCTTGAACAAGAAGAATGTTATCAAATATAGATCTACCTCTAACGAAGCCAATTTGGTTGAGGGAGATAATTTTTTGAAGCAGAGGACTAAGTCTATTAGCAAGCATTTTAGCAATCAATTTATGAAGAAAAGTGCAAAGACTAATATGTCTGAAATCACTCCAAGAATCAGAATTATCAATTTTAGGTATAAGGACAATGGAAGTGCTAGAAAAAAATCTAGGAAGAGGATTACCAGAAAGAAATCAACAACATCAATTAAGTCATGCTTAATAATTGGCCAACAATGCGAAAAATTGAGTGGTATAGCCCTCGGACCAAAGAATAGACAAATGTTCATATTATTAAGAACTTTACCAATCTTATCCTCCATAGGTAACCTAGTAAGCAAATGATTGTCATCACTAGTAATAGTAGAGGGGATCAAATGTGAGTTAGAAATAGCATCTAAAGTGTGGCTCTTATTAAGCATATTTCTAAAATGGTTAATAATAAATTCTTTAATCTCATTAGTGTCAATGATCCAATCTCAATTATCACTTTTAATTTTTTGGATAGAGTTTAAATATCTCTTCTTATTGAATAAAGCATGAAAATACCTGATATTTCTATCCCCATCAGCAATATGTTTACTAACAGCTTTTTGCTGCTAGTAAGTTTCTTCCATATTTTGATAGTTAACTAGATTCTCTTTGGCTTCATTCAAATCCTTCAGCTTAGAAGAATCAGTAAAAATAACATTTTCAAGATTATAAACTAAAAGCTACATATTTTTGATATTACAAAGAGATTTTTAAAACAATGCTTGTTCCACCAAACTAGGTTTTGTTTAAGCCTTTTAAGCTTAAACCATAATCTAATCATGCCCCTAACCAAGTTATCAGGGTGTGAAAGGGAAACCCAATTAGTGGCAACAACTTTTAAAAAATTGAGGTGTTGAATCCACACATTTTGAAATACAAAAGATGAAGAGGAAGATAATCTTTTAGACTTATTTTTAACTAAATCAAAAGAGGAGCATGATCCGACAAAGTTCTACTCAAATGTTCAACAGAGGTAAGAGGCCATTGATTAATCCAATGAGAGTTAAAAAGTATTCTATCAAGGTGTTGCCAATGTTTAGAGTTATTCTAAGTGAAATTTGATCTAGTAAAACCAATGTCAATAAGGTTGCAATCGAGAATCATATTAAAAACTTCTTCTATAGAATGAATATTGGGAGAGCAACCACCCCGTCTTTTAGAGAAAGAAAGGATAGTGTTGAAATCATCCCCAACCAGCCAAGGTTTCTTAACAGTTAAAGAAAAACTTCTCAAATAGTCCCAAAGAATATTCCTACCAGCTCTGTTAAAGGAAGCATAAATAAAAGAGCCCAAAATTGAAAAATCACCAAAAGAGATCTGAACATTAACAATTTGCTGAAGATCATCTAAGATGGAAACATTTAAGGAATTATTCCAAAAAGCACCAAATTTTATTACTGGTATTAGAGAAGAAATTATTAAAATGGCATTCTAGCAGCATGATTGATCTTAGAAGCATGTTTGAGAGGTTCAATAACAACAAGTAAATATTTATTTTTAAAACGGCAGAGATTTCTAACATGATTATGGACAATGAGGGTTCCAATCCCTAAAAAATTCCAAATAAGTGAGTTAAATATAAGGAAAATATTAAATAAAATAAAGGGAAACAAGAAAAATAAAGGGTTTAGAAAGTAAACAACCTCTCCAATGCCAAAAGACCATTATTTATGAGAGGATGAACCAAATCTAGTAGTTCTGGTCGAGTTCCGTGGAAGCATTTTTGATTTGAAAGATTTCTTTTTGAAAATAGTTTGGAATGTTTGATTTTTATTCAAAGTATCACCATCAACAAGGGACTGATTAGAGGTATTAATAATAGGATAAGAATCTGCCAAAACATTTCTAATCCCAACTTCCCCTTCTTCAATTTCAAGATTAAGCTGCAAAGTGGGATTACAATGAATGTCAATCTTGGGATTAGGAGAAGGAGAGAAAGTAGCACCATTAAGAGCACAAATACCAATGTTAGATTCTGAGTTTTGTTCCAAATTTTTAGGTTTATTCAAATTTTCATTCAAATTATCATTAAAATTCTCATGCTCATGAATTACAAGAGGCAAGGAAACCTAAATTGATTCATTTGTGAGGGAAACTTTTTTTAGCCTCTTTAAGATTGAATTATCTAAAAGGAAAGTTATTATGTAGAAGGATTTATAAACAAACCATCGATTCAACATTAGTAATATCTTTGACTGATCGATTGAGTGGTGGGAGTAGCATTATTGAGAACATTACTAGATTTCAAAGTGAAATAATATTACCATTTGAGTTGGCTTTGGGCACATCAATAGGTTTGTTGACTTTATCATTAGAAAGAGTAGAGTTAGGATCATTTGAAATTTTCTTTTTTAGATGTGGGTGAAGAACAAAACACTTGGAGTTATCATGCCCACAAATTTTATAGTGTGAACAAAAACTAGAAAGTTTTCAAATTCAACCTTTTGAAAATAACCAAACTTTTCTGAACCAATCCAGACTTCCTTAGGATGTTTTTTAGAACTATCAAGTTCAACCAGTACATGAGCATCAGAAGGATGGGATCTCACAGTGGTGGCCTGATCAATTTGAAGTGGCTGACTGAAAAGAGCCCTGATAGTAAATAAAACATGATGAGTAACATATTGAATCCTCATATTCAAAAAAGCCAACCACACTTGAACAATCGATTCCTCTTTTGTCAAAAGGGGAGACTACTTCAAAAGTCGCATTTGGAAATTGAATACAAAATAAGATCGATGAGTGAAAACCCTTGAGTAATCCAAATCATTCGTAAGTTGAATCAAAATATGTCTAGGATCGATCAAACCAATAGAGAAAGGACCCGAGAGAGTTTAAGGTTGTGAGAAAAAATAATTTTGTCCAAATTCGGATGGCACAAAGAAAATTTACCAACCAAAGTAAATTCCAAAGGCTTTGCAAGCTTCACAACATCAAGATCCAAACACATGATCGCAAGGGTGCCATGAAGCAAAGTCAAAATCAGATTAACCAAATCAGAAGAGGAAAGGCTCTTACCAGATAGAGCATCCTTAAAGGATTTAACAGCAGCCACAATAGGAGGAACATTAGATTCTGGAATACCCAAGAAATTAGATGCCCTAGCCGCTCCATCTAAAAAGAATAGAGCAGGCTACATGGTCAACATAACAGCCACCATCTTCAAGAGGTACACAACATCACCAAACTGCAAGAAGAAAATGCTCTAAAAGGGAAAGAGGCAATCGACAGAGCGCTGCAGGAAGGAGGTTTTAGTTTTTTTTTTAAATTTTTTTTAATTAATTAAAAATTATTTATTTATTTATTATTATTTATTATTATTTTTATTATTTTATTTTATTTTATTTTTTAAGTTTTTAATTTTATTTATTTTTTGTTTTATATTTTAGTTTTTTTAGGTTTTTTTAGTTTTTTATTTTCTAATTTTGTTAGGTTTTAAATTTTTAGTTTTCTTTTCAATTTTTTCTATTTTTTAAAGTTTTTAATTTTTTAGTTATCTATTTTATTATTATTTTTTTTAGGGTTTAGTTTTTAGGGTTAGGGTTTAGGGTTTATGGTTTATGGTTTAGGGTTTAATGTTAGGGTTTAGGGCTTTTTTGGATTTAGGATTTAGGGTTAGGGTTTAAGTTTCAGGTTTTAGGTTGAGCATTTAAGTTTTAGTTTAGGGTTTAGGGTTTAGAGTTTAAGGTAGCACCCCAAGTTTCCTAAGGCATAAGCGATGACACAGATAAAAAATAAGAACCCATAGAGCAAATGAAAACCCTAGGTAAGTAGAACCGTCTATAATGTAATGACACAGTTCCATAAGCAAGAAATCGATCGATCATTCTTCGCTTTTCTGTAAGAACCACCCCGCTTCGAGTAGCGGGATCCATCATATCCCATCTCTCTCCTGACCACCATGATTGTAACCTTCATCGCTCCTCCCACCTCCAAATTTACCACTACTCTGACCACCACCTCCATATCCACCAGCACCTCCACATCCCCCACCACAATTGCGATAACCACCGCCTCCATCTTTGCCTCCACTACTAGATCTAGAATGAACCTAGTTGACGGTGATGTTCCTACCTTCAAGGTTCTACCCATTCTTATGATTTAGAGTTTATTTAGGGTTTAGGGTTATGGGTAGTTTGTTTAGTTTTGGGGTTTAAGGTTTTGAGTTGTATGTTTTGGGTTTGTTTAGGATTTTAGGGTTTAGGGTTTAGGGTTAAGGGTTTAGGGTTTAAGATTTAGGGTTTATGGTTTAGGGTTTAGGGTTTAGAGTTGTAGGATTAGGGTTGTAGGTTTATGGTTTGGGGTCTAGGGTTAGTTTTAGGGTTTAGAATTTAGGGTTTAGGATTTTATTTAAATTAAGCAAATGATAGGTTTATATTTATTTAGTTTATTATTTATTTAAGTTTATTTTATTTTTATTTTTTATTTAATTTTTTTATTTATTTTGTTTAGTTTATTTATTTTGATTTATTTATTTTTTATTTTAGGTTTTATTTGAATTTTATTTTTATTTTATTTTAGGTTTAGGTTTTATTTTTTTATTTAGGTTTAGGTTTTTTATTATATTTTCTAGTTTAGGTTTTAGGTTTTATTTTAGGTTAATTTTTAGGTTTTATTTTTTTTGTTTAAGTTTAGGTTTATTTTAATTTTATTTTATTTTATTTAGTTTAGGTTTAATTTATTTGGTTTAAGTTTAGGTTTTATTTATTTTAATTTAGTTTATTTTAGTTTAGGTTTAAGTTTATTTTATTTTTATTTTATGTTTAGGTTTTATTTGGTTTAGGGTTTAGGTTTTATTTTTTATTTTTTCAAGTTTTATTTTTAGGTTTATTTTTTTAAGTTTAGGCTTTTATTTAGTTTTTATTTTATCTTTATTTTAGGTTTAGATTTTATTTTATATAGGTTTTTTATTTTTTTGGTTTAGTTTAGGTTTCTATTTATTTTATTTTAGTTTAGTTTTTAGTTTTTATTTTATTTTCTTTTTAGGTATAGGTATTGGTTTATTTTAGTTTATGTTTTTATTTTATCATATTTTTTATCTTATTTTGGTTTGGTTTATTTTATTTATTTTATTTTTTTAGGTTTTATTTAGTTTAGGTTTAGGTTTTTAGCTTTTTAGTGTTTGGGGTTTAGGGTTTAAGGTTTAGGGTTAGTTTAGTGTTTAGGGTTTAGGGTTTAGGTTTTAGGTTTAGGGTTTAAGTTTTAGTTTAGGGTTTAAGTTTTTTTTAACAGAGGATAAATTCAAATTCAACATTTCTTCTTTTTGATTTCATCAACCAAGTAGCACCCCAAGTTTTCCAAGACACAAGCGATGACATAAATAAAAATGAGCACCCATAGAGAAAATCAAAACCAGATATGTAGAAGTATACTATAAAGACACAGTTCATAAGTAGATCGGATCGGTGCTCTTCTCGCTTAATTCCCATTAGAACCACCCCTTGCCTCTCGAGTAGTGGGATCTTCCATCATATCCCTGATCTCTCCCTCCGCCACCGCCACAGCTGTGACCTTCATCTCTCCTCCCACCTAGATAACCACCACTTCCCCACCACCACCTAGATTTAGGTTTATGCTTATTTTTTAGTTTAGTTTTATTTTTATTTTATTTTTTAGGTTTAGGTTTTATTTTTTTTATTTTTTGTTTAGGTTTAGGTTTTTACTTTATTTCTTTAGGTTTAGGTTTTAAGTTTTATTTTAGGTATTATTTTTAGAATAGGTTTAGATTTATTTTAATTTTATTTCATTTAGGGTTTAGGTTTAGTTTATTTTAGTTTAGGTTTATTTTATTTTGATTATTTTAGGTTTAATTTTTTTTTTTTGTTTTAGGTTTTATTTTTTATTTTTATTTTTATGTTTGATTTTATATTTTATTTTTTTAGTTTAGGTTTTCATTTAGTTTTTATTTTATTTTATTATCATTTTATGTTTAGTTTTATTTTATTTTATTTTTTATTTTTAGGTTTATTTTATTTTTAGTTTAGTTTAGGTTTTTATTTATTTTATTTTAGTTAATTTTCATTTTTTTTATTTTATTTCATTTTTCTGATTATGTTAAGGCTTAGGTTTATGTTTAGGTTTTAGTTTAGGTTTTAATTTTATTTTATTTTTTAATTTTATTAATATTAGATTTTTTATAATTTTATTTTTTGGTTTTATTTTATTTAGGTTTAGGTTTTAGGTTTTGTGGTTGGGTATTGTGGGTTTGGGTTTGGGGTTTACTGGTTGATAGGTTATAAGTTTTTTTAGAGTTTAGGGTTGAGGGTTTAGGGTTGGGTTTGATGTTTAGGGTTTAGGTTTTAGGTTTAGGGTTTAGGGATAGGGTTTAGGTTTATTTTAATTTATTTATTTTAGGTTTATGTTTTTTTTTTAGTTGAAGGTAAGTTTATTTTTATATTTATTTTTAGGTTTATTTTTGGTTTAGGTTTTATTAAGTTTTTACTATATTTTATTTTAGGTTTATTTATTTATTACCATTAGTTTATTTTAATTAGGTTTTAATTTTAGGTTTATTTTATTTTTGGTTTATTTTAGGTTTTATTTATTTTATTTTTAATTATTATATTAATGTTTACATTAGTTTTAGGTTTATGTAGGTTTTATTTTATTATTAAAAGGTTTAGGTTTTATTTATTTTATTTAGGTTTATTTATTTAGGTATAGGTTTTAGTTTTAGTTTGTGGTTTAGTTTAGGGGTTGGGGAGGAGCAAGAGGTGGTTGTTTAGGATTTGGGGTTTTGGGTTTAGGGTTTAGGATCAGGTTTTGTGGTTTAGGGAGTTTAGTGGATGAGGGTAGGGTAGAGTTAGGGGGTGGTAGGGTTTTGGGTTAGGTTTTATTATTTATATTTTTTTTTTTAAATTACAAACTGGTAAGTTTAGGTCTTTTAGTTTAATTTTCTTAATTATTTATTTTAGTTTATTTTATTTTTTTTATTTTTATTTAGGTTTTTTTTTATTTAGATTAGTTTATTTATTTTAAGTTTATTTAATTTATTTTAGTTTATTTGTTTTAGTTTATTTTTTTTGGTTTAGTTTAGGTTTATATTTATCTTTAGTTTAGTTTTACTTTTATTTTATTTTTTTAAGTTTATGTTTTATTTTTATTTTTAGGTTTAAATTTTAGGTTTTATTTTAGGTTTTATTTTTAGTTTAGGTTTCAAATTATTTTGGTTTTTTTTTTCTTAGGGTTTAGTTTAGGTTTAGGTTTATTTATTTAGGTTTAGGTTTTAGTTATATTTATTTTAATTTACTTTATTTTAGTTTAGTTTATTTATTTTAATTTTATTTTAGGTTTGGTTTTTTTTAGGTTAGGGTTTAGGTTTTATTTTATTTATTTTAAGGTTTATTTTTAGGTTTAGATTTTTATTTTATTTTATTTTATTTTTAATTTAGGTTTAGTTTTATTTTATTTAATTTTTTTTTATTTTTTTTAATCTAGTTTAGGTTTTATTTATTTTATTTTAATTTTGTTTTTATTTTTTATATTATTTTCTTTTTAAGTTTAGGTTAGGTTTTGTTTTATTTTATTTTTATTTTATTTTGGTTTAAGTTTTATTTATTTTACTTTTAAGATTTTATTTAGTTTAGGTTTAGGTTTTTTTCCTTTTATGTTTAGGATTTATGGTTAGTTGAGGGTTTAGAGTTTTAGTGTTTGGGGTTCATAGGGTTTATGGTTCGAGTTTAGGGTTTAGGATTTAGGTTTAGGTTTAGGGTTTAGGGTATAGGGTTTTAGGGTTTGGTGTTTAAGGTTTAGGGTTTTTAGGGTTTAGGGTTTAGGGTTTATGTTTTAGGTTTAGGGTTCACATTTTAGTTTAGGGTTTAGGATTTTTGGTTTTTTTTAATTGAGAACAAATTCACATTCAATATTTCTTCTTTTTGATTTCATCAACTAAGTAACACACCATATTTTGAATACACAAGCGACAACATAAATAAAAAATAAGCACGCATAGAACAAATCAAAATCCTAGATAACAGAATCGCCTCTCAGAAAGACACAGTGTAGCCAGATCGGATCGGTCATACTTCAGTTTCTCTAATTCCCATCAAAATAACCTCGGCCTCTAGACTAGCGGGATCCACCATCATATCCCCAATCTCTCCCTCTGCCACCACCATGGCTATAACCTCCATCGCTCCTCCCGCCTCCATAACCACAACTACTCTGACAACCATCTCCATTTTCACCACCACCTTCAGATCTCCAACCACCAATGCGATAACCTCAGCCTCCACCTCCACCTCCACCTTCGCCTCCACCATTAGATCTGGGACTGCATGGTTAGTGATGTTCCCCGCCAAGGTTCTCCCATTCTGGGTTTAGGTTTATTAGGTTTTAGGGTTTAAGTTTTTTTATTTTATTTAGTTACTTTAAGTTTAGGTTTTGGGTTTTGGGTTTAGGGTTTTTTAGGGCTGGGTTTAGGGTTTAGGGTTTAGGATTTTAGTTTTAGGTATAGGATTGTGTTTTAGTTTAGGGTTAATGGGTTTTTGGTATTTTTTTTAACAAAGAAGAAATTTAGATTCAACATTTATTCTTTTTTATTTCATCAACCAAGTAACACACCAAGTTTTTTAAGACACAAGAAATGAGATAAATAAAAAATGAGCACGCATAACGCAAATAAAAAACCCTAGATAACTCAAACCATCTCTACTATAAAGACACAGTTCCTAAAGTAGCAAATCAGATCGGTCATTCTTAAGTTTCTTCAGTTCCCATCATAACCACCCCGACATCTTGAGTAGCGATCCACCATGATCTCAATCTCTCCCTCCACCACCACCGTGGCTGCAACATCAATCGCTCTTCCCACCTCTATAACCACCACTCACCACCACCTCCATATTCACCAAGACCTCATCCCCACCACCAGCGGATAACCCTCCTCCACCTTAGCCCACCGGATCTAGAGCTTGGATGATGGTAATGTTTCTAATGTCAAGGTTCTGCCCATTCTTGGGGTTTAGGTTTAGGTTTAGGCTTAGTAGGTTTTATGGTTTAGGTTTACTTTTTAATTTATTTAGTTACTTTAGGTTTAGGTTTTGGGCTTGGGGTTTAGGGTTTAGGGTTTAGGGTTTGTTAGGGTTTAGAGTTTAGGGTTTAGGGTGTGTTTTTTAGGGTTTAGGTTTAGGAGGTTTAGGGTTTAGGGTTTAGTGTTACTTTAGGGTTTAGTGTTTAGGATTTATGATTTAGGAGGTTTTTTTAATTAAGCAAATGTGGGTTTAGGTTTTAGATTATTTTATTTATTTTATTTTATTTTATTTGTTATTTTATTTAGGTCTTTTTTTAATTTTATTTAATTTAGTTTATTTATTTTAGGTTTATTTATTTTAATTTATTTTGTTAGGTTTATATTTTTTTAGTTGAGTTTTATTTTTAATTTTAGGTTTATTTTATTTTTTTTTTTATTTAGGTTAAGATTTAGGTTCTTTTTGGTTTGGTTTTATGTTTTTATTTTAGGTTTATTTTATGTTTTATTTTTAGTTTAGGTTTAAGTTTTTTTTAGTTTATTTTACTTTAGGTTTAGGTTAAGTTTTAGTTTATTTTAGGTTTAGGTTTAGGTTTTACTTTAGTTTATTTAAGTTTTAAGTTTATTTTATTTTGTTTACTTTATTTTTTATTTTAGGTTTATGTTTTCTTTAGGGTTTAGGTTTTATTTTGTATTTATTTTTAAGTTTATTATTAGGTTTATTTTAGGTTTAGGTTTTAATTAGTTTTATTTTATTTTATTTTTTATTTTACATTTAGTTTTATTTTATTGGTTTTATTCTTAGGTTTATTTTATTTTTAGTTTAGTTTAGGTTTTCTATATTTTATTTTAGTTTATTTTATTTTTATTTTATTTTATTTTAGGTTTAGGTTTAGCTCAGTTTAGGTTTATTTTATTTTATTTTATTTATTTAGGTTTAGTTTTATTTATTTTATTTTAAGGTTTATTTATAGTTTAGTTTAGGTTTTGTGGATTTAGATCAGGGTTTAGTTTAGGGTTTAGGGTTTTAGGGTAGGGTAGGGTTTGTGGAGGTTAGGGTTTGGTAGGGTTTATGGCTCAGGTTTGTGGCTTAGCATTTTAGGGTTTAGGTTTTAAGGTCATTTTTAGTTATGGTTTGTGGGGTTAGGTTTAGGATTTTAGCTAGGATTAGGCTTTGGTGGTTTAAGTTTGGTCAGTGGGATCAGTTTTAGGTTTTTGAGGTTAAGGGTTTGGTTTAGGGTTGTAGGTTTAGGGTTAGTTTTATGGTTTGGCCTTTAGGGTTTAGGGTTTATGATTTATGTTTAGGGTTGAGGGATTTAAAAGAATTACAAACCCGGTAGGTTTAGGTTTATTTAGTTTATTTTTTATTTAATTTTGGTCCATTTATTTATTTATTTTTATTTTAGTTATTTTTTATGTTTAGGTTTAGCTTTATGTTTATTTTTTTTAATTTAGTTTTATTTTATTTTATTTTATTTTAGAGGTTTTGGTTTTATTTTTTATCTTTTGGTTTTACATTTTCATTTTATTTTTTTAGGTCAGATATATTTGGTTTTAATTTAGGTTTATTTTTAGGTTTTATTTTTAAGTTTATGATTAGCATTATTTTTTAGTTTATTTTATTTTTTAGTTTAGGGTTCATTTAGGTTTTATTTATTTTAGTTTATTTATTTTAGTTTAGGTTAAGGTTTATTTTAATTTTTTATTTTAAGTTTAGGTTTTCTTAGTTTAGGGATTATTTTATTTTAATTTATTTTAGGTTTATTTTTAGGTTTAGGTCTTTATTTAGTTTTTATTTTATTTTATTTTAAGTTTATTTTATTTTTTATTTTAGGTTTAGTTTTTATTTTATTTAAATTTATTTTATTTTTAGTTCAATTTAGGTATTTATTTATTATATTTTAGTTTATTCATTATTTTTTATTTTATTATATTTTTTGGTTTTGGTTTGTTAACATTTAGGTTTAGTTTTAATTTAGGTTTTGATTTTATTTTATTTATTTATTATTTAGGTTTAGCATTTTATTTTACTTTACTTTTTTTTTTTATCATTTAGTTTTAGGTTTGGTTAAGGTTTTAGGGTTGTGGTTTAGGGTTAAGGTTTAGAGTTTTGGGTCTGGGGTCTGGGGTTTGGTAGGTTTAGGGTTTAGGGTTGTAGATTTAGGGATTAGGGTTAGGGTTTTGGGTTTAGGGTTTTATGATTTAGGGTGGTTTAGGTTTATGGTTATAAGTTTAGGGTTTAAGGTTTTTTATATTTTTTATTTTTAATTTTTTTTCATTTTTTAAAATTAAGCATACCAAGAGTTTAGGTTCATTTAATTTATTTTAGTTAATTTTTTTCTATTATTATTTAGGTTTATTATTATTTTTTAGTTTAGTTTATTTATTTTAGGTTTATTTATTTTAGTTTATTTTTTAGGTTTAGGTTTTGTTTTAAGTTTATTTTTTAGTTTAGTTCTATTTTTATTTTATTTTTTATGTTTAGGTTTTATATTTTATTTTTAGGTTTAAGTTTAGTTTTTATTTTATTTTTTTAGGTTGAGGTTTTAGGTTTTTATTTTAGGTTTATATTTAGGTATTATTTTTCAGTTTAGGTTTAGGTTTATTTTTACTTTATTTTATTTTATTTAGTTTTGATTTAGGTTTAGGTTCACTTTATTTTAGGTTTAGGTTTAGGTTTTATTTATTTTAGTTTAATTTATCTTAGTTTTGGTTTAGGTTTATAATTTTAGTTAGGTTTTGTTTTTTTTAAGTTTAGGGTTTAGGTTTTATTTTTAATTTATTTTTAGGTTTTATTTTTAGGTTTATTTTTTTAGGTTTAAGTTTTAATTTTATTTTGTTATAGGTTTATTTTATTTTTATTTTAGGTTTAGTTTTTATTTTATTTATGTATTTTTATTTTGTTATTTAGTTTAGGTTTTTATTTATTTTATTTTAGTTTAGTTTTTATTTTTTATTTTATTCTGTAATGGATTTGCCTTTATGTCCATGACATTGAATTCTCATGAAATCTTATTTATTCTCTTATTCACACCTTTAATACTTCAACCAAAATCCTAATAGTGTATTCATTCAAATTACATCATCATAACATTGTAATCAACATTTTATGATTTGTGATGTAAGCTCAAACTAACTATTCAATATCAAGCTAAACATATTATAGTGTGAATTAGCACACTATGTTATATTATAGTAATGATGTTATTTTATAATTTGCTATATTATATAATATATTGTCTAACATAAGGCTCATTAAAATCATTTAAAGGAAAGAAAACAAAATTTCTCATAATATGGAATATGTTCATTTTGGATGTAAAATTTTTATTTTTCTATTAGAAATTGTACCAAATAGCATAATTTTTGGTGTTGCTTCTTAGTGTGTGCCATGAATTTGGCCAAATTCTTCCATCTCAACCTTCAAATTAACATTTTGTGAGTTTTGACCCAATGTATTATAACTAAAGTAAAACATACTAAAGTGTACAATAACATTTAGTAATAGACCACTAAATTCATATATATGTGAAGTTATATTGTTATGTACATTATATTTTAATATGCTTTCACATAATACATTATATTACATTACACCTTAAAATGAATAACTTTAAGAAAACAATTTATAAAATTTGAAAAATGAACAATTATTTTGGATGCAAAATTCCATTCTTTCGATTAAATGACACACCATAGCACACCTCCAATGATGTTCCCTAAAGCTTACCTTAAATTTGGCCAAATCCCATCATCTCAGCCTATAAATCAGTATTTTTATGAATTATACTAGTACAAACTCTTCTACATCATACTATAAAAAAGTAAAATAAGCAAAACAATAAATAAATACACAATAGAATGCTATAATGTATGATGTTACACTACGTTATGGCATCCTATATTATAATACACTATAACATATTATATTATATTATATTGCATATCAAATCAAAAGGGACTGATTAAGATAAAAAATCATAAAATTAGTGTAAAAAATAAAAAAAACTTTATATTTTAGTTATATCACTTTCATATTTTTAAGTGGGATAGTATATTATGATGCCATGCTCTACCTATTATGAATTTGGCTAAATTTCACCATTTTAAAGTTGAAACCAACATTTTTATAAATAATTCTAGTGTAGACTTGACTATATGATTGTAAAATACTAAAAGAATTTAAAATGTGTAGAACAATATATTATGATATATGATGTTATACTATGCAACAACATATAATATTTCTTTTGAACATAAAATCTTACATTTAAGACTACAAGTGGCGTAGCACACCTTTGGTACTACAACCTAATTCCAACTTCAAATTTAATAAATTTCATCATCTTCTTTTTAAAATCAATAATTTTATGATTTATATTAATATAGACTATAGTACGCACATAATATACTTAAACATTTCCAAATATTTTATAACATCAAAAAACACATCACTACATGCTCAAACATATGATGCTACATTATACTATAACATATGGTATTATAATGTGATTTTGGATTAGGGTTTAGGATATTCAAATCTCTAATAGTTAAAGGAAAGTATCTTGAAGACATTTTCTTTAGCTACCATAACAATGTTAGGATTAGGTCATTCTTTATATCTAGTAATAATGACATCTTTATTCAAGGTTTAGGGTTGAAGGTTAGTTTATAGTTTAGGATTTATGGTTTAGGGTTTAGGAGTTAGTTTAGGGTTTAGGGTTTAAGGTTTAGGGTTGTAGGTTTAGGGTTTAAGGTTTAGAGTTGTAAGGTTTATGGTTTAGGGTTTATGGTTTTAGGGTTTAGGGTTTAGGGTTTTAGGGTTTTAGGGTTTAGGGTTTAGGCTTTAGGGTTTATGGTTTAGTATTTAGGGTTTAGGAATTTTATGGTTTAGGGTTTAGGGTTTATGGTTTAGGGTTTAGGTTTTAGATTTAGGGTTTAAGTTTTAATTTAAGGTTTAGGTTTTAAGGTTTTTTTAATAGAGAACAAATTTAGATTCAACATTTCTTCTTTTTGATTTCATCAACTAAGAATCACCCTAAGTTTTCTAAGACATATGACATAGATAAAAAAATGAGCACCCATAGAGCAAATTAAAATCATTGATAAGTAGATCAATCTCTCAGAAAGACACCCATAAGTAGATCGACGCCATTCTTCAGTTTCTCCAGCTCCCATTAGACCACCCCCACCTCTTGAGTAGTGGGATCCGCCATCATATACTCGATCTCTCCCTCTGCCACTACCATGACTATAACCTCTATCACTCCTCCCTCCACCATAACTAGCACTCCTCTAACCACCACCTCCATATCCACCAGCACCTCGTGATCCCCACCACCATTACGATAACTATCACCTCTGCCTTCGCATCCACCACTTGATTTAGACTGATAGGTGGTGACATTCATGTCATCAGGTTTTTCCATTCAGGTTTAGGGTTAGTTTAGGTTTAAGATTTAGGTTGGTTTAGGGTTTAGGTTAGATTTAGGTTTGGGGTTTAGTTGTAGGTTTTAGGGTTTAGAGTTTATCATTTGGGTAAGGGTTTTAGGTTTGTTTTAAGGTTTAAAGTTTAGGATTTTAGGTTTAGGGTTTAGGGTTTAGGGTTTAGGGTTTTAAGGTTTTAAAGTTTAGAGTTGTAAGTTTAGGATTTAGGTTTTAGGGTTTAGGGTTTAGGTTTTTTTAGGTTTTAGGGTTTGTGGTTTTTTTAATTAAGTAACCCGTTTAAGTTTATTTAGTTTATTTTTATTTATTTGAGTTTATTTATATTTTCTTTTATTTAGGTTTATTTTTTTATTTTATTTATTTTAGTTTATTATTTAGGTTTATTTATTTTAGTTTATTTTAGTTGAGGGTATTTTTTATGTTTAGGATTTAGGTTTTATTTTATTTTTTAGGTTTAGGTTTTAGGTTTTTATTTTAAGTTTATTTTAGGTTTTACTTTTGGTTTATGTTTAGATTTATTTTTAGTTTATTTAACTTTATTAAGTTTTGGTTTAGGTTTGGGATTTGTTTAATTTAGGTTTAGGTTTAGGTTTTATATATTTTAGTTTAGTTTATTTTAGTTTAAGTTTAGGTTCAATTTATTTTGTTTATTTTATTTTTAATATAAGTTTAGGCTTTTTTTAGTTTTGGGTTTAGGTTTTATTTATTATTTATTTTTAGGTTTAATTTGTAGTTTTTTTTTAGGTTTAGATTTTTATTTAGTTTTTATTTTATTTTATTTTAGGTTTTATGTTTTTTATTTTAGGTTTAGTTTTAATTTTATGTAGGTTTTTTACTTTTTCTAATTTAGTTTGGTTTTTATTTATTTTATTTTATTTTTAATTTTATTTTCTTTTTAGGTTTAGGTTTAGGTTTAGGTCTAGGTTTTTATTTATGTTTAGGTTTATTTTATTTTAGTTTAGGTTTATTTAATTTTTAAGTTTTATTTAGTTTTAGGTTTTTAGCTTTTTAGGGTTTAGAGTTTAAGGTTTAGGGTTTAGTGTTAGTTTAGGGTTTAGGGTTTAGGGTTTGGGGTTTAGGGTTTAGGGTTTTGGGTTTAGGTTTTAGGTTTAGGGTTTAAGTTTTAGTTTATGGTATAGGGTTTAAAGTTTTTTTTAATAAAGAACAAATTCAAATTCAACATTTCTTCTTTTCAATTTCATCAACCAAGTAGCACTCCAAGTTTTCTAAGATAAGTGATGACATAGATAAAAAATGAGCACCCATAGAGCAAATCAATAACCCCAGATAAGTAGAACCATCTCTATTGTAAAGACACAGGTCCATAAGCAGCATATCAGATCGATCGTTCTTCAGTTTCTCCAGTTCCCATCAAAACCACCCCTGACTCTCGAGTCGCGAGATTCACCATCATATCTCTGATCTCTCCCTCCGCCACCACCAGGGTTGTAACCTTTATCACTCCTCCTGCCTCCATAACCACCACTACTCCGACCACCACTTCCATATCCACCAACACCTCCAGATCCCCCACCACCACTACAATAACTGCCACTTCCGCCTTCACTTCCATTGCTAGATCAACACTGGGCCTAGTTGAAGGTGTTGTTCCTACCATCAAGGCTTTGCCCATTCTGGCTTTAGTTAGTGTTTATGGTTTGGTGGTTAGTAGGTTTTGGGGTGGGTTAGGGTTAAGGTTTTAGGGTTTAGGTTTGGGGTTTAGGATTTTAAGGTTGTAGGATTGTGGTTTGGTTTAGGGTTTTGGGGTTTGGGATTTAGGATTTGGAAGGTTTGGGGTTTTAGGTTAGGATTTAGGGGTTTAGGGTTTAGGGTTTAGGATTTAGTGCAGGGTTTAGGTTTAGGGTTTTATGGTTTAGGATTTAGGATTTAGTGGGTTTGGGTTTAGGAGTAGGTTTTGGGTTTGTAGGTTTTAGTTTTAGGATTTTTTTCTTAAAATTAGCAACCGACAAGTTTAGGTTTATTTATATTTTATTTTATTTTATTTTATTTTTTATATCATTTTATTTATTTATTTATTTATTTTTGGTTTTATTTTAGTTTATTTTATGTTTAGGTTTATTTTTTAGTTGAGTTTTTTTGTTTAGATTTTATTTTATATTTTTTTAGGTTTAGGTTTAGGTTTTTCTTTTATTTTGTAGGTTTAGATTTAGGTTTTATTTTAGGTTTATTTTTTAGGTTTTATTTTAGTTTATGTTTAGTTTTATTTTAAGTTTATTTTATTTTATTTTATTTAGTTTAGGTTTAGGTTTAGGTTTATTTTAGGTCCAGGTTAAGGATTAATTTATTTTAGTTTAGGATTTTTATTTTATTTTAGTTTTGGTTTTAGTTTTTTTTTTTTAATTTAGGGTTTAGGTTTTATTTTTTATTTATTTTTTAGTTTTATTTTTAAGTTTATGTTTTTATTTAGTTTTTATTTTATTTTATTTTAGGCTTATTTTATTTTATTTTAGGTTTAGTTTTTATTTTATTTAGATTTTTCATTTTTAAGTTTAGTTTAGGTTTTTATTTATTTTATTTTAGTTTATTTTTAAATTTTTTTTTATAATTTCCTTTTAGGTTTAGGTTTAGGTTTAGGTTTTAGTTTATGTTTTTATTTTATTTTATTAATTTTTTTTAGTTTAGGTTTTTCTATTTATTTTATTTTTTTGGTTTTATTTAGTTTAGGTTTAGGTTTATAGCTTTTTAGTGTTTAGGTTTAAAGTTTAGGTTTTTTTAAATTTTAGTTAAGCATTTAGGGTTTGAGGTTTAGGGTTTAGGATTTAGCGTTTAAGGTTTCTTTTTGATTTCATGAACTAAGTACCACCCCAAGTTTTCTAAGACACAAGCAACGACATAGATAAAAAATGAGCCCTCATAGAGCTAATTAAAAACCCTAAATTAGTAGAACCTTCTCTCAGAAGAAACAATTCCATAAGCAGCGTGATCAATCGTTCAATTTCTTCAATTCCCATCAAAACCACCGCTTTCAGTAGTGGGATCGCTTCATATCCCCAATCTCACCCTCTGTCACCACCATGGCTGTAACCTCCGTTGCTCCTCCTGCCTCCATAACCACCACAACTCTGACCACCACCTCCATATCCACCACCACTTCTAGATCCCCGACCACAACTACGATAACTGCCACCTGCCCCTTCACCTCCATCCCCAGATCTAGACTGAACCTAGTTAACGGTGATGTTCCTAGCATTAAGGTTCTGCCCATTCTTAGGGTTTAGGGTTTAGGGTCGGTTAGCATTTAGAGTTTAGGGTTGTAAGTTTTGTGGGTTTCAAGTTTAGGTTTAGGGCTTAAGGTTTAGGGTTTTAGGGTTTAGGGTTTATGATTTAGGGTTTAGGCTTTTAGGGTTTATGGTTTAGGGTTTAGGGTTTAGGGTTGTAGGTTTAGGTTTTAGGGTTTAGGGTTTAGGATTTAGAATTTATGTTTTATTTTTTAAAAAAAAATTAAGTAAACGAGTAGGTTTAAGTTTATTTAGTTTATTTTTTTATGTATTTGAGTTTATATTATTTTTTATTTTTATTTAGGTTTGCTTTTTATTTTTATTTTTTTAGTTTTTTTATTTTAGTTTTATTTATTTTAGTTTAGGTTTTTTATTTTAGTTTATTTTTTAGGTTCAAGTTTATTTTTTAGTTGAGTTTTATTTTTATTTTATTTTTTAGGTTTAGGTTTTGTTTTTTATTTTTTAGTTTAGGTTTAGGTTTTATTTTATTTTTTTAGGTTTTATTTTTGATTTTTTTTTTAGGTTTTTTTAGTTTTGGTTTAGGCATATTTTAAGTTTTTATTTTATTTAGTTTAGGTTTAGTTTAGGTTTAGGTTTAGTTTATTTTAGGTTTAGGTTTAGGATTTATTTATTTTAGTTTAATTTAATTTAATTTAGGTTTAAGTTTATTTTAATTTGTTTATTATTTTTATTTTAGGTTTATGTTTTTTTTAGTTTACGATTTAGGTTTTTTTTTTAGTTTTATTTTTAGGTTTACTTTTTAGGTTTAGGTTTTTATTAAGTTTTATATTATTTTATTTTATGTTTAGTTTATTTTTATTTTAGGTTTAGTTTTTACTTTATTTAGGTTTTTTATTTTTTTTAGTTTTGTTTTGGTTTTTATTTATTTTATTTTAGTTTAATTTTTATTTTTTATTTTATTTTCTTTTTAGGTTTACATTTATGTTTGTGTTTTGGTTTAGCTTTTAGTTAATGTTTTAATTTAATTTAATTATTTTATTTTATTTTGGTTTTGGTTTTTTTATTTATTTTATTTTTTGTTTTTATTTATTTTAGGTTTAGGTTTTTAGCTTTTTAAGGTTTAGGGTTTAGGGTGTGGGGTTTCAAGTTTACGGATTAGGGTTTAGGTTTTAAGTTTAGGGTTTAAGTTTTAGTTTAAGGTTTAGGGTTTAGGGTTTAAGGTTTTTTTAATTTTTAGAGAATAAATTCAGATTCAATATTTGTTCTTTTCGATTTCATGAACCAAGTAGCACCCCATGTTTTCTAAGACACAAGTGATGACATAGATAAAAAATGAGCATCCATAGAGCAGATCAAAAACCCTAGATGATTGGAACCTTCCCTACTATAAAGACATAATTCCATAAGAAGTAGATCAGATTGGTCGTTCTTCTATTTCTCTAGTTCCCATCAGAACCACCCCTACCTCTCGAGTAATGGGATCCACCATCATATCCTTGATCTCTCCCTTTGTCACCACCATGATTGTAACCTCCGTTGCACCTCCCGCCACCATTACCAATTATTTCTCACCACCACCTCCATATCCACCAAGACTTCCGATCCCCACCAACATTATGATTCACGCCTTCACACCTCCACTTCTAGATCTAGACTCAGTCTAGTTGATAGTAATGTTTCTACTGTCAAGGTTCTATCCATTCTTAGGGTTTAGGGTTAGTTTAGGGTTTTGAGTTTAGGTTGGTTTAGCTTTTGTGGTTTGGGTTAATTTGGTGTTGTGGTTTGTGGTTGTAGGTTTTATGTTTTGGTTTAGGGTTTAGGGTTTAACGCTTATGATTTATAGTTTTAGGGTTTGGGTTTAGGTTTTAAGGTTTTAGGGTTTGGGGTTTATGGTTTAGGGTTTTGGGTTTAGGGTTTAGAGTTTAAGTTTATTTTTATTTATTTGAGATTATTTTATTTTATTATTTATATTTTTTTTTATATAGTTTAGTTTATTTATTTTAGTTTAGGTTTTATTTTAGATTATTTTTAGGTTCAAGTTTAGGTTTAGGTTTATTTTTAGTTGAGTTTTATTTTTTTTTATTTTTAGGTTTAGGTTTAACTTTTAATTTTAAGTTTAGTTAGGTTTTATTTTATTTTTTTAGGTTTAGGTTTTAGGTTTTTATTTTTAATTTATTTTTTGGTTTATTTTTTAGGTTTAGGATTTTATTTAGTTTTTATTTTATTTTAGTTTAGGTTTATTTTAATTTTATTTCAAGTTTAGTTTTATTTTATTGGCTTTTTTATTCTTAGTTTTTATTTTAATTAGTTTAGGTTTCTCTTTATTTTATTTTAGTTATTTTTATTCTTTATTTTAATTTTATTTATAAGTAAGTTTAGGTTTAAGTTTAGTTAAGTTTTTATTTTATTTTATGTTATTTATTTTGTTTAGGTTTAGATTTTATTTTATTTTATTTTAGGTTTTATTTAGTAGTTAGGTTTTAGGTTTCTTTGTGGTTTAGTTTAGCATGGTAGAGGGTTTGGTCTAGGGTTAGGGCTCAGGATTTAGTAGGGTTTAACGCCTGGCTTAGAGTGGTTTAGAAGGCCCAGGGTCATGGGGGTTTGGGTGGCTCAGGGCTCAGGGTTTGGTTTGGGAGTGGCCCAGTGTGGGTCAGTAGGGTCAGTTAGGATTTAGGGTTGGCTTTAGGGTATGGCCAGTGGGTCAGGGTTGTGGTCATTTGGAGCCTGGGTAGGATTTAGGGTTTAAGGTTTAGGGTTAGTGGGTTTTTAAAAAAAGAAAATGATAGGTTTAGGTTTATTTAATTAATTTTATTTATTTTAGTTTATTTTATTTTATTTTATTTAGGTTTATGTTTTATTTTATTTATTTTGGTTTATTTATTTAGGGTTATTATTTTAGTTTATTTTTAAGTTTAGTTTACGTTATTTTTAGTTTAGTTTTATTTTTATTTTATTTTCCCATTTAGGTTTTGTTTTATTTTAGGGTTAGTTTAGGTTTTATTTTATGTTTAGGTTTTGGTTTTATTTTAGGATTATTTTTAGGTTGTATTATTTAGTTTAGGTTTAGGTTTATTTTTAGTTTATTTAATTTTATTTAGGGTTTAAGTTTTATTTATTTTAGTTTTGGTTTAATTTTATTTTATTTTATTTTTATTTTAGGTTTATGTTTTTTTAGTTTAGGGTTTAGGTTTTATATTTTATTTTTTTTAGGTTTTATTTTTAGGTTTATTTTTTAGGTTTAGGTTTTTATTTAGTTTTTATTTTATTTTATTTTATTTTGTTTAGGTTTTTAATTTTTTAACTTAATTTAGGTTTAGGTTTAGTTTTTATTTTTTTATTTTATTTTCTTTTAGGTTTAGTTTAGGTTTACTTTATGTTTTATTTCATTTTATTTTATTTTATTTTGGTTCAAGTTTTTTATTTATTTTATTTCGTGATCATTTAGTTTAGTTTAAGTTTTTTTTTTGGGTTTTAGATTTTAGTTTACTGAGGGTTTAGGATTTAGTGTTAGGGTTTGGGTTTGGGGTTTAGGGTTTAGGTTTTAGATTTTAGGGTTTAGGGTTTAGCATTTATTTATTTGGGTTTTAGGGTATAAGGTTTAGGGTTTAGGGTTTAAGGTTTTTAGGGTTTAGGTTTTTTAAGTCAGGGTTTAAGTTTAGTTTAGGGTTTATGGTTTATGGTTTTTCTTATACAGAATAAATTAAGATTTAGTAGTTCTTCATTTTGGTTTCATCAACCAAGTAACACACCAAGTTTTCTAAGACACAAGAGAGGACATATATAAAAAAATGGGCACACATAGAGTAAATCAAAAGCCCTAGATAACTAGAACCGTCTATACTGTAAAGATACAATTCTATAAGCAGCAGATCGGATCAACCTTGGCCTCTCGAGTAGCGGGATCCACCATCAAATCCCCGATCTCTACCTTTACCACCACCATGGCAGTAACCTCAGTCGCTCCTCCCGCCTACATAATCACGACTGCTTTGACCACCACCTCAATATCCACCAGCACATCCAGATCCCCCACCGCCACCATGATAATCGCCGCCTCCACCTTCACCTCCATCGCTAGATCTAGATTAAGCCTAGTTGACAATGTTGTTCGTACCATCGAGGTTATGCCCATTCTTAGGGTTTAGGTTTAGGTTAAGGTTTATTAGGTTTTATTTTAGTTTATTTTTAATTTATTTAGTTACTTTAGTTTTAGTTTAGGTTTTTTAGGGTTTAAGGTTTAGGGTTTAGGGTTTAGATTAGAGTTTTAGGCTTTATGCTTTTAGGTTTAAGGTTTGGGATTTAGAGTTTATGGTTTTAAGGTTTAGGGTTTAGGATTAGTTTTGGGTTTAGGGTTTAATTTAAAGTTTAGGGTTTTTCTTTAAAATTAAGTACCCAGGTTTAAGTTTATTTAGTTTACCTAGTTTATATTTTATTTTTATTTTTATTTTTATTTAGTTTAGTTTATTTATTTTAGGTTTAATTATTTTTGTTTAGGTTTTTCATTTTAGTTTATTTTTAGGTTTAAGTTTAGGTTTAATTTTTTTTACATTTATGTTTTAATTTTACTTTTTTAGGTTTAGGTTTTAGGTTTTATTTTAGATTTATTTTTACATTTTATATTTTAGTTTTGGTTTCTTTTATTTTTTAGTTTATTTTATATTATTTAGTTTAAGTTTAGGTTTAGTTTATTCAGTTTAGGTTTCATTTTATTTATTTTAGTTTAGTTTATTTTAGTTTAGGTTTAAATTTATTTTATTTTGTTTATTTGTGTACTTGCATAAGCGTGAGCCTAGTATAATCACATTAATAGTTGCATTGATAGTTCTCTTCGTTTCTCATAAGTCTAAGCTCCAAGAAGTTTCCTAGTGTATTTTTATTTTAGGTTTAAGTTTTTTTTAGTTTAAGGTTTAGGTTTTACTTTTTATTTATTTTTGGGCTTTATTTTTAGGATTATTTTTAGGTTCAAGTTTAATTTAGTTTTATTTTATTTTATTTTTATTTATGTTTAGTTTTCATCTTATTAATGTTTTTCTTCTTAGGTTTATTTTATTTTTGTAGTTTAGCTTTTCTTTATTTTATTTTAGTTTATTTTATTTTATTTTATTTTTTATTTTAGGTTTAGGTTTTGGTTTTAGTTTAGGTTTTTATTTTATTTTTTAATTTTATTTAGGTTTGGGTTATATTTATTTATTTTATTTTTAGGTTTTATTAGTTTATGCTTAAGTTTTAGGTTTTAGGGTTTAGGGTTTCCTTAGGTTTTAAGGTTTAGGGTTTGGGTTTATTTAGGATTTAGGGTTTTGGGTTTAGTTTGCTTTAGGGTTGTGAGTTTTGGTTTTTAGGGTTATCTTAGGGTTTAGTGATTTTTTAGGATTTAGGGCCTGGGTTTTAGGGTTAGGGTTTGTGGTTTTTTTAGTGATCGAGTTTATTTGGGCTTAGGTTTTGTGGGTTTAGGGTTTTGGGTTTATTCATTGTATGTTTAGGATTTTTAGGGTTTAAGATTATTTTTCCAAAAAAAAAATGTAAATAGGTAGGTTTAGATTTATTTAATTATTTAGTTATTTTTATTTTTTTTGTTTATTTTTTTTATTTTTCTTTATTTAAGTTTATTTTTTTATTTTGTTTGATTTATTTATTTTAGGTTTACTTATTTTAATTTAATTTTATTTTAGTTTATATTTTATTTAGGCTTAGGTTTATGTTTATTTTTAGTTTAGATTTCTTTGATTTTATTTTTTAAGTTTAGGTTTTATTTTCTATTTGGATGTTTAGGTTTAGGTTTTTATTTTATTTTTTAGGTTTTAGGTTTTAGGGTTTAGGGTTTAGGGTTTAGGGTTTATGGTTTAGTGTTTAGGGTTTAGAGTTTAAGGTTTAGGGTTTTAGGATTTAGGGTTTAGGGTTTAGGGTTTAGGTTTTTTGTTTGTTTTATTTTTTTTTTAAATTTTTAATTTTTTTAAATTAAGTAAACTAAGAGTTTAAGTTTATTTAATTTATTTTTATTTATTATATTTTTTTTATTTTTTTATTTTTTATTTTTATTTAGGTTTATTTTTATTTTTTTTAGTTTAGTTTATTTATTTTAGGTTAATTTATTTTAGTTTATTATTTAGGTTTAGTTTTATTTTTATTTTATTTTTTTGGTTTAAGTTTTATTTATTATTTATTGGTTTAGGTTTAGGCTTATATTTTAATTTTTTAGGTTTAGGTTTTAGGTTCTTATTTAAGGTTTTTTCAGGTATTATTTTTTAGTTTAGGTTTAGGTTTATTTTTAGTTTGTTTTATTCTATTTTATTTTGGTCTAGGTTTAGGTTTTTTTTTTATAGTTTAGGTTTAGGTTTTATTTACTTTAGTTTAGTTTATCTTAGTTTAGGTTTAGGTTTATATTATTGTTATTTTATGTTTAGGTTTTTTTTTTTATTTGCTTTTAGGTTTATTTTTTAGGTTTAGGTTTTTATTTAGTTTTTATTTTATTTTATTTTAAGTTTATTTTTAATTTTTTGGTTTAGTTTTATTTTATTTAGGTTTTTATTTTTAGTTTAGTTTAGGCTTTTATTAATTTTATTTTAGAATAGTTTTTAATATTTATTTTATTTTTTTTAGCTTTAGGTTTAGGTTTAGGTTTTAGTTTATGTTTTATTTTATTTTATTTTATTTATTGTGCTTTAAGTTTTTATTTATTTTATTTTTAGGTTTTATTTAGATAGGTTTAGGTTTTAGCTTTTTAAGGTTTAGGGTTTAGGGTTTAGGTTTTAGGTTTTTATTTTAGGTTTATTTTTAGTTTTTTATTTTTTAGATTAGGTTTAGGTGTACTTTTAGTTTATTTTATTTTATTTAGTTTAGGATTTAGATATGATTTATTTTAAGTTTAGGTTTCAATTATTTTAGTTTAGTTTATTTTAGTTTATGTTTAGGTTTATTTTATTTATTTTATTTTATTTTAGTTTAGGTTTAGTTATTTTATTTTTATTTGGGTTTATTTTTAGATTTATCTTTAGGTTTAGGTTTTATTTAGTTTTATTTTTTTATTTTAGTTTATTTTTTATTTATTTTACATTTAATTTTAATTATATTTAGGTTTTATTCCAGGTTTATTTTATTTCTTATTTAGTTTAGGTTTTATTTATTTTAGTTTAGTTTATTTTATTAGGTTATTTTATTTTAATTTGAGGTTTTTAGGTTTTATTTAGGTTTTTTATTTAGATTTAGCTCTTTATTTATTTATTTTTTAGGTTTTATTTAGTTTAGGTTTAGTTTTTTAAGGCTATGTTTCTGTTTAGGGTTGTAGTTTAGGGTTGGGTTTTTAGGCCAGATTTAAGGTTTAGTTTTAAATTTAGGATTTAGTGTTTAGGCTTTCACCTGAGGGTTTTTTAGGTTTAGGGTTTGTTAGTTTAGATTTGGTTAGTTTATGGTTTAGGGTTTATGGTTTTGGGTTTATTATTTAGGGTTAGGGATAGGGTTTAGTGTTTAGGGTTTAGGGTTTAGGGTTAATTTAGTATTTAGGGTTTAGGGTTTAGGGTTTAGGGTGTGTAGGTTTAGGGTCCCAGGGTTTGTTTTATGGTTTAGAGTTTTGGATTTAGAATTTAGGGTTTTGGGTTTAAGGTTTATGTTTTTTTTTAAAAAAATTAAGTAAACTAATAGGTTTAGGTTATTTTTTAGTTTATTTTTATTTATGTTAGTTTATTTTATTTTTTATTTTTATTTAGGGTTTAGGGTTTAAGGATTCATGTCATGATTATTTTAACAAGTTTTACGCTGGTTGTAGACTACCTAACGCAACCCTCCACTTTTCACATCCGGACTTGGGATCGACAATGATAGTGTTGAAAAAGTAAGGAGGATCTACATATGATATTTATTGATTTAGAGAAAGCTTATGATAAAGTTTCAAGAGATGTTCTTTGGAGAGTTCTAGAATAGAAAGGAGTTAATATTGGTTATATTCAAGTAAGGATATGTATACTAGATCTATTACTTGTGTCCAAACACAAGGAGGATTGATAAAATATTTTTCTATTTCATTGGATTACATCAAGGATCATTTTAAGCCCTTATCTTTTTTACTTTAGTTATGGATGTTCATACTAGGCTTTTACAACAAGATGTTCCTTGGTGTATGCTTTTTCCTGATGACATTCTTCTTGTTGATAAGACTAGAGAGGGAGTCCAACTGAAACTTGAATTATGGAGGTCAACTCTAGAGTCTAAAGGTTTTTGTTTAAGTAGATCTAAAACTGAATATATGGAGTGTAATTTTAGTTGTAGAAGTTCTAGTGGTGACATTAGGTGAACAAGTCTTTAATAAGAGTGCTTAGATTTAGCTATTGTTCAAAATGATGGTGAAATAGATGGAGATGTTATTAGTAGAATTCAAGTTGGATGGTTGAAGTGGAGGAATGCATTCTATTATGTGATAGAAAAGTTCCACTTAAACTTAAGGGAAAATTTTATAAGATGGTGGTAAGACCTGTAATGCCTTATGGTGCAGAATGTTAGCCAATAAAAGAGAAGCATAAGATTAAGTTAAGTGTTACAGAGATGAGGATGCTTAGGTGGATGAGTGGCTTTACTCTTAGAGATATAATGCAAAAAGAGTATATTCGGGAAAAAGTTGGAGTAGCTCTAGTGGTAGATAATATTAGGGGGAGTCGCCTTAGATGGTTTGGCCACATAAAGCACCCATGACCCGACAGAGAGTAGATGCATTAGATTTGCCTTATGTTAAGAAAGGTAGAGGTAGACCTAAAAAGACATGGTTAAGATGTATAAAAAATGATCTTAGTATACTTGATTTAAATGAGAATTTACATTAAAATGGAGAAAGATTCATGAATCCCCACCCAAGGGGATTATGGCTTACTGTTGCTGTATTTAGGTTTAAGGCCAGGGTAGATTTTATGGTTTAGGGTTTAAGTTTTTAGGATTTTGGGTGGTTTGGGTAGGATTTAGGGTTTAGTTTAAGGTTTATGGTTGTGGGGGGGGTTTAGGAGTTTAGGTTTAGGGTTTGGGTCAGTTAGTTAGGGTTTAGTGTTTGGGGTCAGGTTTATGTTTTTTTGTTTAGGTTTTAGGGTTTAGGGATTAGGTCAGGTGTTTTAGGGTTTGGGGTTTTTAAGGCTTTATTTTAGGTGAGGGTTTTTAGGTTTTAGATTTTTTTAAGTTATGGCAAGTTTAGGTTTATTTAGTTTATTTAGTTTTTTTTCTAAGTTTATTTAGTTTCTTTTTTCATTTTATTTATTTTAGTTTATTTTAGGTTTTGAGGTTTATGTTTTTTCTTAGTTTATCTTTATTTCATTTTATTTTTAGGTTTAGGATGTATTTTATTTTTTTTTTATTTTAGGTTTATTTTAGGTTTTATTTTAAGTTTAGGTTTAGGTTTATTTTAGTTTATTTTATTTTATTTAGTAGTTTTAGGGTTTTTTATTATTTAGTTTATTTTATTTAGGTTTTTATTTTATTTTATTATTTTAGGTTTAGGTTTTTTTTTAAGTTTAAATTTAGGTTTTATTTCTTTATTTATTTTTACATTTTATTTTTAGGTTTAGTTTTTAGGTTTTGGATTTTAGTTTATTTTTAGTTTATTTTATTTTAGGTTTATTTTATTTTATTTTTCTTTACTATTTACTTTATTTAGGTTTTATTTTAGGTTTATTTTATTTTATAGTTTATTTTAGGTTTATATTTATTTTATTTTAATTTATTTTTATTTTTTATTTTATTTTAATTTTTAGGTTTAGGTTTTATTTTATTTTATTTTATTTATGTTTAAGTTTATTTTATTTAATTTAGTTTATTTATTTTAGGTTTATTTATTTTAGTTTATTTTTTACTTTAGTTTATTTTTGTTTAGGTTTAGAGTTTATTTTAGTTAAGTTTAATTTTATTTTATTTTTATTTTTTAGGTTTTAGGTTTAGGGTTTTTAGTGTTTGGGTTTAGGGTTTTAGGATTTAGGGTTTATTTAGTTTAGGGTTTTAGGGGTTAGGGTTTAGGGTTTAGGGTTTAGCTTTGGCTTTAGGCTTTAAGGTTTAGTGGTTTGGGTTGGTTAGGGTTTGTGGGTTAGGTTTAGGGTTAGATTTAAGGTTTATGGTTTAGTTAGGGTTTATTTTATTTTGTTTTATTTTATTTTTATTTTAGGAAAAGAAGTTAGTCCATGAAACAAGAATTAGGTTAGATCTTGGAATATAGTCTTACAGTAAATTAATGGAATTAATAGATATTATGGTTCATAGAAAGATAAATATTTTATGTGTTCAAGAAACTAAATGGGTTGGGGAGAAAGCCAAGGAGATTGATAGTTTAGGTTTTAAACTTTGGTATTCAGGTAAAAGTTGAACTAGAAATAGTGTAGGTGTGATTATAGATAAAAGTTTGAAGTATAATGTTATAAATATTAATAGATGTGGAGATAGTATAGCTTTAAAGATTATTGTTGATACTAAGATTATCAAAGTTATAAGTGTCTATGCTCCTCAAATAGGTTTGGAGGTGTTAAAAGAAATTTTTTGGAATGAATTAGAGGGATTAATACAAAAGATACCCCTTGAAGAAAAGTATTTATTGGAGGAGATTTAAATGGACATGTTGGTAGAGTGGTAAGATTTTAAAGTATTCATGGATTTGGAGTGACTAATGAAGAAGGTAAGAATATATTAGATTTTGCTTTATCTTATGATTTTGTAGTTGCTAACACTTTATTTAAGAAAAGAGATGAACATATTATTACTTATAAAATGGATCTAGTAAAATACGATTGATTATTTTCGATAAGAAAAATAGATCGCTTTAGATTGTAAAGATTATAGGTCATTCCAAGTGAAAATCTAAGTACCCAACATCGATTGTTAGTTTTAGATTTTAAGATGAAAGAGAAAAAAAATAAACCAAATTATTGTCCTAGAATTACATGGGGACACTTAAAGAACACAAAAAAAATATTTTAAGAGCAAGCTACAAGAGATTAGAATTTGGGATGTTCATGAGGAAGCTAACATTATGTGGGAAAAAATAGCAAGTGAAATTAAGCAAGTTGCTAAAGATGTGCTTGGAGAATCAAAAGGAAAAGCTTCTTTTAATAAGAATTGTTGGTGGAGTCAGAGTGTGCAAGAAAAGATAAAAAATAAGAAGTATTGTTATAAAATTTGGTTTAGATGTAAAAACTCAGAGAATTGGGAATGATATAAAGTGGCCTGTAGAGATTCTAAGAGAGCAATATAAGATGCAAAAAATTTAGCTTTTAGTGATTTATACAATAGATTAGATACCAAAGAAGGTGAAAAATGTATGTATAAGTAAGCCAACCAAAGAGATAGGAGAAGTAAAGACATCATTCAAGTGAGGGGTATTATGGATGAAAACAATAAAATGCTTTTTTAGAAAGGATATTGAAAATAGGTGGATGAGGTATTTTGATAAACTTTTCAATGAAGGATCTGAAAGTTATTGATTTTAGCAACCTTAATATAAATAAAAATAGAGAATTTCATTTTATCATGTATTAGTAAATCTTAGTGAAGCTTTAAAGAAAATGAAATGTGGAAAAGCAAGAGGACCGATAATATTCCAATAGAAGTGTGGAAATGTTTAGGAGATCAAGGAATTTCTATTTACAAATCTTTTAATGTCATTATAAAGACTAAAAAGATGTCGATGAGTGGAGAAAGAGTTTGTTGGTTCCTATATTTAAGAAAAAGGTGATGCACACATGAATGCAAATTATAGAGGAATTAAGTTAATGTGCCATACATTAAAATTATGGGAGAGAGTAATTGAGCATAGGTTACGATGTGATATAGAAGTTTCTCACAATCAGTTTGGTTTCATGCCAGGTAGATCTAATATGGATGCTATACATTTGTTATGGGGTTTGATGGAGAAGCATAGAGAAAGTAAGGAGGATGTACATATGATATTCATTAATTTAGAGAAATCTTATGATAAAGTTTCAAGAGATGTTCTTTGGAGAGTTCTAGATCAGAAAAGAGTTAATATTGGTTATATTCAAGTCATTAAGGATATGTATACTAAAGTACTTGCCTTGTGTCCAAACACAAGGAGGATTGATAAAATATTTTCCTATTTCAGCTTGGATTACATCGTGGATCAACTTTAAGCCCTTATCTTTTTACTTTAGTTATGGATGTTCTTATTGGCATTTACAAGAAGATGTACCTTGGTGTATGCTTTTGATGATGACATTCTTCTTGTTGATAAGACTAGAGAGGGAGTCCAACAGAAACTTGAATTATGGAGGTCAACTCTAGAGTCTAAAGGTTTTCATTTAAGTAGATCTAAAATTAAATATATGGAGTGTAGTTTTAGTTGTAGAAGTTCTAGTGGTAGTATTATGACATTAGGTGAACAAGTCATTAATAAGAGTGACCATTTCAGATATTTAGGCTCTATTGTTCAAAATGATGGTGAAATAGATGGCGATGTTATTAGTAGAATTTAAGTTGGATGGTTGAAGTGGAGGAATGCATCCGCCTATTATGTGATAGAAAAGTTCCACTTAAACTTAAGGGAAAACTTTTATAAGATGGTGGTAAGACCCAAATGACTTATGGTGTAATGTTGGCCAATAAAGAGAAGCATAACACTAAGTTAAGTGTTACAGAGATGAGGATGCTTAGGTGGATGAGTGGCTTTACTCATAGAGATAGAATGCAAAATGAGTATATTCGAGAAAATGTTGGAGTAGCTCCAGTGGTAGATAAGATTAGGGAGAGTCACCTTAGATGGTTTGGCAACATAAAGCATCGGCCATCCGATGACCGATTAGGAGAGTAGATTCATTAGATTTGCCTTATGTTAAGAAAGGTAGAGGTAGACCTAAAAAGACTTGGTTAAGATGTATAAAAAATGATCTTAGTGTACTTGATTTAAATGAGAATTTGACACATAATAAGACACAATGGAGATGAAGGATTCATGTAGCCAACCCCACCTAGTGGGATTAAGGCTTGTTCTTGTTGTTATTTTTTATTTTTAGTGCTTAAGGTTTAGTGTTTATGTTATAGGTTTTTAGTTCTAGTAGTTCGGTTTATTTTAAATTAAGTGTAGATTTAGTTTTTAAGTATATTTTATTTAGTTTAGTTTATTATTATTATTTTATTTAAGTTTATTTTATTTTTTATTTAGTTTACTTTATTTATTTTAGGTTTATTTATTTTAGTTTAGGATTTTTATTTTAGTTTATTTTATTTAAGTTTAGGGTTTTATTTTTAGTTTATTTATTTTATTTTATTTTTTAGTTTTGGTTTTTTTTATTTTAGTTTTTTAGTTCTTTTTAGTTTTATTTTAGTTTATTTTAGTTATTTTTTTAGTTTAGGTTTAGGTTTTATTTTAGTTTATTTTATTTTGTTTTATTTATTATTAGTTTATTTTAAGTTTGCTTTAGTTTTATTTATTTAGTTTTATTTATTTTAGTTTTAGTTTCGGTTTATTTTATTTTTTTTTTTATTTTAGGTTTAGTTTTTTTCTTTAGTTTTAGGTAGTTTTCAGTTTATTTCTTTATTTATTTTATTAGTTTATTTTTGTGTTTAGTTTTCATT
>CM038214.1:152024626-152106096 GCA_021442155.1 Cymbidium sinense
AATCACTAAACTAAAAAAAAACTAAACTTAAACCTAAAATAAAATAAATAAAATAATGTAAACCTAAACCAAAATTGAAATAAATAAATCCTAAGCCTAAACCTAAAATAAGCTAAACCAAAAGCTAAACCTAAACTAAATAAAATAAAATAAACTAAAAATAAACCTAAACCTATACTAAAAAAATAAAACCTAAAAATAAGCTTAAAATAAAAACCTAAAACCTAAACCTTAAAAAAAACAAAATAAAAACCTAAACCTAAACCTAAAAATAAAAAAATAAAACCTAAACCTAAAAAATTAAATAAAAAAAACTAAACTAAAAAATAAACCTAAACATAAACCTAAACCTAAAAAATAAATAAAATAAAAATTTAAACTAAAATAAATAAACTAAACTAAATAAAAATAAAAAATAAAACTTAATATAAATAAAAAAATAAAAATAAACTAAAATAAATAAATAAAACCTAAACCTTTTTAATTTTAAAACCTAAACCCTAAACCCTAAACCTAAATCCTAAACCCAAAACCATAAACCCTAAAATGAACCCTAAACCTAACACTAAACCTAAACCCTAAAACCTAAACTAAATAAACCATAAACCCTAAACCATTCCCTAAATGAACCCTAAAACTAAATAATTAAACCCTAAACCCTAAATTAAACCTAAATCTAAACCTTAAACCCTAAAAGTTTTAACCCTAACCCTAAACTAAACCTTAAACCTTAAACAAAAACTTAAAAACTCTAAACTTAAACCTAAACTTAATAAATCTAAACTACAAACTATAAACCTAAACTTAAATTAATTTAAACTCTAACTAAACTCCTAAATCTTAATCCCTAAACTTAAACTAACCCTAAACCTAACCTAAACTCCTAAACCTAATAAACTTAAACCTAAACTCTAAACCTAAATCCAATTAACCTTTAAACCCTAAACCCTAAAAATCCTAAACACTAAATCCTAAACCATAAACCCTAAACTAGCCTTAAATCATAAGCTAACCCTAAACCTTAAATCCTTAAAATCATAAATCATAAAGCCTAGAAACTAAACACTAAACTTTAATCTGTAAACCATAACCTAAAACCCTAAACCCTAAAACCCTAAACCCTAAACCATAAACCCTAAACTAAAAAACTAAAATAAAATAAAATAAAATAAATTAAACCTAAACCTAAAATAAAATTAAAAAAATTAAAATAAACTAAAATAAAATAAATAAAAACCTAAACTAAACTAAAAAATAAAATAAACCTAAGAATAAAAAACCTAAATAAAATAAAAACTAAATGTAAAATATAAATAAAATAAACATAAAATAAAATAAAATAAGAATTAAATAAAAACCTAAACTTAAAAAATAAGCCTAAAAATATAATAAAAAATAAATAAATAATAAAACCTAAACCCTAAACTAAAAAAAACCTAAACCGAAAATAAAAATAAAATAAACCTAAGCCTAAACTAAAATAAAATAAATTAAAATAAATAAAACCTAAAATAAACTAAACCTAAACCTAAACTAAATAAAATAAAATAGACTAAAAATAAACCTAAACCTAAACTAAAAAATAAAACCTAAAATAAAAACCTAAAACCTAAATTAAAAAAATAAAATAAAAACATAAAACAAAACCTAAAAATAAAAAATAAAACCTAAACCCTAAAAATAAAATAAAAATAAAACTCAACTAAAAAATAAACCTAAACCTAAACATAAATCTAAACATAAAAAATAAACTAAAATGAAAAACCTAAACTAAATAAATAAACTTAAAATAAATAAGTTAAACTAAATAAAATAAAAAAATAAAATAAACTCAAATAAATAAAAAAATAAACTAAATAAACTAAACTCTTTACTTAATTTGAAAAAATAAAACCATAAACCATAGATCCTAAATCCTAAACCCTAAACCCTAAAACTAACTAAACCCTAAACCCAAAACCTACTACCCTAAACCTACAACGTTAAACCCTAAAAGCTTAAATACTAAACCCTAAATAATAAACCCTAAACACTAAATCCTAAACCCTAAACCCTAAACCCTAAATAATAAACCCTAAAACCCTAAACCTTAAACCCTATGCCCTAAACCCTAAACCCTAAAACCTACAACCCTAAACCCTAAACTATCCTTAAACCCTAAACCCTAAACCATAAATTAACCTTAAACCCTAAACCCTAAACTAACCCTAATCCCTAAACCTTAAGAATGGGAAGAACAATGAACATCACCTTCAACTAGGCTCGCCTAGATCTGGTGGAGACAGGCAAAGGCAAACATTATCACAAGTGGTGGTGGGGATCTAGAAGTGTTGGATATAGGAGGGTCTGGATAAGTGGTGGTTATGAGGTGAGAGGAAATGTTACAACCGGTGGTTCACGGAGGAGAGATCGGGATATGATGGGACAGAGAGACGGGTGGTCAAGGGAACTGAGAAATTGAAGAATAACTTATCCGATCTACTACTTATGGAACTGTGTCTTTACTGTAGAGATGGTTCAACTTAGCTAGGGATTTTGATTTGCTCTTTGGGTGCTCATTTTTTATCTATGTCATTGCTTGTGTCTTACAAAACTTGGGGTGCTACTTGGTTGATGAAATTGAAAAGAATAAATGTTGAATTTATATTTGTTCTTTATTAAAAAAAACCTTAAATCCTAAATCCTAAACCCTAAACCCTAAACCCTAAACCTTAAACTAAAACTTAAACCCTAAAACTAAAATTTAAACCCTAAACCCAAAACCCAAAACCCCAAACCCTAAACCCTAAACCATAAACCTTAAACCCTAAAAAGCTAAAAACCTAAACCTAAACTAAATAAAACATTAAAATAAAACAAATAAAAAAACCTAAACTAAAATAAAATTAAAAAAACATAAACTAAAGTCTAAACCTAAACCGAAACCTAAAAATAAAATTTTTTAAAAAATAAAAACTAAACTAAAATAAAAGAAATAAAACCTAAACTAAACTAAGAAAATAAAATAAAATAAAATAAAAACAAAATAATAACCTAAACCTAAAAAATAAACCTAAAAATAAAACCTAAAAATAAATAAAAAATAAAACATAAACCCTAAACTAAAAAAAACCTAAACCTAAAATAAAAATAAAATAAATAAAATAAAATAAACCTAAACCTAAACTAAAAAACTAAACTAAAAAAACCTAAACCTAAAATAAACTAGACCTAAACCTAAACCTAAGCTAAATAAAATAAAATAAACTAAAAATAAACCAAAACCTAAATTAAAAAATAAAACTTAAAAATAAACCTAAAATAAAAACCTAAAACCTAAACCTAAACTCTAAACCCTAAGAATGGGTAAACCTTGATGGCATGAATATCATCGTTAACTAGGCTCATCTAGGTCTCGCAATGGTAGAGGTGGCGATTATTGTAGTGGTGGTGGGGGATCTAGAGGTGATGGTAGATATGGAGGTGGTGGTTGTAGCAATGGTGGTTATGGAGGCGGGAGGAGAGACGGAGGTTATAGTTGTTATGGTGGCGGAGGGAGAGATCGGGGATATGATGGCGGATCCCGCTAGGTGAGAGGCAGGGGTTATTCTGATGAGAACTAGAGAAATTAAAGAATGACCAATCCGATCTGCTGCTTATGAAACTGTCTTTATTGTATAGATAGTTCTACTTATCTAGGGTTTTTGATTTGCTCTATGAGTGCTTATTTTTTATTTATGTCCTCACTTATGTCTTAGAAAACTTGGGGTGCTACTTGGTTGACGAAATCAAAAAGAATAAATGTTGAATCTGAATTTGTTCTCTATTAAATAAACCTTAAACGCTAAACCTAAACCCTAAACCCTAAATCCTAAACTAAAACTTAAAATAAAAACCTAAAACTTAATCCCTAAACCCTAAACACTAAAGCCATAAAACCCTAAACCTTAAACACTAAATCCTAAACCATAAACCCTAAACCTTAATCCTTAAATCCTAAACCCTAAACCCTAAACCTTAAATCTTGAAACCCTAAACCCTAAAAACTACAACCCAAACCTTAAACCCAAAACCATAAACCTTAAACCCTAAACCCTAAACCCTAAACTAACCCTAAACCCTAAACCCAAAATCATAAACTAACTATAAACCCTAACCTTAAACCCTAAGCCCTAAACCTTGAATAAAGATGTCATTAGGAGTAGATCTAAAGAATGACCTAATCCTAACATAATTATGGAAGCTAAAGAAAATGTATTCAAGAGACTTTCCTTGATCGTTGGGAGATTTGAATACCCTCAACCCTAACCCTAAATCATATTATATAACCATATATTATAAGATAATGTAAAGATCATTTATTTGAGCATATAGTGATGTGTTTTTTGGATGTTATAAGATGTTTTGAAATGTTGTAGATATTATGGTATTAGGCCCTATAGTATATTAATATAAATCATAATAAAACCTAAACCTAAACTAAAAAAAAAAACCTAAAAATAAACTTAAAATAAAAACCAAAAAAATAAAATAAAAACCTAAACCTAAACCTAAAAATAAAAAATAAAACCAAAACCTAAAAAATTAAATAAAAATAAATATAAACTAAAAAAATAAGCATAAACATAAACCTAAACCTAGAAGTAAACTAAAATAAAAAAACTAAACAAAATAAATAAACTAAAAAAAAATAAAGTAAATTAAATAAATAATAAAAAATAAACCTAAATAAAAATAAAAAAAACTAAAATAAATAAAAAGTAAACTAAATAAACCTAAACCTATCGGTTTACTTAATTTAAAAAAAACCCTAAACCCTAAACCCTAAACCCTAAATCCTAAACCCTAAACCATAACCCTTAAAACTAATCTTAAACCCTAAACCCTAAAAAACATTAAACATTAAACAATAAACCCTAAACTAACTCTAAAACAAAAACTCTAACCCTACCACTAAACCCTAAATCCTAAACCATAAAACCCTAAACCCTAAATCCAAAACCCTAAATCTTAAACCCTAAACCCTAAACCTTAAACCCTAAACCCTAAACCCTAAACCCCAAACACTAAACCCTAAAAACCAAAAAACCTAAACCTAAATTAAAAAAAAATCTAAAAAAAAAATAAATAAAAAATCCTAAACCTAAATAAAAGAAAATAAAATAAAAACTAAAATTAAAACCTAAACCTAAACCTAAACGCAAAAATAAAATTATATAAAAACTTAAAACTAAACCAAAATAAAATAAATTTAAAAAATAAAAAACTTAAATTAAATAAAAGCTAAACGTAAAATAGAAATAAAATAAACCTAAAATAAAATAAAATAAAAACTAAATAAAAACCTAAATCTTAAAAATAAACCTAAAAATAAATAAAAATAAAACCTAAACCCTAAACTAAAAAAAAATACATAAACCTAAAATGAAAAAAAAACCTAAACCCTTAACTAAATAAAATAAAATAAACTAAAAATAAACCTAAACCTAAACTAGAAAATAAAACCTAAAAATAAACCTAAAATAAAAACTTAAAACATAAACCTAAAAAAATAAAATGAAAACCTAATCCTAACCTAAAAATAAAAAATAAAACCAAAATAAAAAATTAGATAACAAAAACTAAACTATAAAATAAGCATAAACCTAAATCTAAACCTAAAAAATAAACTAAAATAAAAAACCTAAACTAAATTAAGTAAACCTAAAATAAATAAACTAAACTAAATAAAAATAAAAATAAACCTAAATAAAAATAAAAAATAAACTAAACTAAAATAAATAAAAAATAAACTAAATAAATCTAAACCTAGTAGTTTACTTAATTTAAAAAATAAACACAAAACCCCAAACACTAAACCTTAAACTCTAAATCCTAAAACTTAAACCTTAAACTCTAAACACTAAAACTACCCCTAAACACTAAACCCTAAACCCTAAACCCTAAAGCCTAAAATAATTCTAAAATCAAAACCTTAAACCTTAAACCCTAAACCCTTACCCTAACCCTAAATCCTAAACCATAAACCTTAAACCCTAAACCCTAAACTAATCATAACCCTAAACCTTATACCCTAAACCCTAAATCCTAAACCCTAGACACCTAAAAAAGAGCCTAAACCCTAAACCCTAAAATAACCCTAAACCCTAAACCCTAAACCCTAAACCTTAAACCCTAAACCCTCAAATACGTAAACCCTAAAGACTAAATAATAAACCCTAAAACCTAAACCTAAACCCAAAACCCTAACCCTAATCCTAACCCTAAACCATAAACCCTAAACTGTTAACCCTAAACCCTAAAATCCTAAACCTAAACCCTAAAAACCTTAAACCCTAAAGAGTAAACCTTAAACTTTAAACTAACCCAAACCCTAAGCTAACCATAAACCCTAAAACCTAAACCCTAAACCCTAAACCTTAAATGCACTAAACCCTAAACCATAAAGCCTAAACACTAAACGTTAAATACTAACCCTAAACCATAAACCCTAAAACCATAAACCCTAAAACACTAAACCATAAACCCTAAACCATAAACCCTAAACCTTGAAAGCATAAAAACCTAAACCTAAATTAAATAAGACCTTATAATAAAATAAATTAAAAAACCTAAACCAAAATAACATAAAAATAAAATAAAATAGAAACATAAACTAAAACCTAAACCTAAACCTAAAAATAAAATAAAATAAAATATAAAAATAAACTAAAATAAAATAAATAAAAGCCTAAACTAAATTAAAAATAAAATAAACCTAAGAATAAAAACCTAAATAAAATGAAAACTAAAGTTAAGATAAAAATAAAATAAACCTAAAATAAAATAAAATAAAAACTAAATAAAAACTTAAACCTAAAAATAAATAAATTATAAAACCTAATCACTAAACTAAAAAAAACCTAAACCTAAACCTAAAATAAAATAAACAAAATAAAGTATACCTAAACCTAAACTAAAATAAATAAATCTTAAACCTAAACTTAATGTTAAACCTAAACTAAATATAATAAAATAAACTAAAAATAAACCTAAACCTATACTAAAAAAATAAAACCTAAAAATAAACTTAAAATAAAAACTGAAAACCTAAACCTTAAAAAAGTAAAATAAAAAACTAAACCTAAACCTAAAAATAAAAAATAAAACCTAAACCTAAAAAATTAAATAAAAATAAAACTAAACTAATAAATAAGCATAAACCTATACCTAAACCTAAACCTAAAAAATAAATAAATAAATAAATTTAAACTAAAATGAATAAACTAAACTAAATAAAAAAAACTAAAATAAATAAAAAATAAACTAAATAGACTAAATAAACCTAAACCTACTGGTTTACATAATTTTTTTTAAAAAAATCCTAAACGCTAAACCTAAACCCTAAATCCTAAACCCAAAACCATAAACCCTAAAACAAACCCTAAACCCTAAACGTACAACACAAAACCTATAACCCTAAAACCTAAACCCTAAATCCTAAATCATAAACCCTAAACCAATAACCATAAAACTAATCCTAAATCATAAACATTAAATAAACTAAACCTAAACCTAAACTAAACCCTAAAAACTCCTAAACTTAAACTCAAACCTAATCAACCTAAACCTAAACCCTAAACCTAAAACTCTAAACTTAAACCAACTAACTAAACCTAAACTATAAACTTAAACCTAAACCTAAAATCTAAACTATAAACTATAAACTAACCTAAACTATAAGAACCTAAACCTAAACAAACTAAAGCCTAAAACTAAACACTAAACTAATCCTAAACCCTAACCTAAACCAAATAAACTAAACCTAAACCTAAACCTAAACCTAAACCCTAAACCCTAAAAAAACCTTAAAACCTAAACCTAAACTAAATAAAACCTAATAAAAAAATATAAAAATACCTAAACTAAATAAAATAATAAAATAAATTAAAAAATTAAAAACCTTAACCTAAACATAAAAAATAAAATAAAAAATTAAATTAAACTAAAATAAAATAAATAAAAACCTAAACTAAACCAAAAAAATAAAATAAACCTAAGAATAAAAAACCTAAATAAAATAAAAACTAAACATAAAATAAAAATAGAATAAACTTAAAATAAAATATAAATTAAATAAAAACCTAAACCAAAAAAATAAACCTAAAAATAAAAAAAATAATAAATAAATAATAAAACCTAAACCCTAAAGTAAAAAAAACCTAAACCTAAAATAAAAATGGAATAAACCTAAGCCTAAACTAAAATAAACTAAATTAAATTAAAGAAAACCTAAAATAAACTAAACCTAAATCTAAACTAAATAAAATAAATAGACTAAAAATAAACCTAAACTTAAACGAAAAAATAAAACCTTAAATAAAATCCTAAAATCTAAACCTAAAAAAGAAAAATAAAAACATGAACCTAAACCTAAAATTAAAAATTGAAACTTAAACCTTAAAAATAAAATAAAAATAAAACTCCACTACAAAATATTAAAATGAAAAACCTAAAATAAAATAAATAAACCTAAAATAAATAAATTAAATTACAAATAATAAAAAATAAACCAAAATAAGAATAAAAATAAAATAATCTCAAATAAATATAAAAATAACCTAAATAAACTAAATAAACCTAAACCTACCAATTTACTTAGTTTTAAAATAATTAAACCCTAAACCTTAAATCCTAAACCCTAAAACTAACTCTAAACCCTAAAACTAACTCTAAACCCTAAACAATAAACCTACTACCCTAAACCCTAAAACCCTAAACTCTAAACCCTAAACCTTAACCTTAAACCCTAAACCATAAACCATAAAACCCTAAACCCTAAACCCTAAACAATAAACCCTAAAACCTTAAACCCTAAACCCTAAACCCTAAGCCCTAAAGCCTAAATCCTATAACTTAAAACCCTAAACTCTAAACCCAAACTAAACTTAAACCTTAAACCCTAAACTAACCTTAAACCCTAAACCCTAAATCCTAAACTAACCCTAAACCCTAAACCCTAAAATAACCCTAATCTCTAAGAATGGGAAGAACCTAACGACAGAACATCACCAACCAGGCTCGCCTAGATCTAGTGGTGGAGGCAAAAAATATTATCAAAAGGGTGGTGGGGATCTGAGGTGTTGGATATGGAGGTGTTGGTCATGTGGTTAAAAGGAGCGGTGGAGGTTACAAACCATGGTAAAAGGGAGAGATCGAGATATGATGGTGGATCCCGCTACTAAGAGGGGTGGTTTGATGGGAATTAGAGAAAAAACCATCCGACCTACTTATGGAATTATTTTTTACAAGTAGAAGTTCTACTTATCTGGTTTTGATTTGCTCTATGGGTGCTCATTTTATCTATGTCATCGCTTGTCTTACAAAACTTGGGTGCTACTAAATGAAATTAAAAAAGAAGAAATATTGAATTTGAATTTATTCTCGATTAAAAAAAACCTTAAACCCTAAATCCTAAATCCTAAACTAAATCATAAACCCTAAAAATAAAACCTAAAACCTAAACCCTAAACCCTAAACCCTAAACCCTAAACCATAAACCTTAAACCTTAAAAAGCTAAAAACCTAAACCTAAACTAAATATGACCTAAAAATAAAATAAATAAAAAAACCTAACCTAAAATAAAATGAAAAAATAAAAAAAATAAAAACATAGACTAAAATTTAAACCTAAACCTAAACCTAAACCTAAAAATAAAATAAAATAAACTAAAAGCTAAACTAAAATAAAAGAAATAAAAACCTAAACTAAACCACAAAAATAAAATAAAATAAAATAAAAACTAAATAAAAATATAAACCTAAAAAATAAACCTAAAAATAAATAACAACTAAAACATAAACCCTAAACTAAAAAAAAAACCTAAACCTAAAATAAAAATAAAATAAATAAAGTAAAATAAACCTAAACCTAAAATAAACTAAACTAAAATAAATAAAACCTAAACCTAAGCCTAAAATAAACTAAACCTAAACCTAAACCTAAGCTAAATAAAATAAAATAAACTAAAAATAAACCAAAACATAAATTTAAAAAATAAAACCTAAAAAAAATCTAAAATAAAAACCTAAAACCTGAACCTAAAAAAATAAATAAAACCTAAACTCTAAACCCTAAGAATTAGTAGAACCTTGACGGTAGGGACATCACCGTCAACAAGGCTTAGTCTACCGATGATGGAGGCAAGGTGAGGCAGATTATTATAGTGGAGGGGGATCTGAGGTGATGGGATATGGAGGTGGTTGGAGAAATGGTGGTGGTGGAGCAATGGTGGTTAGGAGAGGAGAGAGATGGAGGTTATAATTATTATGGGTGAGGGAGAGATCGAGATATGAGATCCGCCACTCAAGAGTTGTCTATGAGAACTAGAAATCAAGAATAACCAACCGACCGCTGCTTATGAAATGTCTACAGAGATTCTATTTATCTAGAGTTTTGATTTGCTCTATGGGTGCTCATTTTATCTATGCCATCGCTATGTCTTAGAAAATTGGGGTGCTACTTTGATGAAATCAAAAAGAATAAATGTTGAATCTGAATTTGTTCTCTATTAAAAAAAACCTTAAACCCTAAACTCTAAACCTTAAACCCTAAACCCTAAATCTTAAACCCTAAACTTTAATCATTAAATCCTAATCCCTAAACCCCAAAACCTTAAATCCTAAAACCCTAAAACCTATACATAAACCCTAAACCCCAAAACCATAACCCCTAAACCATAAAACATACAACCCCAAACCCTAAACCCCAATGCCTAAATCTTAAACCCTAAACCCTAAACCTTAAATAAAGATGTCATTAGGAGTAGATTTAAAGAATGACCTAATCCTAACATAATTAGGGAAGCTGAAGAAAATGTCTTCAAGAGACTTTCCCTTGACTATTAAAGATTTGAATATCCTAAACCCTAACCATAAATCATATTATATTACCATATATTATAGTATAATGTAGCATCATATATTTGAGCATATACTGATGTATTTTTGGATGTTATAAGATGTTTTGAAATGTTGTAGTATACTACGGTATTGAACCCAATATTCTATATTAATATAAATCATAATAATAATGATTTAATAAATTCGATGATGAAATTTGTTAAATTTGAAGTAGGAATTAGGTTGTAGTACCAAAGGTGTGCTACACCACTTGTAATTTTAAAAAGTAAGATTTTATGTTCAAAATAAATATTATATGTTGTAGCATAGTATAGCATCATATATCATAATATATTGTTCTACACTTTTAAATTCTTTAGTATTTTACAATCATGTATTTGAGCCACTAGCATTATTTATAAAAATGTTGATTTATACTTTAAAATGGTGGAATTTGGCCAAATTCATAATAGGTAGAGCATGACATCATAATATATGGTTTCAATTTAAAATATGTAAGTGATATGACTAAAATATATAGGTTTATATTATTTAGACTAATTTTATGATTTTTTATCTTAGACAATCCCTTGTGATGTGATATACAATATAATATAATATAATATGTTCGTGTATTATAATATAGGATACCTTAATATAGTGTAACATCATGCATTATAGCATACTATTGTGTAGTACTACTTGTTAAGCATATTTAGTTTGTTATAGTATGATGTAGTAGAGTTTGTATGGTATAATTCATAAAAAATACTTATTTATAGGCTAAGATGATGGATTTGGCCAAATTTAAGGTAAGATTTAGGAACATCATTGGGGGTGTGCTATGGTGTGTCATTTAATCAAAAGAATTGAATTTTGCATCCAAAATAAATGTTCATTTTTCAACCAACTTTAAATTTTTTTGCTTAAAGTGATTCATTTTAAGGTGAAATGTAATATAATATTATATGAAAGCATATTAAAATATAATGTACATAACAATATAACTTCACATATATATGAATGTGGTTGTGTTACTAAATGTTATTGTACATTTTAGTATCTTTTACTTTTGTTATAATACATTGGGTCAAAACTCACAAGAATGTTAATTTGAAGGTTGAGATGGAAGAATTTGGCCAAATTCATGACACACACCAAGAAGCAACACCAAAATTATGCTATTTTATACCATTTCTAATAGAAAAATAACAAATTTACATTTAAAATGAACATTATTCATATTGAGAAAATTTTGCTTTTTGTTCTTTTAAAGTGATTCTAATGAGGTGTAATGTTAGATAATATATTATATTATAGCAAATTATAATATGACATCATATATTATAATATAATATGCATTAATTCACACTATAATATGTTTAGCATGATATTGTATAGTTAGTTTGAGCTTGCACCATCACAAATCATAAAATGTTGATTACAATGTTAAGATGATGTAATTTGAAGGAATACATTGTTAGTTTTGGTTGAAGTATTAAAAGTGTGCATAAGAGAAGAAATAAGATTTGATGAGAATTCCATGTCAAGGACATGGAGGGAGATCCGCTAGGGATCACACATGCATACATGACATGTGAGGCATCTATGTCGAGGGCATAGAAAAGAAAATCTTGGGATAAGGTTTGAATTTGATTTGATTATATGATTTATGGAAAGAAGATCCACTGGGGATAAGAATCTATAATCCACCGGGGATTAAGATCGAATCGACTTTAATTAATTTTATTTTAATTGATGTGGAGGCATATCTGTTTGGATATGGGCTCGAGTCTGCTAGGGATCGGGTATATGAACCTTCCATTAGGGAAGTGGGTTCAGACTATCCGCTGGGGATTGGGATTTGAGTTTGATTTCATTAATTTGTTTGGGGATGTATCCGCAGGGGATAAGGGTTTGGTTGGATTTCTTTGATTTAGACTCTACTAGGGGAGTTTGTTTAATTTGGTTCCACTAGGGAGGTTGGTTTTGAATTTGAGCTTGACTTGTTTATATATGATTTGGGGCTCCACTGAGGAGAAGGGTGTGATTTAACTCCACTAGGAAAAATTAGATTAGGATTAATTTAATCTTAGTTAATGTATGTACCTTGTCGCGATAGACCCACAGATAAGGCTATATTATTTGACCTACCTCAGGTTTACAAATTCAAAGGGATAGTCTATCGGCTATGGGGTAGAGCAAGCCAACCTAAGGGATTGCCTTTCAGTGTGCAATGACTGTGCTAGGAAGAAGGTGTAGCACTTACATTTTCCAAAGTGAGGAACAACTGCTGGGGTGATCTGTTAGATGCACAATAAATTGAACTAGACCTTTGATGACTACTGAGTGAATGCCACTAGGGACTTATGTTAACTCAAAAGTACCAAGATTGATTTTATCTTAATTTCATGTGAATTAATATGGTTTGTTTGGTTTAGTTTGATTTGGAATTGAGGGCATATCTATGGGTATGTGACATCAAATTTGATAGATTTAATTTATGGACCATGTCGATGATGGACCCACTAAGAAGGGCTATATCGACTTGTCCTATTTCATTTACAAATCCAAAAGGATAGTCTCGGTATGTAGAGCTAGCCAACCTAAGTGGTTGCCTTTTGTGCAACGACTATGGGGAAGAAGGTGCAGACTTACATCTTCCAAAGCAGGGAACAAGGGGATGACCTATGGTAGCACAACAAATAGAACCCTTATGGGAATTACTAAGTGAATGTGGACTTATTTCAACTCAAGAGAAGTCGATTCGGGAGACACTAAAGATAGATGATTATGTCAATAGATGATTATATATATATATATATTATATATATATATATATATATATATATATATATATATATATATATATATATATATATATATATATATATTTATTATATTGTGCAAGGGACCAACAAAAAGGCTATATCATCCTTGACCTATCTTAGATTTATTGAACCAAGAGAGAATATACACATCCACAGGATGGATTGTCCAACCATAGGGGTGGTTACTAGGAAGAAAGAACTGTCCAATCCTATAGTAACCTAGGTAGTGTGTAAATGGGGTTGCAAAGGATGTGATCCAAATATAGTGCCCACAAGGGAGGTGCTTCTAGGGGCGTTATCTTGAGCCCTAGAAAAGAAAGCCTATAGGTATAGTGGCCAACTCAAGGAGATAGCATAGTAGACTTCTACCATGAGTGGTGTATCCTAATGTGCAAAAACCAACCAACCTAAGGTGTATCATCGATGAGTGGTGTATCCAAGATATAGTGAGAACCAACCAACCGGTGTGTCAGTAATGATCAATCTGAAAGAAAGTGTGTAGGCTTTCAACCCAACCGAACTGATCATCGATAGTCTTGACAAGAAAGATGATTTCGACCTAAAGTGACTACTAGCCGGAGCCTCGAGGAAGAATTGGACCCAAACTTGAAGCATATAAGGGAAGGAGCTATTAGAGGACTTATCCTAAACCTCAAATATACTGGACCTAGCAGTGCACAAAGGCTAATCCAAGAAGAAAGCATGACTCACATCCTCTTAAACGAAGCCAACATGAGGTAAACTTACCACACAAGAAGCCTACCAAAATAATAAGGTGCTCACAAGGAGTAGTGGCCAAGAAGGAAAGTGTAGCAAACTTACATCCTCTAAAGCAAGAGGATGACTGGGTGACACACTGACAGGGTAGCATGTCACCCGACCTAGAGTAGCAGAGAGAGTGTCGGGAGTGTTATCCCAACTAGTAGCCAAGATAAAAGATATGTGTTTGTGTGTGTAGTTTATGTTGTGTCGATGAAGGATAGACACGCCTAGTTCTTTCACCTACCCTAAACACATTGCGATTGATAAACAAGAATACTTTCAACATGGAAGATATTGAATTAAAATGGAATTTTCATTGATGGTAAATTATTTTCAAACATGATATATAATATTTAAGTAGAGCCTATTGATTGGAAGCATTGGGTGCTCGCCTTTATGATTAATAATTTGATAAGATCCTCCTAGGCCTTCTCTGATAAAAAAGGGCCTTCCCAAGTGGGTTCAAACTTCCCTCCCATCTTATGACGGATAATAATCAGTCTCCTTAGAACTAAAATAAGCTCTCTTACTTGAAAAGCTCTAGGATAGACCAACTTGTTGTGAGCTTGAATCATTTTAACTTTGTACAACTTGAGATTTTGGCATGCACTCAAGCATCTCTCTTCCAAACCTTTGAGCTCTTATAACCACAACTTGGTGTTTTGCTCTGTTGTGATTTTTCTACCCACAACTATCCATAGTGATCGGAGTTGGACTTCTAATGGCAGAACGGATTCAGACCCATACACTAAGGAGAAAGGAGTAGACTGAGTTTGAGTTCTATATGCCATGCAGTAGGCCTACAAGGCTTCAACTAACTACTCATGCCACTATCACTTATTATTATAGATTGTATTCTTTAGTATTTGGATGAGAGTTTTATTGAAAGCTTCTACTAAGTCATTTTTGCTCAGGTAGTTGATGGTAGAATATCTCCAATCTATGATATGTCTCCGGGCAAAGTTGTTGATCTGTTTTGAATGCAGCATTATCGATATAATTCATCGAGGCACTCCAAACTTATATATATGGTTCCTAAAAACTAGAGCACATGCTAAATTGTGACCTCTTGAGTAATCACCTTCACCCATTTGGAAAACTAAGAGTAGCTAAGATGAACCGATGACCCTTGGAAGATGGAGGATCAATAAACCCACTATGTCGCACCCCAACACTGAATGGCCATGAGGCCATTGTAGGATGTAGAATGTTGGGTGGTTGGTGTAGACCATAGTGTATTTGACATTGGTGGCATCACTAGCGATCCATGAAATCTTTGATCATCGAGTAGTATCCTTATTTCTTGATCTTGGCTTTCATCTTGAATCAATTGGTTGGCTCCACATAATCGAGTGTACCTTGGTCACAATCTTATAGCTTCTTTATCTAAATAAAGTAACCATATATGATCAAAAGATCTATAAGACACCATCCATAGAGGAAAGTGCTCTACTTTCATCCGATGGGCTTGGGACTTTTAATGAGGTAGTTTTCCTTTATTTTGGTAATCCATGAATGGTTTCCTCCAATCTAACTCCTCATCCTTCTTGGACATGATAACCACCCCTTCAAGAGAGTACTTTTTGATGAGTTCTATATCAATAAAGGATAAAACTTGTTTATTTTAGACCTTTATTGATATGGACTAATCCTTTGGACATGCAAACTCATTGGCAAGCTTGGCTAAAGCATACATTATGATGTTCTCTTCGAGGAATCTTATAAATGGTAACCTCTAGGATTTGGACCAATAACTCCATGGTGTTCTTATGGTATTGATGGAGCTTGGGCTTTATAACCTTATAGGACCTAGTGATTTGGTTGATAACTAGCTGAGAATCCCTTAAGATGTTGATATTTTAGATGCTTAGAATAATGGCTAACTCCAAAATGACAATCAGAGCCTCATATTTAGCTTTGTTCTTGGTGTAAGGATTGGACAAATGATATGAGAATCTCATCATCATGGTCCAGTTAAGAGAACTATTCCTACACCTTTCTTGGAATAGTAGATTATGGTTCTTCTTGAGAGGAAGCGCACCATCAAAGTACATCTCCTGGTGAATGCTTGTATCCCCTAAGTTCATGATTTGTTCATTGGAGATCATCATCAAGGAGTCAGGTGAAGTGTGCCGCTAAGAAATCTGTGCTTGTCCTTTTACCGCACCTGAGGGTACAAAGGTAATGTCAAATTATGAGAGGATCATGGACCATATGCCAACCATCCGATAGTGTGGTCATGAGATACTATAGTGGATTGATTCTAGAGATTAAATTCATCTTATGAGGAATCATGTAGTGTTGTAGCTTTTGGGATGCAAATATTAAAGCTAGCAATGCTTCTCAATGGGTGGATAATTACTCAGGGACTAGATGATACTGAGGTAGTAGAGTGTGTTTTCTTCCCTTCATCAGCTTGGGGTAACAAAGCACCAAGGGAGTTATCTAATGCAATGTAAGGTGAGTTTTTCTGATGGGGTCGCTAGAACCCATCATCGGTAATGCTTGGAGTCTTTGAAGGCATGCTCACACTTATCATCCCACTTAAACTTGGCATCCTTTTTGACAAGCGTTGAGAATGGCTGACATCATTTTGATAGGTTGGATAAAAAGCATCGTAGATATGCCAACCGCCCTTGGAATGACTTGAAGTTGAGTTAAACTTTTATGGGGTGGCATTTTTAATATTGCCTTAATCTTCTCCAAATCGATTTTGATTCCCTAGTGGACAACAAACCCATGGAATTTCCCTAAAGCTACTTCGAATGCACACTTCAGGGGTTCATTTTGAGGTTAAATTATGTTAACTATTCGAAAATTACTCTCAAGTTAAAGAGATAGCCTTCCTTTTTGGTACTTTAGACCACAAGATCATTGATATAGCACTCGACTTGATGATGAATGAGTTAATCAAAGATTCGAGTCATAGCTCACTGGTATGTAGCATAGGCATTTTTAAGGCTGAAAGGCATGACCTTATATTAATAAATTCATATTAGGGTTCTAAAAGTAGTGTTTCTTTCATCTTCAGGGCATATCTTTATTTGGTTATATCTAGATAAGCCATCCATGAAAGAGAAGACTACATGAGATGAGGCAATGTCCACCATCAACTCTAGGATTGGTAGTGGAAATTCATCTTTGGACATGCCTTATTTAAATCCCTAAAATCAATGCATATGTTAATTTGACTATTATTTTTCTTAACTTGGATGACGTTGGATAAACAGGTACGGTATTTTTCTTTTTGGATGAAGCTAGAATCAATCAATTTCTTGACTTCATAAATGACTTGTTATTTTATGTCTAATCGCACGCATCTAGGAGCTTATTTGATAGGGTTAGTAGTAGGCTCTATTGCTAGTTTATGGACTACTATGTTAGGAGCTAATCCAGGAATCTCTTCATAACTCCATGCAAAGCAGTCCTTAAACTAAGTCAATAGCCTAACTAAGTCATTGGTTTTAATTTTATTCAACAAAGAACTCATGTATGTTAGGCGTGGATCTTTTTTAGTTCCTATGTTCATTTCTTTGAGCTCATCAATGGTTGACTTGATCTATTCTTTGAACTCTAGCGGTGTATCTTCGACTTCAAAATCAATTAGATCATCTGAAGTTTCTAAGCATAGCTCCCCATATGAGTTAATATGATTTGAAAAGAACCTATTAGATTCCAAATGATTGTTGATGACTAAGCATTCATCGTCATCATCGATTGGACCCACTATATCGAATCCTAGTTTTGATCTTGATTGAGAACTTTTGCATTTGTTCTTCCATATTCTTTCAAAGTAATATGACCTGTACTTTGACCAAGTATGTGGGATTAACCCTTTCTTTGCTAAATTATGAACACAAGGCAAGTACCAATCAAAAGGTAATTCTAATAAATCTTTATATGAATTATCCCAGAAAGATGCTCCCAGAAAGAACCTGTGGATGACTTAGGGGCTTCCTTAATTACCAAACTCTCAACTTTTTAAGAGAAAAGTATGGTTAGAGCTAAGGTTCACAACTGATGCCTAACTGTTTCATATATATACTTGGATACAATTATTCTTTGCTTTGGAGCTCGGTCTTCATCGCTATCTGGCTCAAGTGTCACCTCTAAGGGAATCTACTGCTAAGAAGAGCTGGCTAGTGTGCTAATCATATAAGACTCAGCCTATGAACTAGATTCTAAGTCTATATGGATAGGTGTGCTCCTAGTAGCTGGGACAGATCTTCTATTAGGTGGCCAATAAAGAAGTTTTCCACCCTAGACCGCCTCCTGAACGCCACTTCACAGGTCAGTCCTACCATATGTTCAATGGAGTAAGGAACGGTGGAATCTAATGTCGCTCCACTTCCTCCTCCAAATCTATTTTCACTCCCTTTATTTTTAATTTTCATTTTGGCTTTATTTTCTTTTTTTTCTTTTTTCTCTTTCTTTTCTTTTTTTTCTTTTTTCCTTTACTTTTGTTTTATTTTTAAACTTTGGCCAAGTTTGCGAGAATAGACTTATTGATTTTAAGGGAGGTAGTAAGCTGCATCCTCATATATGACAACCTCATGAACTATAAATGGCTTGAGATCTCCTTTGACAAAGTATCCCACCTCTCATGAACTTGCACTAATGTAGACAGATGGAACTATGTTGTTCTCATGTACCCATGGTCTCCCAAGCAAAGCATTCAAAGATGTATCCGTCTATAATGTGAAACTTGGCAGCCATCATCATCTCAAGGGCAATACTATGGAGCCTAAGGCCTTGACCTCACTTTTGGAGTGAATTCAATCTTCCCATCCTAGACTTAGGAGTCTTCTAGACACTAAGAATTCCCCATAAGACACTTCTAACAATTAGGTAAACACTTAACCTAAGCCTAAAGACTTAGAAGGGTTAACCATAGGATTAGGTTATACTATAGGGATTAGGATAATCCACCTACCCTACAACCCAAATCCAATCCATGTTCACCTTCTCAAACTAAACCTCAAGTTCAATTCAAACATCAAATTCAAATATGAATCCAAATCTAAATTCTAAAATCAAATGATTGAAGCCCATGATCAAATCCAAACTTGAAACCCTTTCTAAGTCATATGACCTATCACATGGACTTAGCCAAATCCTAATCCAAATCAATCAAAATCAATTGATTTTCTCATCAATTTTACATCTTCAATCATCTTAAATATAAATGAAATCTACATTCAAATGATCAAAACTAAATCAAACTAAATCAAATTAAATCAAAACCCTTCCTAAGTGATATGACCTACCCATGGACTTAGCTAAATATTAATCCAAATCAAGTCAAACTCAATTGATTTTCTCACAAATCAATCATATTTTCAATCATCTTAACAAATTTAAATTAAATATATATTTAAATCATCAAAACTAAATTAAACAAAATTAAAATCCAAACCTAAGCCACATGACTCAACTCCATGGACTTAGCCAAATTCCTTCATTCCAATACCCAAATTCAATTGATTTTCTCATGAATCAATCAAACCTTCAATCATATTGACAAATATAAATGAAATCTACAATCATCAAGCCAAAATCAACCCAAGTCAAACCCAACTTAGCCCTTTTGACTTCAAATGTTTAAATGAACCAAAACCCATTTGAACACAAGTCAATTGTAATTGAATTTATATATCAATCCCAAATCCATATATAAACCCAACTAAATCAAACTCAACCCAAAATCAAGCCAACTAAACCAAATTGATCCACTTGACCCAAAGTGGCCAATTTGACCTATTTGAGCTAAGTTTTAATCCTACCCAAATTGGATTGAACCAAACCCATCAAAACCTCCCATCATAATTGTTGATCACCCTAGGTTAATCAATTATCATAAATTGGGTCAAACCAAGTCAACTTGGTCATTTGACCAAGTCAACCCCTTAACCCATATGAACCCAAACTAGCAACCCAAGCCAACTTGAAAAACTAATGATTCATACCAAATCAAAATCAATATTTGAATATGACTTGACCTTCAATTGAGCCAAACCAAACCCAATTGGTCCTCTTGACCCAAGTTGACTCAAATTGACCTAAAAATCCAAATGGGGTCAAATCAAAATATAAACCAAATTGATAGCAACCAATGGCTCAAGTTCATTCTAAATTGATTGTTGAACTTTACCAAAGCCATGATTAGACCCAATTGAACCTAATTGACCAAATTGACCTAAAGGTTCAAGTTGGCCTAAATCAAAACAAATCCAAATTAATTGAAACCAAAGCTTAGAATCATCTTCAATTGGACAACTAAACCCAACACCCAACTCAAATTACCAATTTGGTCAAATTGGTTAACTTAATCCATTTGATGAATTCAAATGAGCCAAAATCAAATCTAAGACAAACTAAACCAAACCAATTGAACCAAAACATCCCAAATGATCATATGAACTTCCCAACTCTTGGTTTGACCTAATTTGACCAATTGGTCAACCCAACCTAACCCAATTTGACCTAAATGAGTCAAATTGACTAACCAAATCAACTCCAATTGACTTGAAATTTGGGCTAACCCACTTTTAGCTCATTTCAAATCTTCCCAAATCAATCCAATGCTAAATGATCATTCTACTCTTGGGTCAAGGGCATCACATGAGACAAATCACCCAAGTAAGTGGTCATTTCCATTTCTTGGGAACTTAGTACTCTCCAAATGGTCCTCTTAGGCACCTAGGACACTACCCAACTTATCCCAAGGGGTGGTTGGGTCAGCCATGACCCATGGGAGGTTAAATCACCTCACCCTCCCATTGGAGCATTTAAAACCCATAGGACACCCATGATTCCTCCTTAGCAACCATCTCCACACCTTGAACCAACTAAGCTGAGCCAACTCACCTCCTCCCTACCACCCATGACTCCCTGAGATGGTCTGGATGACCATTAGAAGCCAAATTTGATCCCATCATCCGATCAAGATGTGTGTGAGGGGGTGTATCCTCATTTTCATTCAAATACACATAAAAATCATTCCTCAATGCCTTAGCTACCCAAGAAGAGATGCTAAAGCCATTGCTTAAGCTCCCAAGCTCATTCCTCGATCAAAAAATGCCATTCCCATCTATCCTGAAATAAGACACTCCCATTTTTGACCTAACTTCCCTATTTCTCCATCAAACTCAAATTAATTTTCCACGCACCTTCCCTAGGCCTCGTTGAGCAAGAATCAATCATCTCCCAAACTTCCCTAGTACTAGAGGTGGGACTTCAATTAAATCGCAGCTCGAAATCATCAGTTCATGGCCTTATGAGCAAACGTCGAGGAATTGATCCAATTACTGCTCAACATGGCTTTATCTTAGATAAAGCTTCTTCAATTGTTTGAGCCATTGGTCTTTAGCTCTGGCGAGGTATGCTTCCAAAATTGATCTTTAGGCAAAAATGAGTTGGAGCATTTTGAAGAGAACTTCCTTCTCGAGTGATCTTGATCGTTGGATCCCCTCCGATTGATGTCGTGAAGGACTGGGATCATTTTGGAATTTATCCGAGCTTGTAAGCTCAGATCAAGTGAGCAATGGCGGATGGACTACATTCTCCCTCACTCGCGTGATGTTAGATCACGCATCATCCATTCTGTGTGATCAGAATGGATGATCTTGATTAGATCCACTAGATTGATCTAATTTAATTCTATTAAGCTATGAGATTAATAATAACCATCATATCACTTGATGAGGAAATGCAAACATGTGCCGCCCACATGAGTGGATAAGTTTTAAGTAGCTAATCCGGTGCACATGGAAAGCACACTACATGATTGCACCAACATAGGCTTTAATTTGGCTTAATTAATCATTTTTAATGGTTAAAACTTCTAAAAATCATAGAGAAATAAAACAAATAAAAAATACTCATTTTAAAGGTATTTTAGAGGAATTAACAATGATCTTAACTAATTTTGAACAGTAATTAAGGTTTAATTAAAGTTTAATTACAAAATTAATTAGCTTAATTACTCATTAATTACTTGAGAAATTAATCCCAAATTTTGTTGGATAATTTAATGGGATGACCTCTACCTCCCATGATTTTTTTGGGATTTATTGCTCACTTAATTAGAAAAATTGACTAACTAAACCTTAACTACTATTTTTAAGTTAATTAATGATTAATTAATCCCATGAATATAAATAAATTAGCTAATTAAGTTTATTAATCATTGTTCAATAGTATGTAAACTAAGGAATAGGGTTGGGACCACTTTCCCTAAGTTCATTTCACCCTTTTTTAAAGTTGAAATTAATTATGATTTAACTAATTAATTAAATCACTTAATAAAATTGAAATTATAATCACATCAAGCCTTAATTAATTAAATCTCGGGGTCGATCTTTAGGTGTTTAATAACCTAAATAAGTTTAATGAAATTATAGTTAGACCACATGTGTAGGAAAACCATAAGAGTAATTAAATAAGTCCTTTAATCTAACTATTAATCATGAGCCAATTGCATTAGGTCCCTATTATTTCCTAAGATCATTGTAAGTTTTTTCTCCATGCATATCATGTTGGCTCATAATTATTTAGTTAATTACTTTAAGGTGGCATAGGTAAGGTTAATTAATTCATCTAATTAGGGGTTCAACTTAGTTAACCCATAAAATCAACTTAATTACATTTTCTTAAATTAAATCAAATCATTAATGTGGGAATGGGTTTTTTAAAAGTGATGATTTCTCTTCTCCTCTTTAAATTAAATCAAATCAAAACTTAATTAATAAAGAAGCTTTGGTTTGCTTTAAATAATCTTATTTGACTAGATTTTCCTTAAGAACTAGTTTGGTTGAATGAATCACATGCTTGTATTTGATTGTTCTCTTTCCAATCATGTTAAATTTGGTATGTCATTTGAATTCATGCATCTATCTTTTCAAAATCATGTAAAATAAAATGGATTTCCTTTATGTAAGCTTGCATGTGTTGATTTAATTTAATATATGTGTGGCTATTATCCCTATTAAATCCAAATGTATTTTTCAAAAGCTTATAAATGAATAATAATATGTGTTATGATTCTAGTTATAAATACATAAGAAATGCATATACTTATATCTTAAGTATATGAATGTTGAGTTCTCTTTCCTTTATTCATGTGTTGATTTATATAAGATTGAATGGTAATGGGTATATAGTTGGGACATCCTGGGAACATGAGGCTTAGCTAGCCTCAAAGAGGTCATTTGATTACCTCACTTCTCTGGTTTAATAATGGCATGTATCCATTTGATTTCATTCTTATATATTTCAACATTAGAATTTGGATAGAGCTATAATTCATATATGTAAATTATTCAATAAAAAATATAGATTCTTTGCATGGTTTCCTTTCCCTCATTTATGTATACATCCATGTGTGTCCAAGAAAAGCAAGTATATAGTCTAGAATATGGCTTTAGTTAGAAGGTCATTTGATTACCTCACTTCCTTAGTTCAACAATCACATGTACTAGCCTATATCTTTGTACATATATATGTATATGTGATTAGTGAATGAAAATCCCATTTTACATAAAAATTGCATGCATTCATAATTGACTAAGTGGTTGAATTAATTAGCCATATGATTTGGAGCTTACTTTCTATGTTCATGTATACAAATTTACATATGTTTGAATGCAAACGGGTATATAATCCAAACAACCTGAGATTAAGAGGCTTTAGCTAGCTCCAAGGAGGTCTTTTGATTACCTCACTTCCCTGGTTTAACAACGACACATGCTTATTTAATTCAATCTTATGTCCTTTTTAAATAAGAATTTGGATAAAGTTTTAAATTAATAAGTTTAAATTATTCAATCAATAAAAATATAAAATCTAAGCATACACACACATTCATCATTTAAGTTTGCTAAAATATGTTGAATGTATAAATACACCTAAGATTAAATCATATGCATGTTACATATGAAGGAAAGGAATGATTTAATATATGTCATGTGGTAGTAATTCAGTTAAATTAACCTTAAGATGCCTTTCATTTTGAATAGGATTATTTAAAGTGAACCTAAACTTAGGATTAATTAAATCATTTAATAAGCCATTCACTAAAGAGAACTAAATCAAATTAATATACTTTAGAAAGTGACTTAAGGTAGGGATGAAAGAGGAAAATCCGCTTTTCCTCTATTTACAACACTTAGTTGCTACATATTATCAAATGAAACAAAAGAAAACACAAATTAAAATTCTCAAATCAATTAAACTACTTCAAGTGAAATCAAACTTTCTTGTTAAATTGAATCCTTCTACACTTAGAAAATACAACACTAATACCATAAGACTTAATAAACATAATAGAATTAAGTCACCACTTCTAGCTCTAAGTTAGGGCGATGTGATGTGATGTGTTTATTTTATGATGTCTTATTTTAGATTGGATGTTAGGTGTATGCTTCAGAGACTGGATGATAGGCCAATATTAGCCTAATCATATTTTTTTGTAGGGATTATGCTTAAGGGATGCTTAAAATAAATGTGAATGCTCTTTTTAGGTTGCTTAAATCCTTAAGAATAATCCATGTTAGGATTGGTAAATAGTTACGTGCTAAGTCCAAATTATAAATACAACTGCTTGGGATTATATGAATATTTAGCTAACCTTTATTTTGCAGGTATAGTAGATTTAATTTTCTCACATAATTGTAATTTTTGCAAGAGGAATTAGTATTAGTGCTAAGGGGGATTAGGATGAGCAATGGCTAGAAGGCTTTGTCCTGGGGTGCCCTGTGATGCCTTTGATGTAAGAACCATCCAAATCAAAGAAAGAACCAAATCAGAAATGGAGATATGAAAAAAGAAGACCCCCATAACATTTAATACAATTATAATTAATCTTTTATATTCTAAGTTGTATAAGGGTAGACATCATCTTTTCTCTCTTGGGTTGTATGCGTATTTTAAGCGCATCGATTTTATTCTTTTATGATAGTTTATATAATTGTTTGATGTTATGTTTACATCATGCATTAAGATGCTTTTCATAGTTTCTTAGATGATTGATGCTTTAATGTGTGGCTTGGATACGATTAGGCTCTTAGGATAAAAATAACTTTTCTACCCAACTATTCACTCATAAATAAATTTTAAACAACTCATAACGTCATCATAAAGCCTATAACATAAATAAGATAATTAAAAGATTTAGCAACCCCTTAGTTATATGGTTGTATGTTTCACATCATGCATGCATATTCTTTCTCTCTTGAATATGAAGGATCTCCAACCTTGCATGATAAAGGAATGCTTGGCATGTGAGGGCATCCCTTGTGGTGGAGAAAACCTTCTTCTAGCTGATTTGACACATAACCTATTTCATCATGCATTTAGGCATAAGAATTCCTAAAGCCTCTATCAAAAATGATCTGCCTAAAATAAAATAAAATTTGAAAATATTTTGTATCTATAAATTAAGTCATATGCTCATACCACTCATGCACTTATTTCTTAGGGAATGTGTTTAGGAATTTAGTCTCTTTCTAATTAAATAACCACCCTAGCTATCTTACAATTCATATGACCAAACTACATGGTTTTAAAATCACAGGAGTTGTTAGTTGACGGCCACTCCTGGTGGTTCTAAGTCTAGAAGTTGGATAATTTATTCTCTCTTATGGAGGTAAACCCTTATGTCCATCTGTCGCCTAGATTTAGGTAATGGTTCAGCTCATACTAAAGATCCCTAAATTTAGGATTTGAGGTAGCTATTTTATTCAGGCTACGGGCATAAATTCTCACGGCTTGGGCATTCCCACAACCTTGTATCGGTGGTTTATAAGCCCTAGTAATCTAATTAAATTTCAACTCAAAACATATAAATATCCTCAACTTCAAAATTATAAAGCCCAAGCCCAACCATAGGATAGATTAAAATTCTCACTAGGCTTCCTAGTATTATGAGCATTTCCTACTTATTTCATTTGGATTCCAAAAATAAGTCTTCTCCTTGAACTTTCCCAAATGATTTTCCAAATACAACCAATCTTTTGATAGTCTAACCTTAAAATCTTTAGAGATGATAATTGTCTACTTTAATCGAGAGTATTCTTAGGAAATTTCATTTCCTAAGATGTAATTAACTATGGAGGCTTGCCTCCATAGCAAACTTAAGAACTTGGTTTAATATAAACCCCACTTAATTCATCCATTTAAAGTAGGGGAAAAATCTCTGGTACATTCAAAGACCCATCATGACTTAGGAGTCCTTACTACGTGATTAAGTCCACTGTAGGGAGATGCCTCTATCTTTTGAGATAGTATATCATACATCACTGTTGTACCCAATCACCTCAAAAGTACCCCCCCATATTTAAAATAAACACCACAAGCCCCTCTCACCTTGTTCATTAAATCCTCTCAACATCATCCTTTCTTTTTGGATTTTGGAGATGTCGATCCTCAAGAAGGAAAGGGTTCTTAGACTCATAATGTTGACTGATACACCTGGGTCAACTAGAACTTTGGATACCCAGTATCTGCCAACATGCACTATAATGTAAAGAGAAGGTTGTACTCGATCATCCCTAGGAGTATGTCTTCATCGCTGAATGTAACTCCTATGATGTCCTTCGAGTGGCATTCCTCCTCTTTAGTAGTGGTCAATTGAGCTAAGCATATCTCTAGAGCAAGTAAGGCCTTGATTAGAGATTCTCTCATCTCTTTAGATATGACAAGGGCATCGTATATGCTTAACTTAGCTGGAAACTTTCTAAGGTAAGCTAGGACATTATAATCAACTCTGGCTTGGTCCTCCATAAGCATATCCATGGGTGGAGCATCTTATAGAGGGGCTATCTACTCACGGAACCAATGACTTGCTTACCTTATCCTTAGGTGCCGAGGAGGTAAAACTTTACTTTTCATTGGGTTGACTTCAATGACTTCTTGGAAAGATGAGCTTGTCAAAAGTTCTACCTTCTTATCGAACATACCTATAGCCTCTCCTATGGGATTCTCAGAGTCAGTTGACTCCAAGTCAATCTCAAGAGGTGAACCAATTGATTCAGAGAAGGATAGCCCGACTCTAAATCAGAAAGGAAAGGATTGGAACTACTAGAGCTATTATTTTTATTTAAACTCGGAGAGATTTCAATAGGAATAAAATCAAGAGCATCAGAAGTAGACAATATATATGTAGAATCAACTTTCTTCATTAATTTCTTTTGACTGAGGTACATGATAAATCAAGTAAAGTAAGCGTAAGGAATTTAGTGCCCTTACATACATACAACACTCGCTAGTAGAAGAGGAGAAGAAGAGGTGGTAGGCGGTGGAGTGAGACTGGGACTACACTGACTATCCCTGCAAGTATGGTGAGTTGCTACTTCTCGGGCTATCACCCTCCCGAGTTGTCCTTTTGTAACAAACCTTTCCTGTTGGAGGTTTGAGCTACTTCAGACACCTGCAAGAAAAGCTTCTTGATCTTAGAAATGATCTTCTTAGAGGTTCGAGATAGGGATATATCATAACCTTCTTTGGTCTTAAGAGGATCGCATGTATCCCCAATGATTACTTTAATAGAAACAGATGGTTGTTCTAATAAACATTCCTTAGGGATAACTATGGCTATCAACTTGTAGCTGTGCTCAAGCTAGTCCTTAAAAGTGATACAATCCTCTAAGACATGGCCTAACATGCAGTGGTAGGGGCAATAGCAAGGATCATCATTCTTGCCCACTTCCTCTGGCCTCTTAGGCTCTAGTAACTAAAAGTCAGATATTTCTTTAAGAGATTCTTAAAGATTTTCCTAACTAACTCCCTCTTGAATGAATATGACTTATCCAATCTATCAGCAAGAGTAGGTGGAAAGTAGGTACCTAGTAATGGATATGAATACCACTGCTGGGTAGGCTGCTGAGGTGGTGGAAATGGTCATTGTGGTAGCTATGGTGGCCGGTATGATGGTCAAGGTGGTGGAAAAGGAGGTGGCAAAGGTGGATGCTAAGCTCGTAGTCTCTCATATTGAGCTCTAGCTAGTTGCTTCCCTCTGTCCACTAACACAACCATCCCTGGCTTCTTCTTAAACACCTTCTATGGCTTGAGCCTAGATGATTGGTCTAGAAAGGGTAACTGTTTGGCTTCCTCTTATAGGTTAGCCACCTTATTGATTAATTTCTTGAATATTTTGATGGTAAAACCCTTAAGCATGAAGGTGACCGAACCATGGATATTCATGAGTAGAATCTCAATGGCATGCTGTTCGGACAGCTGTGGTTCACATTTCATGCTCAGGTTGCACCTCTTGAGAATGTAATCAACATGGGACTCGTTGAGTTTCTATTTCTCTACAATGAGGTCACCTACAATACCCCTCACGAAGCTCCAGCAAACCTCTTGATGAAGCTCCAACTTAGAAAAGCCTTCAATCATTGGCATTCAGTACCAATCAAATGCAACACTAACAACTTCTTAAAAGGGAAGAGGTGTGTTGCATTAAATATTTTACAATGACTCTAAAGTGTGCAATCTATTTTTTTGTGCCACTACCATCAAAGATCTTGAAGGATGGTGGCACAAAACCCTAAATAAAATAATAACTAAATAAAAAACTTAAACATAAAAAATAAACCTAAAAATAAATAAAAAATAAAGTAAAAACCCTAAACTAAAAAAAAACCTAAAATAAACAAAATAAAATAAACATAAACCTAAAATAAAATAAATAAAACCTAAACCTAAACCTAAAATAAACTAAACCTAAACCCTAAACTAAATAAAATAAGATAAACTAAAAATAAACCTAAGCCTAAACTAAAAAAAACCTAAAAATAAACCTAAAATAAAAACCTAAAACCTAAACCTAAAAAAATAAAATATAAAACCAAACATAAACCTAAAAAAAACCTAAACCTAAAAATTAAAATAAAAATAAAACTAAACTAAAAATAAACATAAACCTAAACCTAAACCTAAAAAATAAACTAAAATAATTAAACTAAGCTAAATAAAAAAGAAAAATAAACTAAATAAATTTAAAAATAAAATAAATTAAAATAAAAATAAAATAAACTAAAACAACCTAAACCCTCTTGTTACGTAATTTAAAAAAACCCCTAAACCCTAATCCATAAATCCTAAACCTTAAACCCTAAAAACTCCTAAAACTAACCCTCTATCTATCACTCACTAAACCTACTAACCCTAACCAAACCTCCCTAAACCCTAAACCCTAACCCTAAATCACCTAAACCTAAACCCTAAACCTAAACCCTAAACCTAAACCTAAAATAATCCCTACCCTCCTAACCTAAAAAATAAAAAATAAAATAAAATAAAAAAATAAACCTAAACCTAAACTAAAAAATAAAACCTAAAAAATAAACCTAAAATAAAACCTAAAACCTAAACCTAAAATAAAATAAAACCTAAACTTAAATTAAGAAAAATAAACCTAAAAAAAAATTAAAAAATAAACTAAACTAAAAATAAACCTAAACTTAAAAAAAAAATAAAATAAAAAAAACTAAATAAATAATAAAATAAATAAACTATAATAAAAATAAAATAAATAAATAAAATAAAATAAATTAAACTTAAAATATAAATAAACCAAAACCTGTTTACTTAATTTGAAAAAAATTAAAAAATTAAAATAATAATAAACCTTAACCCTAAACAAACCCTAAACTAACCTAAACCCTAAACCCTACAAACTAAACCACTAAACCCCCCCTAAATCATAAACCCTAAACCACAACCCTAAACCAAACTCTAAACCCCAAACCCTAAACCTTAAACCTGAAACAACAAACCCTAACCCATAAACCAAAAAAAAAAAAAAAATGAAAACCTAAACATAAACTTAATAAAACCTAAAAATAAAATAAATAAAAAAACCTAAACCTAAATAAAAGATATAAAATAAAATAAAATAAAAGCCTAAACCTAAACCTAAATATAAAAAATAAAAATAAACTAAACTAAACTAAAATAAATAAAACTAAACTCTAAAAAGAAACTAAACCTAAAAAAAACCAAAATAATAAACTAAATGTAAAATAAAAAATAAACCTAAAATAAAATAAAATGAAACTAAATAAAAACCTAATAAAATAAAATAAAACTTAAAAATAAATAAAAAACAAAACCTAAGCTAAAAAATTTGAAATTAAAATAAATAAAACCTAAACCTAAACCAAAAATAAACTAAACCTAAACTCTACGAAAAATAAAATAAAATAAACTAAAATAAACCTAAACCTAAACTAAAAATAAACCTAAAATAAACCTAAAATAAAACTTAAAACATAAACATAAAAATAAAATAAACCTAAACCTAAACCTAAAAGTAAAATAAACCTAAAACTAAAATACAATAAAACTAAACTAAAATAAACATAAACCTAAACCTAAATCTAAAAAATAAACTAAAATAAAACCTAAACTAAACTAAATAAAAAATAAAAAACTTAAAAAAATAAACAATAAAGTAAACTAAAATAAGTAAACTAAATAAACTAAAATCGGTTTACTTAATTTAAAATAAAATCCTAAACCCCTAAACCATAAACCTAAATCCTAAAACTAAACCTAAATCCAAAACCCTAAAAAACTTTTAAACCCTAAACTAACCCTAAATCATAAACCCTAAACCTTAAAGCCAAAACATTAAACCCTAAACCCTAAACACTTAAAAAAAAAAAAACTAAGAATATGAATAAAATAAATAAAAAACCTAAACCTAAATAAATTAAATAAATAAATTAAAGCTACACCTAAAAATAAAATAAACTAAAAAAAATAAAAACCTAAAATAAAAAAAATAAACCTAATAATAAAAACATAAAATGAAATAAAAAAAACATAAAATAAAAAATATAAAATAAACCTAAAATAAAATAAATAAAATAAAATAAATCTAAACTAAAAATAAATAAAATAAATACAAAATTAAACCTAAACCCTAAACTAAAAAAAACCTAAAAAAGAAAATAAAAAATAAAATAAACCTAAACCTAAGTAAAATATACAAAACTAAAATAAATAAACCTAAACCTAAACCTAAAATAAACTAAACATAAACCTAAACCTAAACTAAATAAATAATATAAACTAAAAATAAACCTATAGCTAAAGTAAAAAAAATAAAACCTAAAACTAAACTTAAAATAAAAACCTAAAACCTAAACTTAAAAAAATAAAATAAAAACTTAAACCTAAACCTAAATAAAAAATAAACCTAAACCTAAAAAATAAATAAACTCATAAAAATTAAATAAACTAAAAACTAAAAATAAACTAAAATAAAAAGACATAATCTAAAAGAACTAAACTAAGCCAAATAAAAAAGAAAAATAAACTTAAATAAATTAAAAAAACTAAATTAAAATAAATATAAAATAACCTAAATAAACTAAAACAACCTAAACACTCTTGTTACACAATTTTAAAAAAACCCATAAACCCTAATCCATAAATCCTAAACCTTAAACCCTAAACCAAATCCCTCCTAAATCCTAAACCCTAACCTAAACCCACATAAACCCTCCCTAAACCTAAACTAACTAAACCCTAAACCCACCTAAAACCCTAAACCCTAAAGCCTAAACTAAACCCTAAAATAATCCTAAACCAACACAATTCTAAACTAAACCTAAATAAAATAAATAAAATAAACTAAAATAAATTAAACCTAAACTAAAAAATAAACCTAAAAATAAAGCTAAAATAAAACCTAAAACCTATATCTAAAAAATAAAATAAAACCTAAACCTAAACCTAAGAAAAAAATACTAAACCTAAAATTAAAATTAAAATAAAACTTAACTAAAAATAAACATAAACCTAAACTAAAAAAAATAAACTAAAATAAAAACCTAAACTAAAATAAATAAACCAAAAAATAAATAAACTATAATAAAATAAAATAAAATAAATCAAAAAAAAAAAAATAAAATAAACTTAAATAAAAATAAACTAAATAAACCTGAACCTATTAGTTTACTTAATTTGAAAAAAAAATTAAAAAATTAAAAAATAATAATAATAAAAAAAAACCTTCTAACCTAAACCCTAAAACTAACCCTAAACCATACTAAACCTAAACCTACAACTCTGTTAAATAAACCCTAAACCCTAAAATATAAATCCTAAACTTAACCCTTAACCTTCCCTAAAAAAACTCCCAAACCCCCAAACCCTTAAACAAATAACCCTAAACCATAAACCCAAAAGAATAAAAACCTAAACTAAACTTAATAAACCTAAAAATAAAATAAATAAAAAACCTAAACCTAAATAATAAAATAAAATAAAATAAAATAACCTAACCTATAAAATATAAAATAAAATAAATTAAATTAAAGTAAAATAAATAAAATAAACTAAACTAAACTAAAAATAAAAATAATAAAATCAAAACTAAATGTAAAATAAAAAAATAAACCTAAAATAAAAAAAAATTAAAACTAATAAAATCCTAAACCTAAAATATAAACCTAAAAATAAAACTTAAAAATAAATAAAAACAAACCTAAAAAAAACTAAACTAAATAAATAAAAAAACCTAAACTAAATAAATAAAACTACTAAGAAAATAAAATAAAATAAACTAAAAATAAACCTAAACCTAAACTAAAAATAAACCTAAAAATAAACCTAAAATAAAACCTAAACATAAACCTAAAAAAATAAAATAAAAACCCTAAACCTAAAAGTAAAAACTAAAATACACAAAACTAAACTAAAAAAATAAACATAAACCTAAACCTAAACCTAAAAAATAAACTAAAATAAAAAACATAAACTAAACTAAATAAAAAAATAAAAAAAAAACTTAAAAAAATAAAATAAACTAAAATAAATAAAAAGTAAAATAAATAAACCTAAACCTATCGGTTTACTTAATTTAAAAATAAAACCCTAAACCCTAAACCCTAAACTTAAATCCTAAAACTAAACCTAAACCCAAAACCCTAAAAAACTTTTAAACCCTAAACCCTAAACCCTAAGCTAACCCTAAACCTTAAAAACCCTAAACCTTAAAGCCAAAACATTAAACCCTAAACCCTAAACGCTTAAAACCTAAAAACCTAAACTTAAACTAAAGAAAACCTATGAATAAAATAAAATAAAAAACCTAAACCTAAATAAATTAATAAAAAATAAAATAAATTAAAGCCTACACCTAAAATAAAATAAACTAAACTAAAATAAATAATAGCCTAAACTAAATTAAAAAAAACAAACCTAATAATAAAAAACCTAAATAAAATAAAAACTGAACATAAAATAAAAAATAAAATTAACGTAAAATAAGCCTAAAATAAAATAAAATAAATACAAAATAGAAATCTAAACATAAAAAATAAACCTAAAAATAAATACAAAATTAAACCTAAACCCTAAACTAAAAAAGAACCTAAACCAAAAATAAAAATAAAATAAACCTAAACCTAAAGTAAAATAAACAAAACTAAAATAAATAAAACCTAAACCTAAACCTAAAATAAACTAAACATAAACCTAAACCTAAACTAAATAAAATAATATAAACTAAAAATAAACCTAAACCTAAAGTAAAAAATAAAACCTAAAAATAAACTTAAAATAAAAACTTAAAACCTAAACCTAAAAAAATAAAATAAAAACCTAAACCTAAACCTAAAAATAAAAAATAAAACCTAAACCTAAAAAAATAAATAAATAAAACTCAACTAAAAATAAAACCTAAACCTAAAAAATAAACTAAAATAAAAAACCTAAACTATAATAAGAAACCTAAAATAAATAAACTAAACTAAATAAAAATAATAAATAAACATAAATAAAAATAAAATATAAAATAAACTAAATAAATAAAAAATAAACTAAATAAACCTAAACCTATTGGTTTACTTAATTTAAAAAAAATAACTTAAAGCCTAAGCAAACCCTTAACCCTAAAAGTAAACTTAAAAAACCTAAACCTACTAATTTACTTAATTTAAAAATAAACCTAATCTAAAACCTAAAACCTAAACCTAAAACCTAAACCCTAATCCCTAAACCATAAAAGTAAATAAAAAGTAAAAAACCTAACCCTCAGCCCAAAACCCTAAAACTTATCCTAAACCCTAAACCTACAACCCTAAATCCTAAACCATAAACCCTAATACCCTAAATCCCAAATCCAAAACCCTAAACCCTAAACCCTAAACCTAAACCCTAAACCCTAAATCCTAAACCCTAAAAACCCTAAACTTTAAAGCTTAAACACTAAACCCCAAACCCAAAACCCAAAACTCAAACCCAAAATCCAAAACCCTAAACCCTAAAAATCCTAAACCCTAAAGTTTAAACACTAAACCCTAAACCTTAAACCATAAACCCTAACCCTAAACCCTAAACCTTAAACCCTAAACCCCAAACCCTAACCTTTAAACCCTAAAAACATAAAAACCTAAACATAAAAGATAAAATAAAAATAAAACTCAACTAAAAAAATAAACATAAACCTAAACCTAAACCAAAAAATAAACTAAAATTTATAACCTAAACTAAAATAAAAAATCTAAAATAAATAAACTAATCTAAATAAAAAAACTAAAATAAGAATAAAAATAAAATAAACTAAAATAAATTAAAAAAAAAATAAGTAAACTAAGTAAACCTAAACCTATCGATTTACTTAGTTAAAAAAAAAACTAAACCCTGAATCCTTCCTAAAGCTTAAACCCTAAACCCTAAACCCTAAACCATAAACCCTAAAACTAACCCTAAACTTATAACACTAAACTACAACCTTAAACTTGGTGTGTTAGAGCAATGGTGGTTATGGAGGCTGGAGGTACAACGAAGGTTACAACCATGGTGGTTGCGGAGGGAGAGATCAGGGATATGATGATCTATCTCGCTACTCAAGAGGCCAAGGTGGTTCTGATGGGAACTAAAGAAACTAAAGAATGACCGATCATATTTACTGCTTCTCGAACTGTGTCTTTATAGTAGAGATAGTTCTTATTACCTAGGGTTTTCGATTTTCTCTATACATGCTCATTTTTTATCTATGTCATCGCTTGTGTCTTAGAAAACTTGATTATTTGGTTGATGAAATTGAAAAGAAGAAATGTTGAATCTAAATTTGTTCTCTATTAAAAAAAACTAATGACCTAAACTCTAAACTCTAAATTGAACCCTAAACCTAAACCCTAAACCCTAAACTCTAAAAATAAAATAAAATAAATAAATAAAGAACCCTAACCCTAAATCTTAAATCCTAAACCCTAAACCCTAAACCTATAACCCTAAACCTTAACCCTAAACCCTAAAACCCTAAACACTAAACTTTAAACCCTTAGCCCTAAACCCTAAACCCTAAAACCTTAAACGTCAAACCCTAAACCCTAAACCCTAAAACCTACATCCGTAAACCCAAAACCCAAAACCTAAAACCCCAAACCATAAACCCTAAACCCTAAAAACCTAAAAACCTAGACCAAAACTAAATAAAATAAAAAATAAGTAAATAAATAAATAAACCTAAACCTAAATAAAATAAAAAAGTAAGTTAAAATTAAAACCTAAACTAAAACCTAAACCTAAACTTTAAAATGTTAGCTTAATGAGCCTCATGTTCAATCCGATCAATTTTGATGATAATAAATGAATATTTGGATGTTCTAATGAATGTTTTTATGTGTTTCAGATATATCAATTGTTAATTACATATCCAATACATCTCATAATATGTTTAAAGAAATTACAAGAGTAGAAGAATGAAAGACAGATCAAAATGGATAATGTGAAGCTCAAGATACAATATTTTAAGTTATATGCATTTATAATTGTCTTAGAAATTCATATGAATTCATTAGCATGAATCAATTTGCTCATAACTTAACATATTAATTTAATGAGGTTAATTTATATAAATCTTGATCTAATTAACATTCAATTATATGTTTCATACATAGCATTTGAATTGTCAAAATAATAAATGATAATAAATTATGATTATTAAGTGTAATTATTTTATTTACTTAATATAATTAAATATTTTAATTTAATTTGAAAGTTATATGATAACTAACATATGTATGATTATATATAAATTATATCATAATATTTAAATGTCATATTTCAAAATTAACAAAAAAATGTGAAATTTGTATTTTAGACAAAGTCATTTTATAATCAAAGAATTTATACCTGATTTCATCTCCAATGGATTCCTTGGTTTTTTCCCTTTAATTTGATAGGTTACATGACCCACGTTTGATTAAAATTGAATTTAATATGACTTTTCAAACAGTAGCAAATTTTAATAATGAATGCATGCTACATGCTTTGAATATATTAAGAGCCATATTTGATAATTTTTACTTGCCCATGTGAATAACCCAATTTTGGATGCTTAAATTTAATATTTATTTAAAATAAATTATATCTTTATTGAATATTAAATTATTAGATGATAACATGATGTTAGAAGATTATATTTTATTGAAATAATTCAAAATGACCTTCTTGCCTATAAATAACCCTCATTCTCTTCATGAAAGCATTCCTCGTTCGAATTTCAAAATTCCTCCAGCAAATCTAAGAGAAAATTTCTTAGATTTTCCTTCCAAGTGTTCTCCAAATATTGCAAGATCAAATCCTTAGTTTGGAAGCTTCAACATCTTCAACTAAGCAAGCTTTCTCGAATTACTTGAGTTTGTTTTCTTGATCTTAATCCTTTTTAGTTGTTCATGCTATTTTCACCATCTATTTATTCTTTCCAATTTATACTTTTTGGTGGATTAGTCTTTGGACATTGCTTTTCACATCAAAGTTTCTGAATCATTTTTTTGTGAAAAACTCTTGTGATAGTTTGTAGGATCTATTTCAACTTGTTGAAATTTTTAACTTCCTACAAGTTTCTTTTGGTGTCTTGAATTATCTCTTCATTAATATTATTTTGAAAGATCATTTATTCTAAGATCTATTTTAGAAGTATATTTTAAGCATTTTAAATTAAATTATTATGCTAAAATTATTTTCATATTTGCTAGAACTCTCTTTTTAATTAAAAGCTTACTAGCCTACTTAGATTTATCATATCCACATTTTATTTAAGTATTTTGTGATCATTAGCTTTAATTGAAAGAATCTTTTTGGTTAAAATAAAAAAAAATTATTCCTTTTTGAAATTTATTCAATTGTGCAAAAGAAAATTATGAATTTATTTTGAAATATTATTATATTAGTTTACAAATTGTAATAACATAAACATCTTAGTAAGATCACTTTAAGATATTTATTTTATTATTTCTTATCAATATTAAGTGAGAATTTTATCTTGCCAAAATTTTTAAGTTGTAAGTGATCATTTATAATTTGTGAGATCATTTTTTGAACTGGATAGCTTGGTATAATTGTGAGAGATTTATTTTATCAAAATTTATTATTTTGTATTTTTCTTTTTGTGCTGTAAAATTTATATTGGGGTTGTAGTCACCCCTTTGTAGGAGAGTAGATGTTATTGTAGGGGTTTCACTCACCCTGTTATAGGAGAGTACTATTTGTAAGCTATTTTTCCATTTAGTAGTTTCCTTGCCAGGGGTGGCTAGGCGTGGACGTAGGCCAGTTTTGGGGTTTTGCCAAATGACATAAACATTGTGTGCCTATTGTCTCTCTTTACTTTATTGTATTTTTATTTTTGCTCCATTAAAATTGTATCTTATCATTATAAAATCAAAAAATTAATTTTCTACTAAAACTTAAAATTTAAGATTTAACTTTTAAAATTTTTAATATCACCCAATTTTGGGTGCTATATGACTCAATTGGTATCAGAGCCTAGGCTCTTTTATTGGCTTAACATCTAAGAGTAGATCTTTTCACTATGGCATAATGTTTCCCAAAGGGTTCACTACTAGAGGGACATTCCACTCATAGACCTCAACTTTTAGATAGTGTACCATTTGATTATTGGAAAAATAGAATTAGTACATTTTTAAGAGGTCAAGATGCACGCATGTGGTATATGTTGACACATCAATATCATACACCCATAGTAGAATTAAATGGCATTAAAGTATAAAAACCTTTTGAGGAATGGTCTATAGCTGAAAGAGAACTTGATGAATTATTATGCTAGGGCTTGTAATACTTTACATTATGCTTTATTACCTGATGATTACATGAAAATTTCTATGTTAAGTACAACAAAAGAAATATGGGATAAACTCATTATAACTTATGAAGGAACTAGTGAAGTGAAAGATGCTCACATAAATAGACTTGTTCATGAATATGAGTTATTTCATATGTCTCCTTCAATCTATTTCATATGACTAGATTCGGTAATAATACATTGCATTCTCTTAGAAAAACATATAGGAATCAAGACTTAGTCTATAAGATTCTTAGATGTCTTCCAAAAGAATGGGAAGCTAAAGTAACTGCTATTAGCAAAGCTAAGGATTTATCTACTTATCCACTTGATCAGCTTTTAGGTTCTTTGATAGCACATGAACAAGTTATTGCTCAAAGGGATAACTCAGTAAAAAGGGAGAAGGAGAAAGGAAAAGCCATTGCATTACAAGTTGATGATAGTGATGAGCATAACACCTCAAGCTCAGATGGTGATAGTGATGAGGTGGTCATGCTATCTAAATGGCTTGGGAACTTCCTAAGGAAGATGAATCAAAGGTATAAAAAATCTAAAAACTATAAATTTCAAACTAAGAAATTTCCTACATGTGAAGGGATCATTTGCTACCATTGTAAAATGCTTGGACACATAAGAGGTGATTGTCCAGAACTTGCTAAATCAAAGAAGAAAGAGATTGATGTGAAAAGAAGAAAAAATATGATGGAGAAAAAGTACCATAAGAATAAGAAGATAGCTTTATGGAACTTTATGGGCCAATCCAGATTCAAATGAATCATGTACTTGTTCATCCGATGAAGAGGTCAACATATGTCATATGTCAAATGGAGAATCTGAGTTAGATTCTCAAGAGGTATGTAATGATATATCTTATGATGAATTAGATGATGCTTTTAATGATTTATTTATTGAATATAAACAATTAAAAAGAAAATACAAAACCTTGGAAAAAGAACATCAAAATTTAGATATGCATTTTTGTGATTTAAAAAATGGATGTGATAATTTAAAAAGTAAAAATACTTCTTTATTAAATTATTCCTTGTATGTAAACTTGAAAGAGAAAATGTCTTGTTAAAGCAAGATTAGAATTATGTTTGAAATCACAAGTTCGTTATAATACTTCATCAAGAAAAACATTTAATAAAAATTATTTGCATCATACACATCCCACTCATATACCTTATAATTATCGTGCTAAGTCATATGCAAACACTAATATTTGGTGCAACTATTGTGATAGAAAATGGCATATTTTATTTGATTTCTATGCACGTAAATTACAAAACACTAAGCAATCATCTTATGTATGGGTACCAAAAGGTACAAGCACTACACAAACAATGCATGCTAGATATCTTGCTTCAAATTTAGAATGTGGACCCAAACATGTTTGGGTTCCAAAAGTTAACATGTGATTTTCTTTTGTAGGAATTTCTTCAAAGAAAAATCAAAGAAGGCACGTGGTACTTGGACAGTGGATGTTCAAGACATATGACGGGAGATAAAGATAAATTCACAACTTTAGAATCAAGTGATGGAGGATTTCTTACATATGGAGATAATGCAAAGGGAAAGATCATTGGCATTGGTTCTATTTGTAAGAATTCTATCACTTTAGATAAAGTTTTTCTAGTAGAAGGATTAAAACATAATTTAATTTCTATTAGTCAATTATGTGATAAAGGTTTGAATGTAGTATTCCATGCATCATATTGCATTATAAAAAATAATTAAAATGTTTTGTTAGTAGGAAAAAGATATAAAAATATTTATGTCATTGATTTAGATAGCTTTCATGATGTGAATTTGAATTTACTTTGTTTTAAAAGCACTCATGATGATATATGGTTATGGAATCAGAGACTATGTCATATTAACATGCACACACTTAATAAAATTGTCAAACTTGATTTAGTAGTTGGATTGCCTAAATTAAATTTTCATTCAAACTATGTTTGTGATGCGTGTATTCATGGTAATCATTCTATAATTTCAATTAAAAGTAAAAATATTGTTTCTACTTCTAGACCTCTAGAATTATTGCACAAGGATTTATTTGGTCCTATTAGCACCACTAGCTTAGGTGGAAAAAATTATGATTTTGTGATTGTTGATGATTTCTCTAGATATACTTGGGTTTTATTTATAACTTACAAGGATGATGTTTTTGGTGAGTTTAGAAAGTTTTCTAAATATATTAAAAGATAATAAGGCCTTTTGATTAATAGGGTTCAAATTGACCATGGTGGCGAATTTGAAATAAATTATTTGAGGATTATTGTGATGAACACGGGATTAGACAAAATTTTTCTGCACCTAGAAATCCCCAACAAAATAGAGTAGTAGAGAGAAAAAATAGAATATTAATTGAATTAAGTAGATCTATGCTTGATGAGTATAAATTGCCTAAATATTTTTGGGCAGAAGCAGTAAATACTATGTGTTATGTGATGAATATGATCTATTTTAGACCAATCTTGAAGAAGACACCCTATGAATTATTTTTTGGAAAGAAAGCCTTATATGGTTTAAAATAGGCTCCTCATGCTTGGTATGATAGGTTAAGTAACTTTTTGATAGAACATGGATTTAGAAAGGGTAGAGTAGATAACACCTTATTCCTTAAGAGCATAGATGATGATTTGATTGTAGTACAAGTGTATGTAGATGATATATTATTTGGAAGTACAAATGAATCTTTATGCCATGAGTTCTCATCTTTGATGTATAAAGAGTTTGAAATGAGTATGATGGGAGAACTTAATTTTTTCTCAGGTCTTCAAGTGAAGCAACAAGAAAATGGCACATTCATCTATCAAACCATGTACAAAAATGAATTGCTTGAGAGGTTTGACATGAAAAGATTTAAATCTAGTAAAACTCCTATGAGCCCATCTACAAAATTTGATTTAGATGAATTAGGAAAATTTATTGATAAAAAACTTTATAGGAGTATGATAGGTTCACTTTTATAACTTGCTGCTAGTAGGCCTGATATTATGTTTTCTATTTGTTTGTGTGCTCGTTTTTAGGCCAACCTGAAAGAATCTCATTTAATAGCAGTCAAGCGTATCTTTCGATATTTGATAGGCACTACTAGGTTAGGTTTATGGTATCCTAAAAATTTTTTATCATGTGATTTGGTTGCTTAGTCTGATAGTGATTTTGTTGGATGTAAAGTAGATAGAAAAGCACATCAGGCACATGTCATTTTTTAGGATCATCGCTTGTGTCTTGGTCAACTAGGAAACAAAATTCTATAGCTTTATCCACTACTGAGGCTGAGTACATAGTTTCTAATAGTTGTGTTGCTCAGGTCCTTTGGTTAAAGCAATAATTAGAAGATTTTGGTATTAAGCAAGATCATATTCAAGTTCAGTGTGACAATACTAGTGCTATTAGTTTGACTAAAAATCCTATCCAGCACTCACAAACCAAGCATATAGAAATTAGACATCATTTTATTAGGGATCATGTTTCTAAAGGTGATGTTAATATTAATTTCATTGGTACCGATTTACAAATTACAGATATTTTTACAAAACCATTACTAGAAGAGCATTTTTGTACTTTAAGACGCATGCTTAGAATGTTAGATCCTAATATTTAAAATTATATGTAGTTTGTTCTCACTTTTTGATGTTGTCAAAAGGGGGAGAAGAGCAAAATTTTGGTTAGTATTAAGTCTATTTTATGCATACATTTAGGGGGAGCAACATTATTCATCTCTTGTGCATAAATTTTTTTTTTGAAGAGAATATTTTTCAAAAACTATGATGAAAGGTCAATTTGCACCTTCATTAAAATCAATACCCAACATTAGTTTGTCATCATCAAAAAGGGGGAGATTATTGGCTTAATGAGCCTTATGTTCAATCCGATCAATTTTGATGATAACAAATAAATATTTGGATGTTCTAATGAATGTTTTTATGTGTTTCAGATATATCAATTGCTAATTACATATCCAATATATCTCATAATATGTTTGACAAAATTGCAAGAGTAGAAGAATGAAAGATAGATCAAAATGGATAATGTGAAGCTCAAGATACAATATTTTAGGTTATATGCATTTATAATTATCTTAGAAATTCATATGAATTCATTAGCATAAATCAAATTTACTCACAACTTAACATATTATTTTAATGAGGTTAATTTATATAAATCTCTATTTAATTAACATTCAATTATATGTTTCATACATAGCATTTGAATTGTCAAAATAATAAATGATAATAAATTATGACTATTAAGTGTAATTATTTTATTTACTTAATATAATTAAATATTTTAATTCAATTTGAAGGTTATATGATAACTAACATATGTATGATTATATAGAAATTATATCATAATATTTAAATGTCATATTTCAAAATTAACAAAAAAATGTGAAATTTTGTATTTTTGACAAAGTCATTTTATAATCAAGGAATTTATATCTGATTTAATCTCCAACGGATTCCTTGGATTTTGTTTTCTTTAATTTGATAGGTTACATGACCCACGATTTGATTAAAATTGAGTTTAATATGACTTTTCAAACATTAGTTGATTTTAATAATGAATGCATGCTACATGCTTTGAATATATTAAGTGTCATATTTGATTATTTTTGACTTGCCCATGTGAATAGCCAAAGTTTGGCTACTTAAATTTAATATTTATTTAATATAAATTATATTTTTATTCAATATTAAATTATTATATGATAACATGATGTTAAAATAATATATTTTTTTGAAATAATTCAGAATGACCTTCTTGCCTATAAATATCCCTCATTTTCTTCATGAAAGCATTCCTCATTCAAATTTTAAAATCCCTCCAGCAAATCTAAGAGAAAATTTTCTAGATTTTCCTTCCAGGTGTTCTCCAAATATTGCAAGATCAAATCCTTGGTTTGGAAGCTTCAACATCTTCAACTAAGCAAGCTTTCTCAAATTACTTGAGTTTATTTTCTTGATCTTAATCCTTTTAGTTGTTCATGATATTTTCACCATCAATTTATTCTTTCCAATTTATACTTTTGGTGGATTAGTCTTTGGACATTATTTTCACATCAAAGTTTCAATTATTTTTTGTGAAAACTTTGTGATAGTTTGTAGGATCTATTTCAACTTGTTGAAATTTTTAACTTCCTATAAATTTATTTTGGTTTCTTGAAATTATTCTTCATTAATCTTATTTTGAAAGATTATTTATTCTTAGATCTATTTTAGAAGTATATTTTAAGCATTTTAAATTAAATTATTATGTTGAAATTATTTTCATATTTGTTAGATCTCTCTTTTTAATTAAAAGCTTACTAGCCTACTTAGATCTATCATATACTCATTTTATTTAAGTATTTTGTAATAATTAGCTTTAATTGAAAGAATATTTTTGGTTAAAATAAAACAAATTATTCCTTGCTTAAATTTATTTAATTCTATAAAAGAATATTGTGAATTTATTTTGAAATAATTTTTATATTAGTCTACAAATTGTAATAACATAAACTTCCTAGTAAGATCACTTTAAGATATTTATTTTATTATTTCTTATCAATATTAAGTGAGCATTTTATCTTGCCAAAATTTTTAAGTTGTAAGTGATCATTTATAAGTTGTGAGATCATTTATTGAATTGGATAGCTTGGTATATTTGTGAGAGATTTATTTTATCAAAATTTATTATTTTGTATTTTTCTTTTTGTGTTGTGAAATTTATATTGGGGTTGTACTCGCCACTTTGTAGGAGAGTACATATTATTGTAGGGGTTGTACTCGCATCGTTATAGGAGAGTACTATTTGTAAGCTATTTTTGCATTTAGTGAATTCCTAGCGAGGGGTGGCTAGGCATGCACGTAGGCTGATTTTGGAGTTTGGCCAACCACGTAAAAATTGTGTGTCTATTATCTCTCTTTACTTTACTGTACTTTTATTTTTGCTGCATTAAGAATTGTATCTTGTCATTGTAAAATCAAAAATTAATTTTTTAATAAAACTTAAAATTTAAGATTTAACTTTTAAAATTTTCTACTAAAACTTAAAAAAAACTTAAACCTTAAACCTTAAACCCTAAGCCCTATATCCTAAACCCTAAACACTAAACCTTGAACCCTAAACCTAACCCTAAACCCTGAACCCTAAACCCTAAATACCCTAAACCCTAAACCATAAACACTAAACCCTAAATCGTAAATCTTAAACTCTAAACACTAAGCCCTAAAACATAAACCCTAGCCCTAGCCTTAAACCCTAAACCCTAAAACCTAAACCCTAAACCCTAAACCTAAACCCTAAAACCCTAAAGCCTAAACCTTAAAATAACCCTAAATTATAAACCCTAAACATGAAAGCTTAAACCCTAAACCCTAAACTCACCCTAAACCTTAAGCTAACCCTAAATCCTAAACACTTAAAACCCTAAACCCTAAACCTAAAATAAAACTCGCTTCCTCTCGATCACTGGTTTCTAGATTTATGTTCCCTTTCTTTTCTTTTATGGCTATATTTTGACCATTCCCGATCATTCCTTTTAGATTTCTGCTCTTGGTTGGCCACTTATGTGAATTTCCCTTAATCTTACAATGGCGGAAGAGCTTTTTCGTAAATGAAGCTCTTCAACTTGAGGCATCGCTAAGGCTTTCGATTTTCAAGGTAATATCGATCCGACTACCATTACTATTAAGTCTTTCAAGGATGCTTTATCCGTAAGAACACTTGCTCTAATGCTTCAATTTATTCTCAACTTCTTTCGGGAACCCTACTGTAATGTGCTCAGATCTTGATGTGGAAAAGCTAGAAGCCCTTTGAATTTTCATTAGTTGGTAAATTTTATTATGTCGCCGACTCTTGAAAGCATCCAATCCTTCTTTCATAGCCTAAAGCTCTCGAGTGTATTTACTATCGGATTGATTGATCTTAGACATATCCTTATTCAGCTATCTAATGATTTAGACTACTCAAGAGTCTTTGCTTGTCGCTCTTACTTTGTGTACAATTGTCAAATGAGGCTTTTGAAATGGTCTCTTCTATTTGATGTCAAAGAGGAATCCCCAATTATTCCTTTATGGCTAGCTTTTCCAAACATGAGGATACATTACGTTACCCATCAACTCCTATTTACGATTGGGGCTCTCTTTGGTAGGCCCCTTCAAATAGATCAAGCCACCGCCATGAGATCATAGCCATCAGTTGCTCATATTTTGGTTGAGATTGATATTACCAAAAAGTACCCTAAAGAAGTTTGGATCGGTTCAAAAAAATTTGGGTATAATCAAAAAGTGGAATTTGAAAATTTCCCTATTTTTTGCACACATTGTAAGATCCATGGTCATGATCACTCTGAATACTTTGTGTTACACCCTAATCTTAAAAAGAAAAAATTACTTGATCCTAATCCCTCTCTAACAAATGAAAAAAATAATAAGTTGGCTTATGTGCCTAAAGTTACTCAAAATGGAACTCACCCTCCTACCCCCTCTCCTTTATTAACTACAGATTTTCCTATTGGAGACCAATCTGAGCTTGATAAAAATAATGATATTGAGGTTTGTGAGGAAACTAATGATAACTTACCAAACATTGCTTCTACTTGTAATAACTTGGCATCTCAAGACAATCCCTTGACTCATATGAATCATAATGGTGATTTGAATGGGAACCTCAAGTTGGATAAAAATCTCAAAACTAATTCTGGAATTATTCTGAAAAATTTTGATAATTTGGTGATGGATCAAAATCTGAATAGTACTCATGGAAATGAAAATGAATTTTGTGCTATTAATGGTGCCACAACCTCTCCTTCTATTACCCCACAGAGTGATACACATGCTAACCCTATTTCAACCTAACTCGATACCAAGAAGGGGAAATCACCATTAGAATGCTTTGATGATACCGGTCCTATTCTGAATATCACAAATCACTTTCTTTCAGATGGAGATACTTTGGACATAGATAGGCCTTTTCAAAATGTTATTAAAAAAATCCCTTAAAGCTAGAATGTTCACTATTAGCTCCACTAGAACCACTGATCTTCTCTAACTTCCCATAAATAATTGTTTCATGTTTCTCTTCTTCTTGTTTTTTTCATTTTTCCATCTCTTCTTTTCTTTCAACTTATTATGATCAATTTTCTTATTTGGAATGTTGGGTATTGGGACTCACTATCTCGCAATCATATTAGAAGCCTTTTACTCATAACATAGCCTTACTTGTTGTTATTGAGCCATTCATTCACTCTTTTAAGATTACCCATGTTGCTAGAACACTAGGCTTTCAAAATTTCTTTTATAATATTAGTAATAAAATTTGGTGTTTTGGAATAATTTAATCAACATTTCTATCCTTGATGATCTCCAACAATTGGTTAATGTTCAAATCTCACTGGGTGAATTTTTTGCTCTTGGTTCCTTTATCTATGCATCTTGTAATAGAGCCGTAGAACATCCTTTGGGATCAATTAAGAACTTTCACCTCCTCAACAAACCCCGTTGGTTGGGGTGATTTCAACACTATTATCACTTCTCGAAAGAAGGGGAGGTTGCTCTCTAACATCCACTCCATGGAAGATTTTTCTAATATGATTCTGATGCAATTTGATTGATATTGGTTTTTCTCCTCACTATATGGCATAACTCTAGACTCAAGCTTGATAGGACCCTCTTTAATTCCCTTTGGATCAATCAATGGCTCTCACTTCTATTGAGCATTTGATCAGAACTTTGTCTGACCATGCTCCGTTATTGATCTCCATCAAAACTCCTTCCAGTACTATATCCTCCCCCACTCCTTTTAGATTCCAAAATATGTGGACCCAACATAGTGATTTCTTTAATGTTGTTTCACTAATTGGATGACCCCTATTCACCCGGACAATTCCATTAAAGGCATGATTTGGCTTTGGCTTAAGCTTAAATGACTAAAATAAAATCTAAATTGGTGGAACAAGCACCATTTTAAAAATCTTTTTGCCAATCTAAAAAATATGGAACAATTAGTTTTCCCTTGAAGATGCCGTTAACCAATTAAGTAAGCTTGATGAGTTGAACACCTAAAGATAACTTGATTAATTATCGTAATATGGAGGAAACCTACAAGCAAAAGGCCACTAGCAAATATATGTCGATGGTGACAAATACAAGGTATTTCCATGCTCTTTTCAAAAAAAGGAAAGCCTTAAACTCTATTCAAAAAATCAAAAATATTAACGTGGATCACATAATAATGAAATTAAAGATTCTCATATTCAACATTTTCAAAATTTATTAAACAACAACCCTAACTTAGAACCCCTCCAACACTCACCGATCTCCTCTATGATTACTAATGATGAAAACCATTTACTCACTTTGCATCCTATGGAAACCGAGATTAGATCTCAAGCATGAACACTAACTCTATTGTCGCCCCGATGGCTATACGACTCATTTCTTTCACATTGTTGGCCTATTATTAAGTCCGACCTTATGATGTTGTTGTTGATTTCTTTGATGGCAACTCTTACCTAGATACTTTTCTAGCACTTCCATTATTCTCATTCCCAAAACTAATAATCCCGATACTTTGGGAGATTTTAGACCTATACATTTTGCACCTTCTTCAAAACTCATTGCTAAATTAATTAATAATAGGATAAGTTCGTTGCTCCCAAAAATTATTTCTCCTAACCAAACTGGCTTTGTTAAAAGTAGAGCTATATTCGACAATATCCTTCTAGCCCAAGAGTTCATGACCTTGATGTTCCTAGAGGTGGCAACATCCTCTTCAAACCGGACATCTCTAAAGCTTTTGATAACCTCTCTTGGGATTTCCTTTCAAATTTTCAATTTGTTTGGGTTTTTTGATAATTTCATCCTCATCAAAAAATTGTATTACCAATGTTTGGTTCCATTATCATGAATGGTGAGTCCCTTGGTTTCTTTACTGAGGCATGGCTTGAGATATTCACCCTCTCTTTTATTATTGTTGAATATCTTTCGAGGAGCTCGAATGATCTTTTCTACAAAAAATCCTTCCATGTTTTTAAAACTAAAGGTGGTCTTCCTGCTCTCATCTTAGTTTTGTCGATGACTTTATAATCTTTATAATGCCTCTATTCACATTAAAACTAAGAGAGCCTTTAAATAAATTTGGCAATGAAAGTGGTCTCTTTCTCAATGAAGGAAAATGTTATTTCATTCCTTCCTTCCTCTAAAATCCCTTCTAATAGGATCAATCAAATCTTGAGAATTACTAATTTTCAGCAACATCAACTTCCCATTAATTATCTTGGGGCTCTACTTTTTAAAGGTTAGAAAAGATCTCATCTTTTTGATGATCTAATCCAGAAAATCTCTAATAAAATTTCTATTTGAGAATTCTATTTACTGTCTTTCAGTGGTAGGCTCACTTTGATTAAGAGCACTCTTAACTCCATGCCTTTATATCTCCTCCAAACCATTATGTGACCATTTCTATCACAATGAATGCCTCATTAACAAATTTTTCTGGGGTTCTAATAACTCCTCTACAAGAATGCACTGGACCTCTTGGTTTAAAAGTTGTGGCACCCTAGCTCAAGGTGGCCTTGGATGTAAGCCAATCAAAGAGGCTATCACTGCTTTTTCCTATTAGCTTTGGTGGAATTTGAGTAGTAACAATATTCTTTGGGCTAATTTCATGATCTAAATATTGCCGTGGTAAGCACCCCTCATTTGTCCCTATAAAGCGAGACTCTCCTATTTGGAAAAGACTTTGTTCCACAAATGGGATGCATAATCCTTAATTTTTTGGGGGATTAACTCTGGCTCCTCCTTCTTTTGGTAAGATAACTGGACTGGATGTGGGTCCATTGATGACTTACTTTCCACCCATTCCACTACCACTATTAAAGTGAAATATTTCTGGCAGTGGAACATTAGTAAGCTTATTGATTATATTCCTTCCTTTCTCTTAAACAAACTTACTACTATTCTTATCATTGCTACCAATCAAGACCGATCCTTTTAAGCTCTCACATAATGGTGATTTCAACTTTAAAATGTTTGATTCACATTAAAGAAACTCATGATTCTTCCAATGTGTTTCTCAAACTATGGAATAACACTATCCCTACTTCTATTATGTTCTTACTTATCATATTTTGAAAAACTTCATCCTTTGATTCCTTGTTGTGGGGTAAAGGCTTTCAATTACCTTCAAAATGCCAATGTTGCTTTCACATTGAGAATGTGAACCATGTTTTTGTTAACGGGGCCATTGCTTCTAAACTTTGATTTGGTATGATGACCTTTTAACATTGTCATTTTAATGGCTCTTAACTTATATCAACTTCTTGAAGTTTATTTTGATAACACTATTAAAGGTCACATTAAAGTCATAACTGCTATCACTCTTATTTGGTTCATATGGATGGACATAAATGATGCAAAACATCATGGGATCCCTATAAATCACATGAGGATAATTGCTAGAATTAAAAACAAAATTTGAGACATGTTCAATGCCAATCTCATTAACTACAAATAATTCAAAGGTTGTAAATTTGTGGTAAACTGGTTTTAACTTGTCGATCAACCCATAAAATGATAAGATTGTCTATTGGGTAAAACCTCATGAAACTATTAAAATTAACACCGATGGCTCTCTCTCATAAAGGTTCAGGTGGTGGCATTTTCAAAAAATCTTAATGGTAAAGTCCTATGTGTTTGCCTACCCCGCTTCTTTTGCTCCATTTGTCGAGCTTATGATAGTGTACAAAGCTCTGATTTGCCAAAAGGTTGGCTCAATATTTGGATTGAGGTGGATGCCCTCATTGATTGATCTTTTGACTTCTACCAAAATGAGCAACACCGAATTGTACTACCTTCTCAAGCAAACTAGAGCCTCCTTACCCAACTTAATTTTAGAATCACTCATGTATGGCATGGGTAATGCATGTGCTGATTACCTTGCCAATCTGGGTGCTAGATTAGATGGTATAAACTTCTTTGATCAACTAACTCTTCCTAAATATTTGTGTGGCTTGGTTAATCTGGACAATACTGGGCTCCCTTATCTCAGAAACTAATCTAACCTCTGGCTTGATCTATCTCAATTTCTATTTAACTGCATGATCGCTTTCTATTCAGTGTTATATTTTCTTGGTATTTGCTGATGCTTCATCTAGATATCCCTTGGTGTTTTTCTATGATTTGTGGTATGTATTGGTTTAATTACATTAATTAGGGCCTTCCTATTTTTTGCTACTTTCAATGATTGTTGTCGTCCTTTGGAATTTGTCGATGCATCATCCTTTACTCCTTGTTGGCCATTTGTCGGTGTGAAATTTGATGTTGGTTTACTTACTAACCTTGATTGGGGTTTTACTATCAATGATAAAGTGTTCACCGCTTTTGGGAGAAATATTATTTAATGCATTTGTTGTGTTGTACTCTTGATCAATAGGATAGATTTCTATCCCTTTTGGAATTATATTATGGGATCCTTGCCTCAATGTTTAACCTTTATACCTCTGATATCTTTATAGCTATTTTAACGATATTCATCTCATTATTATGGTTGTTGCCTCTACTATGTTTCATATCCTTATCTCACATCCCGTAAGGAGAGAGCTCTTGCACTAGCCTTGCTTTTATAACTCCTTCTCATTGGAATTATCTCCGACTTCCAATATTATTGATGCTGGGATTAGCATAATATTTTGTGTTGGTTGTATATCAAGATGACTTTCTTTGAACCACTTAGTAATCTATGTTGTACTATGTTACTTTTTATGTATCTTATGTTGGATGCAATATCTTCCGATGTTTTAATTCCATCTTTCATTTTCTATATGTTACCTCCTTTCCTACCAGGAAAGACACAACATTTATTATTATTAAGATCTCTTTGAAGGTTAACCTTATGGTTTTTGGCTATTTGTTGCCTGTTGTTCTTAAACTTTGTCTTTTGCTTCTGGCTAATCACCACTTTTCTAGCTTTTGATCATTTCCTATCTTTCTGGACTTATTTTCAGCATTCTGGGAGGTTTTATGGCCAACTTGTTATTTTTTTATCTTGGTTGTTGGAATACGGAACATTGAATCCCTTGTTCAAAGAACTATTGGGGTTTGCTTGTTCAACAGATTTTTGCTTTTCTTTGCTTTGCTATTTGCTTTGGCTACCCTCATTTTGTCTATTTGCAATGTGTGGTTTTTTTTTGGCCAACTCGTTATTTATTCTCAATGTTGGCTCTCAGCCTCATTGATTCCTTTGCGCTTGCTACTGGGGTTATCTTCCATTCAGAGGGTCCTTAGAGTTGTTTTGTCGATTGGTTTGGCTAACTTCATTTCCCTACTTGTAAGAGATTTTTTCTTATTTTTGTTATCTCATGTGTTTGGACATTCTTATTGGGTTTTGATGCTTTCCATGAGATGTGGGTTAGCTTCATGCGATCACCCTGGAAGGGTTTATTTCTTGGTTATCTCCCATTTTATCTCTATCCTCTAGTTTTGTTTGAGTTTTATATGATGAGTGCTTTAACTTTCTATTTTCTCCATTGGTTTTTGATTTTCGTCCTTATCCATGGTTATCTTTTATTGTTGGTCTTTTGTCTTTTGATTTTCTCTTTGTTTCCATCGCTCGTTCTTTCTCTTATTTTTTTCCACTCTAGTCTTGGCCAAGCTTTTTCCACCTATCTGAAATTAACTTTTGTATTTTCTTTTTGATTAGGTTGGTTGGCCAACTTGTTTTATTTTATATCTTGTGGGTTGGTGATCTGATTAATTTGAATCTTTGTCGCTTCCCGCTTCCTGGGGTTGTCCATCATTGTCAGAGGTCATTTTGATGCTATTTATTTTACTATCCCTTTGGTGATTAATTTCCTTAATGCAATTTGCTTTAACTAGATCTTTAGCTTCCATTATCTTTACCTGAGGGACTTTTCTACTGATCATCTTTTGAACACCTTCAGTTTTCATTCTACTTATCTTCCTAGAGTTTTATATGTAATATATTATTGCTTATCTGTGGCCTTTGATGGGTCCTTATCCGATGTTGTTTTATGGTTGTTGTTTTCTTTCTTTATTGGCTTTTGGGTTTTTTCTCATAAGTTGCTCTTTCATTTTTTTCCTCTTGTTTGCTAGATTTGTACATCATTGTGATTATTCGCCTCTTGATTTTAATCACCGCTTCTCAATAGATGGATTTATGACCAACTAGTCGGATATTACTATCATGACTATCAAGGATTATTGAGATTAATGCAAGATGCTTCTATTGTGTTATCTTTGATTGCCACTTATTTGAGTTGTTTGTGGTGGGGATGCCTTACTTGATTCTTTATACCTACCACTTCATTGTGGTTATTTGGTCTTGGGATATCGCTTCCCTTTATATTTGCGCTTTTAATTTTAAATGGAGGTTGTTAAGAGTTACATTACATTCTTTTGTATTGAACTAGATTATGAGTATGATGATAAGCAAGCATCCTGGTGTTATCTCTCATTGTCTTATTGAGTTTGTGGGGAGCTACCCTTTACCTATCTCTTCTTATCTGGTCAGATTCCCATTTCTGTGGTAATTTGGGATTGGGTTTGCGCTTCCTTTATTTTCCTAATTAAATAGTTGTTAAGAGCTGCATTCATTCTTTGGTTATCCTTTTAAATAACCCTCAATTGCTTACTGACTGCTTACCAAGATCAGATATTTATTATTGTCCTTTAGGCTTGGAATGTTTAATTCCATGCTCTTGTTTTTTTGCTCTTTGCATAAACCTTCTTTCTGGTCTCATTAATCCTTTAAATCTGGTTAAAATGATGACCTAACATTGATGGCTTTCTTTCATTTGAGTTGGGATTATCATGCCATGGAACCTAATATGATGACATAAAATTTGCATGTGATCCTCTTACCACTCTTGTCTTTTTCTTCTACTCAGATAATGACTTTGCTATGTTTGTAGTATTATGGCTCAAGATCTTCATCAAATGGCTACTATACTGTGTTGGCTATGATGGTCGTGATGATTTCACTCCTTTTGATTTGGTAGTAGCTCTTGTGATGTAACCCTTCGAAGTTTGATGCTCATATTTGCATCGCCCCAACTTGCGCGACCGAGCCTAGCTTCTATCACTTCTTTATTATTACCATTCTCAATTTGTCGCTTCATTACCACTTTCTCAGATACCTTAACTTTCTAACTTCTTTCTGTACAATCTTGCGTGCTTTTCCTTTTTTCTCGTTACTCCATTATGTCATGCATTCTCACATCCCCAGAACATTGACTTATCCTTTATTTGCTTATATGTTAATCAATTTGTATCTTTTGCTTTAACTTTTCTTTTGCTTTTGATGTACTTAAATGAGTGGATTTACTCCTAGTCGACAGTTTTTAGAGTTCGAGTTTATCCCCTTTAAGGACCTTGAAATCCATTTTGTTGTAAAATTCCCATATGGGTTTCCAAAAAAAAAAAACCCTAAACCTAAGCACTAAACTCAATTCTAAACCTTGATCATAAACCCTAAACCCTAAAAAAGCTAAGAACTTAAACCAAAAATATAATAAAAACCTAAACCATAATAAAATGAAAAAATATAAAATAAAATAAAATAAAAACTTAAACTAAAACCTAAACCTAAACCTAAACTTAAAACTAAAAAGAAAATAAAATAAAAAATAAAAACTAAACTAAAATAAAATAAATAAATAAAAACCTAAACTAAACTAAAAAATAAAAAACCTAAATAAAATAAAATCTTATCCTAAAATTAAAATAAAATAACAAAAAATAAAATAAAACTAAATAAAACCTAAACCTAAAAAAATAAACCTAAATATAAATAATAAATAAAACCTAAACCCTAAACTAGTAAAACTAAAAAACCAAAAAAATAAAAAATAAAATAAACCTAAACTAAGATAAGCTAAACTAAAATAAATAAAACCTAAACCTAAACCTAAAATAAACTAAACATAAACCTAAACCTAAAATAAATTAAACCTAAACTTAAACCTAAACTGCATAGAATAAAATAAACTAAAAATAAACTTAAACCTAAACTATAAAAAAATACCTAAAAATAAAAACCTAAAACCTAAGCCTAAATTAATAAAATTAAAAATCCTAAAGCTAAACCTAAAAATAAAAAATAAAACCTAAACCTAAAAAATAAATTAAAAATAAAACTAAACTACAAAATAAACCTTAACCTAAACCTAAACCTAAAAAAATAAACTAAAATAAATAAACCTAAAATAAATAAACTAAACTAAAAAAAAAAAAAATAAACATAATAAAAAATAAAATATAAATAAAAAAAATAAATAAAAAATAAACTAAATAAACTAAACCTAAACACTAAATTTAAAAAATAAAAAAAACCCTAAACCCTAAACCCTAAACCCTAAACCCTAAACTAAAAACCCTAAAATCTACAATACTAAACCCTAAACCTAAACCCTAAAAATGTAAATACCTAAACCTAAACTAAATAAAACTTATAAATAAAATAAATAAATAAAAATTAAATCTAAATAAAATAAAATAATAAAATAAAATAAAAACCTAAACTAAAACCTAAACCTAATACATAAACCTAAACTTAAACCTAGAAATAAAATAAAATAAAAAATCAAATCTAAACTAAAATAAAATAAATAAAATCTAAACTAAACTAAAAAATAAAATAAACATAAAATAAAAAAAAAAAAAAATAAAATAATAATTAAAAGTAAAATAAAAAAATAAAATAAAACCTAAACCTAAAAAAAAAAAAACCTAAACCTAAAATAAAAAAAACCTAACCTAAAATAAAAATAAAATAAACAAAATAAAGTAAAATAAACCTAAATAATAAACTAAACTAATTAAAAAAACCTAAACCTAAAATAAACTAAACCTAATCCTAAACATAAACTAAATATAATAAAATAAACTAAAAATAAACCTAAACATATACTAAAAAATAAAACCTAAAATAAACCTAAAATAAAACCTAAAAAAAACCTAGAAAATAAAATAAAACCTAAACCTAAACAAAAAAATAAAAAATAAAACCTAAACTAAAATAAAATAAAAAAAATAAACTCAACTAAAAAAATAAACATAAACCTAAATTTAAACCTAAACCTAAAAAAATAAACTAAAATAAATAAACCTAAAATAAATAATAAACTAAATAAAAAAATAAACCTAAATAATAATAAAAAATAAAATAAACTAAAAAATAAATAAATAATAACTAAATAATAAACCTAAACCTACCGGTTTACTTAATTTTAAAAAAAAACTCTATACCCTAAATCCTAAACCCTAAACCCTAAACCCTGAACCCCAAACCTAAAAACTAACCCTAAACCTATAACCCTAATCCCTAATCCCTAAACCCTAAACCCTAAACCCTAAAACCTAAACCTAAAGTAACTAAATAAATTAAAAAATAAACCTAAACCAATAATCCTAAACCTAAGAATGGGTAGAACCTGACGAAAACATCACCAACCTAAGATCTAGTGGAGGCTAAGGCTGAGGTGGTTATCGTAGTGGTGGGAAGGTGCGTGGATATGGAGGTGGTGGTTGAGTAGTGGTTATGGAGGTGGGAGGAGCAAGAGGTTACAACGGTAAGAAAAGATGGGATGATGGTGGATCTACTGAGAGGTCGGTTTTGATGGGAACTGGAGAAAATGAAGAATGGTCGACTATTGCTTATGGAATAGTGTCTTTACAGTAGAGATGGTTCTAGTTATCTAGGGTTTTTGATTTTTTTTGTGCATTCTCATTTTTGATCTATGTCATCGCTTATTTCTTCGAAAACTTGTTGTGCTGCTTGGTTGATGAAATCAAAAAAAAAAAAAGAAATGTTCAATATGAATTTGTTCTCTATTAAAAAAAAACCAAAAGCCCTAAACCCTAAACTAAAACATGAACCCTAAACCTAAAACCTAAACCCTAAACCCTTAACCCTGAACCTCAAAACCCTAAACCCTAAACCCTAAACCCAAAAACCTAAACCTTAAACCCTAAACCTTAAACCCTAAAAAGCTAAAAATCTAAACTTAAACTAAATAAAACTTAAAAACAAAATAAATAAATAAACCTAAACCAAAATAAAATAAAAAAATAAAATTAAAAATTAATATCTAAACTAAAACTTAAACCTAACCTAAACCTAAACCTAAAGATAGAAAATAAAATAAAAAATAAAAACTAAATAAAATAAAATAAATAAACTAAAATAAGCAAAATAAAACCTAAATAAAATAAAACTAAACCTAAAATAAAATAAAATAAACCTAAAAAAAAATTAAAAATAAATTAAAACCTAAACCTAAAAAATAAACCTAAAATAAAAAAGTAAAATAAAAAAAATAAATCTACAACCCTAAAAAAACATAAACATAAAATAAAAAATAAAATAAACCTAAACCCAAAAGAAAATAAATTAAACTAAAATAAATAAAATCTAAACCTAAACCTAAAATAAACTAAATCAAAACCTAAACTAAACCTTTAATAAAATAAACTAAAAAAAATATAATTTGAACTTGAACTAAAAAATAAAACCTAAAAAATAATCCTAAAATAAAAAAACATAAACCTAAACCTAAAAAAAAAAATAAAATAAAAACTTAAACCTATACCTAAAAAAATAAAAATAAAATAAAAAATAAACTAAAAAAAAATAAACCTAAACCTAAAAAATAAATTAAAATAAAAACCTAAACTAAAAAAATAAATAAACCAAACTAAATAAACTAAAAAATAATCCTAAATAAAATTAAAATAAAATAAACTATAATAAATATAATATAAACTAAATAATCCTAAACCTACTAGTTTACTTAATTCTTTCTTAAAAAAAACTATTAAAACTAAACCCTAAACTAACCTAAACCCAAAATTTAAACCTAAATATAAACCCTAAACCTAAACTAACTAAACCCTGCTAAACCAACTAACCTAACCTAAACTCCTAAACTAAAACCTAAAACCTAAAACCTAATCCCTAAACTAACCCTAACTTTAAACCTTAAAACCTAAACCTAAAAGCCTAAAGCTAAACCCTAAACCCAAAAAACCTAAACCTAAAGCCTAAATAATAAACCATAAACCCTAAACCCTAAACCTAAACCCTAACCCTAAACCCTAAACCCTAAAACCCTAAACTCTAAACCCTAAGCCCTAAGCCCTAAACTAAATAAACTAAAAATAAATAAATAACCTAAATAAAATAAAATAAAAAATAAACTAAAACCTTAACCTAAACCTAAAATAAAATAAAATTAAAAAATAAACTAAAATAAAATAAAGAAAACCTAAACTAAACTAAAAAATAAAATAAAAAATAAAACCTTAATAAAATAAATACTAAATGTAAAATAAAAATAAAATAAACCTTAAATAAATTAAAATAAAAACTAAATAAAACCTAAACTTAAAAAATAAACCTAAAAATAAAACCTAAAAATAAATGCAAAATAAAACCTCAACCCTAAATTAAAGAAAAACCTAAACCTAAAAAAAATAAACTAAACTAAAATAAATAAGACCGAAAGCTAAACTTAAGAAAAAGACTAAACCTAAATATAAAGCTAAACTAAATAAACTAAAATAAACTAAAAATAAACCTAAACCCAAACTAAAAAATAAAGCATAAAAATAAACCTAAAATAAAACCCTAAAACCTAAACCTAATCTAAAAAATAAAGCATAAAAATAAACCTTAAATAAAAACTTAAAACTTAAACCTAAAAAAATAAAATAAAAACATAAACCTAAACCTACAAATAAAAAATAAAATAAAAATAAAACTCAACCAAAAATAAACCTAAACCTAAAAATAAACTAAAATCAAAAAACCTAATATAAATAAAAAAAACCTAAAATGAATAAACTAAATAAAATAAAAATAATAAATAAAATAAACTAAATAAAAAAAATAAACTAAATAAACCTAAACCTACCAAGTTATTTTGTTTAAAAAAACCCTAAACCTTAAAATTAACCCTAAACCCTAAACCCTAAACCTTAAACCCTAAATCCCAAAACCCTAAACCCTAAACCCTAAACCTTAAACCCTAAAACCCTAAACCTTAAACTTTAAAACCTACAACCCTAAACCCTAAAACCCAAACCCTAAACCCTGGACCATAAACCCTAAACTAACCCTAAATCTTAAACCCTAAGAATGGGAACAACCTTGATGGCAGGAACATCACCATCAACTAGGCTATGTCTAGATTTAGTAGTGGAGGTGAAGGTGAGGCCATGTATCAGTAGTGGTGGGGATCCAAGGTGGTGGATATGGAGGTGGTGGTTGGAGCGTGGTTATGGAAGAGGAGGGAATGCTATGTGGTGGGAAGGGGAGGGATCTGGGATATGATGGAAGATCTTGCTACTTGAGAGGTGAGGGTGGTTCTGATGGGAATGGGAGAAATTAAAGAATGGTCAATGTGATATGCTACTTATGGAACTGTGTCTTTATAGTTGAGATGGTTCTACTTATGTTGGGTTTTTGATTTGCTCAATGGGTGCTAGTTTTTGATCTACATCATCGCTATCTTAGAAAACTACTACTTGGTTGATGAAATCAAAAAGAAGAAATGTTGAATCAGAATTTCTTCTCGATTAAAAAAACCATAAACCCTAAACTAAAACTTAAACCCTAAACCTAAAACCATGACCCTAAACCTTAAACCCTAAATCCTAAAAAACCCTGAACCCTAAACCCTAAACCCTAAAATCTTAAACCCTAAACACTGAACCCTAAAATCATAAACCCTAAACCCTAAACCCTAAACCCTAAAATCTAAAATAATAAACCTTAAACTAAAACCTAGACCCTAAACCTAAATGTAAACCCCAAATCCTAAACCTTAAACCTAAAACCCTAAACCCCTAAACCCTAAACCCTAAACCATCCCAAACCCTAACTCTAACCCTAAACCCTAAACCCTAAACCTTGAATAAAGATGTCATTAGGAAAAGATCTAAAGAATGACCTAATCCTAGCATAGTTATGATAAAGAAAATGTCTTCAAGAATTTCTAATTAGAGATTTGAATACCCTAAACCCTAACCCTAAATCATATTATAATACCATATATTATAGTATAATGTAGCATCATATATTTGAGCATGTAGTGATGTGTTTTGGATGTTATAAGATGTTTTGAAATGTTTTAGTATATTATGGTATTGCCCTATCTGTCTATATTAAATATATCATAAATATATTGATTTAATAAATCGATAATAGAATTTGTTAAATTTGAAGTGGGAATTAGTTATAGTACCAAAGGTGTACATCACTTGTAGTAAAAAAGTAAGATTTTATGTTCTAAATAAATATTATATGTTGTAGCATAGTATAGCATCATATATCATAATATATTATTTTAGGCATTTTAAATTCTTTAGTATTTTACAATCATGTAGTCGAGCCTACACTAGCATTATTTATAAAAATGTTGAGTTAGACTTTAAAATGGTGGAATTTGGCCAAATTCATAATAGGTAGAGGATGACATCAAAATATATTATTTTAATTTTAAAAATGTAAGTGATATGACTAAAATATATAGTTTCTTTATTATTTAGACAAATTTTATGATTTTTGTTATCTTAAGCAATCTCTTGTGATGTGATATTCAATATAATATAATATAATATGTTATAGTGTACTATAATATAGGATGCCATAACATAGTGTAGCATCATGCATTATAGCATTGTTTATTATTACAACTTATTATTTAGCATATTTTAGTTTGTTATAGATGATGTAGTAGATTTTGTAATGGTATAATTTATAAAAATACTAATTTATAGGTGAGATGGGATTTGGCCAAATTTAAGGTAAGCTTTAGGGAACATCATGTGCTATGGTGTGTCATTTAATCAAAGAATGAAATTTTGCATCCAAAATAAATGTTTATTTTTCAACCAAATTTTATAAATTTTTTTCTTAAAGTGATTCATTTTAAGGTGTAATGTAAGATAATATAATATATGAAAGCTTATTAAAATATAATGTACATAAGAATATAACTTCACATATATATGAATGTGGTGGTGTGTTATTAAATGTTATTGTATATTTTAGAATGCTTTACTTCTGTTATAATACATTGGGTCAAAATTCAAAAAAATGTTAATTTGAAGGTTGAGATGGAAGAATTTGGCCAAATTCATGGCACACCAACAAGTAACAAAATGATAATATTTTGTACCATTTCTAATAGAAAATAACAATTTTATATCCAAAATGAACATTATTCATATTTTGAGAAAATTTTGTTATTTGTTCCTTTTAAGTGATTCTAATGAGGTGAAATGTTAGACAATATATTATATTATAACAAATTATAATATAGCATCATATATTATAATATAATATAGTGTGTTAATTCATACTATAATATGCTTAACATGATATTGTATAGTTAGTTTGAGCTTGCACCATCACAAATCATAAAATTTTGATTCCAATGTTAAGATGATGTAATTTGAACGAATACATTGTTAGACTTTTTGAAGTATTAAAGGTGCATAAGAGAAGAAATAAGATTTGATGAGAATTCCATGTCGAGGACATGAAGGGAGATCTGCTAGGGGATCACACATGCATTGGACATGACATGTGATATCCAAGGGCATAGAAGAAGAAAATTTGTTGGGGATAAGGTTTGAATCGATTTGATTATATGATTTATGGAAAGAAGATCCATTGGGGAAAAAAATATATAATCCATTGGGGATTAAGATTGAATCAATTTTAATTTATTTTGTTTTAATTGATGTGGAGGCATATCTAGAGATATGGGCTCAAGTCTGGGATCGGGTATATGAACCTTCCACTAGGAAGAAGTTCAAAGCTACTGGGATTTGGATTTGAGTTTAATTTCATAGATTTGTTTGAGGATGTTTCCAATAGGAATAATAGTTTGGTTGGATTTTATTGATTTAAACTCTACAGGGGAGTTTGTTTAATTTGGCTGCACTAGGGAGGTTGGTTTTGAATTTGATTTGTTTGCTTGACTTGTTTACATATGATTTGGGGCTCCACTAGGGAGAAGGGTGTGATTTAACTCCATTAAGAAAAATTAGATTGGGTTTAATTTAATCTGAGTTAATGTATGGACCATGTCAGTGTGCGATGAGCCCATTGAGAAGGGGCTATATCAGACTTGTCTTATCTCAAATTTACAAATCCAAAGGGATAGTCTCTCTCAGAGCTAGAAAACCTAAAGGGTTGCCTTCGGTGCAACAAAATGTGTTAGGAAGAAGGCATGTACTTACATCTTCTAAAGCGGAACAACCGGGTGACGTGAGCACAACAAATTAAACGACTTAGGGGTGTCTATTGAGTGAATGTCTTGGGACTTATATCAACTTAAGAGTAGTCGCCTTATAGAAGTTTTGTCGACATTTCCCTAAAGATAGGATGCCTTCGGGAAAAGGTACTTGGGTGTCCTCCTAATCCACAAGTGTGAATATATTTTTTTATATCTTGTGTGGATCATGTTGCTAAGAAGCTATGTTGATGTTGATTTATCTCGCATTGGACCAAGGGGAGAATCTACATTCCATAAGATGGATTCTCCAACCAGGGTGGTTACTAGAGAGGGAATTGTAACTGATAGTAACTGGTAGTGTCTAAATGGGGTCACAAAGGATGTGATCCAAATATAGTGCCCATAGGGGAGGTGCTTCTAGGGGTGTTATCCTAAGCCTTAGAAAAGAAAGCTTATAGTTGTACAGTGGCCAACTCAAGGAGAAAGTGTAGCAAACTTACATCTACCATGAGTGGTGTATCCTAAGGTGCAAGAACCAACCAACCTAAGGTGTATCCATCGGCATGAGTGGTGTATCCATCAGCATAGTGAGAACCAACCAACCTAAGGTGCCCATCGGTGCAATGATTAATCTAGAAAGAAAGCATACAACTTTTCAAGTGGAATTGATCATCGAGATATATCATCACAGATGTATGCTACCACCTAGAGGGACTACTAAGCTGGGAGCCCCAGATAGAACTAGACCCATACTTGAAGTAGTTAGAGGGAAGGAGCCACTAGGGACTTTTCTTAAACCTCAAATAAACTCAACCCGCTTAGTGCAAAAAAGGCTAATCCAAGAAGGCATTGTAGACTCACATCCTCTTAAATGAAGATAACTTGAGGTAGCTTACTGGCCATGCAATAAGGCTTACCAAACTAACAAGGCCCTCATCAATGTGTAGTGGTTAAGTAAGGAAGGAAAGCATAGTAGACAAAAGTAAGAAGACCACTAGGGTGACACACTAGCAGGGTAGCACGTTAACCCTGCCTAGAGCAGCTACTGAGTGAGTGTCACTGGAAGCATTATCTCAACTCATAGTAGCTCGAGACAAAAGATATTTGTTTATTTTATATGTTTGTGTGTAGTTTGTGTTTATGTTGTGTCGATGAAGGATAGAATGTCACTCGGGTTCCTTACACCTACCCTAAACACATCATGGGTAGATTCACAAACAAGAATACTTTCAACATGGAAGAGATTGAATTCAAAATGAAATTTTCATTGATGATAATTATTTTCACATGATTTATAATATTTCTTTAAGTAGAGCCCATTGGAAGCATTGGGCTTTCTACCTTATGATTAATAAGTCGATAAGACCCTCCTTGGTAGGCCTTCTCTATGGCAAAAGGGCCTTCCCAAGTGGGTTCAAACTTGCCTTCCATCTTACGATGGGCAATAATCAGCCTCCTTAGAACTAAAATAAGCTCTCATACTTAAAAAGCTCTAGGATGGACCAACTTATTATGAGCTTGAATCATTTTAGCTTTGTATAATTTGAGATTTTAGCATGCCTGCAGGCATCTCTCCTCCAAATCTTTAAGTTCTTCTAATTGCAACTTGGTGGTCCACTCTGTTGTGATCTTGCTACCCATAGCTATCTTTAGTGATGGGAGTTGGACTTCTAATGGTACAACATCTTCAGTAAGGAGAAAGGAGTAGATTGAGTTGTAGTTCTATATGTGGTGCAGTAGGCCCACAAAGCTTCAACTAACCATGCCACTATCATTTGTTATCAAGTGTCTTCTGATTTGGATGTGAGTTTTGTTGAAGGCTTCGCCATTTTGCCCTCGTAGTTGATGGTAGTATATCTCCAATCTATATTCTGTCTCTTGACAAAGTTGTTGATCTCAGTGCTCTTGAATGCAATACCATTATTAGATATATTTCATCGAGGCACTCTGAACCTACATACAATATGGTTTCTTAAAAACTGGAGCAAATATTGAGTTATGACCTCTCTAAGAGGAATCAGCTTCGCTAAGATGAACTGATGACCCTTAATAAAAAAAAGAGATCAATCGACCACTATGTCGATACCCTAACACTGAATGGCCAAAAGATGTAGAATGTTGGGTTGGTGTAGACCACATCGTGTATTTGGCATTGGTGGCTTTGCTGTATCCATGCAAGCTTTCATCATCGACGCCTAGTACTATCCTAGTCTCTTTATCTTATAATTCATCTTGACCGATTGGTCTCCACATAATCTTAAGTGTACAATCATGATATTACGGGCTTCATGCTTATTTAAACAACCACATATGATTGAAAGTCTGACAAGACACCATCCACAAGAGCATAGGAAAGTGCTTTCTACTTAACTGCTGAGCTGGACTTCTAGGTAATCCATGAATGGTTGCCTCCAATCTAACTCCTCTCCTTCTTAGCAATGGAAACCCCTTCAAGAGAGTACTTTTGATGAGTTCATCAATAAGGGATAAGATTTATCTATTTTAGACCTTTATTAATATGGACTCATCCTCCCATATGCTAACTCTTTGAAAAGCTTGGCAAAAGCGTATGTTATGATGTTCTCCTCAAGAAATCTTATAAATGGTAACCTCTAGGATTTATGCCAACAACTTCATTGTCTACTCGTGGTAGTGATGGAGTTTGGGCTTTATAACCTTATAGGACCCAACAATTTGATTAATAACTAGTTGAGAATCTCCAAAGATGTTGATGTTATAGATTTTGAGAGTAACAGCTAACTCCAGACCGTAATCAAAGCCTCATATTCGGCTGAGGTAGTAGAGTGCGTATTCCTTCCCTTCATTATTGGCTTGGGCCAACAAAGCACCAAGGTAGTCATCTAATGCAGTAGAGTAAAGCATGAGTTGCTTTCCTAGGACAGAGGTTGCTAGAACCGATAGCTTCATTAGGTAATGCTTGATGTCTTCAAAGGCATGCTCACACTTATCATCCCACTTGAACTTGGCATCCTTTTGGCCGCTGCTAATGGTTGACATCTTCCCAATAAGTTGGATATTAAGTGTCTTAGTTACGCCAACCACCCTTGGAATGATTTGAGTTGAGTTAAACTTTTAGGGGGTGGTAATTATAATATCACCTTGTAATTCTCTAGATCAATTTTGATTCCCTAGTGTCGAACAACAAACCCAAGGAATTTCGAAGCTACCCAAATGCACACTTCGTGGGTTCATTTTGAGGTTAAATTATCTTAACTGATTGAAAACTACTCCCAAGTCAAAGAGATGGTCTTCTTTTTCTCTACTTTTGAGCGCAAGGTCTTTGACATAGCACTCGACTTGATGATGAATGAGTTCATCGAAGATTCGAGTCATAGCCAGCTGATATGTAGCACTAACATTTTTAAGGCTGAAAGGCATGACCTTATAGTAATATATTCTAAATGGGGTTCTAAAGAAGTGTTTGTTTCATCTTCAAGAGACATCTTTATTTTGTTATATCTAGATGAGCCATCCATGAAAGAGAAGACTGCATGAGATGAGGCAATGTCCACCATCAGCTCCGGGATTGGTAGTGGAAATTCATCTTTTGGACATGCCTTATATAAATCCCTAAAATTGATGCATATATGAATTTGGCCATTCTTTTTCTTAACTAGGATGATAGCTAACTATGGTAGGTATTTTTTTTCTGATGAAGCCATTGATTTTCTTGACTTCATAAATGACTTATTGTTCTATGTCCATCGCATGCATCTAGGAGCTTGCTTGTATAGGTTAATGTAGGATCTATTGCTAATTTATGGACCACTATGTCAAGAGCCAATCCAAGCATCTCTTCATAACTCCATGCAAAGGCCTTAAACTCAATCAATAGCCTAACTAAGTCATTATTTCATTTCAACAAATAACTAATGTATTTCTAGCGTGGATCTTCTTTAGTTACTAAGTTGATTTCCTTGAACTCATCGATGGTTGACTTGATCTCCTCTTCAAACTATGGTGGTGCATCTTTGACTTCAAAATCATCTAAAGTTCCTAAGAAAAACTCCTCATATAAGTTTATGTAATTTGAAAAGAGCCTATCAGATTCCAAATGATGGTAATGACTAAGCAAGAATCATCATCGACCCACTATCAATCCTAGTCTCGATCTTGATTGAGAGCTTTTGCATTTGTTCTTCCATAGTCTTTCACAGTAGACTCACTTTTTCTTTGACAAAGTATGTGGGATTAACCCTTTCTTTGATAAATTATGAACACAAGGAAAGTACTAATCAAAAGGTAATTCTATTAAATCTTTATATAAAATCATCCTCAAGTTCTACATCAACTTCTTGACTTGAGGATGATGCTCCCAAAAAAAGAACCTGAGTCTTCACACATGTGGATGACTGGCTTTCTTAAATACCAAACCCTTAGCTTTTGAGAGGAAATGGGGTTAGAGCTAAGTTTCAACCGATGCCTAACTTACATATAGACTTGGATACACTTGTGCTTTTCTTTGGAGCCCAATCTTCATCGCTATCTATCTCAAGTGTCACCTCCAAGGGAATCTACTACAAGAAGAGTCCGGTGTGCAAACCATATAAGACTCATCCTATGAACTAGATTCTTAGTATGGATAGTAGGTGTTCTCTGGTAGTTGGGACATATCTTTTATTGGTGGAAAGGAGGTTTTCCACTGGATTGCCTTTGAACTAGCCTCTTCCTCCCCGGTGGAGGTCATTACCCATATGTTTGAATGAAGTAATGAACTATGGGTGGAATCTAATGTTAGGCTCCACTCCTCCAAGTCTATTTCGCTCATTTTATTTTCTTTTTCATTTTCTCTTTCTTTTATTTTTCTTTTTCTTTTTTATTTTCTTTCCTTTTTCTTTTCTTTTTTTCTTTATATTTTATCTTTCATTTTCTCTGGCCATTTTGAAAGAATAGACTTGTTGATTTTGAGGGAGGTAGTAAGCCGCATCCTCATACATGTCAACCTCATGAATTGTAAATGGCTTGAGATCTCCTTTGACACCGTAGACGAACCCATCTCTCATAAACTTCATACAATGATGTATAGAAGATGGAATTATGTTTTTCTCATATACCCATGGTCTCCCAAGCAAAGCGTTGAAAGATGTATCCGAGTATATAATGTGAAACTTGGCTTCAGTCTTCCAATCATCTATCTACAAGGGCAACACTATAGAGCCTAAGGCCCGTTGACCTCACTTTTGGAGTGTGGATTCAATCTTCACATCTTAGACTTAGAGTCTTCTAGACACTAAGACTTCTATATTCATAAGATACTTCTAACAATTAGGTAAAAACTTAACCTAAGCCAAAGACTTAGAACGTTAACCATAGGATTAGGTTATGCCTTGGGATTAAGATAATAATCCACCTATCATACAACCCAAATCCAATCCATGTTCACCTTCTAAAACCAAACCTCAAGTTCAATTCAAACATCAAATTAAAATCCAAATCCAAACCCAAATTCCAAAACCAAATGATTGAAGCCCATGATCAAATCCAAACTTGAAACCTTTCCTTATAACCTATCCTAGACTTAGCCAAATCTTAGTTCAAATCAATCCAAAATCAATTTATTCTCTAAATCAATTTATATCTTCAATCATTTTCTAAATATAAATCAAATCTACATTCAAATGATCAAAACTAAAAAACTAAATCAAACTAAATCAAAATCAAAACCCTTCCTAAGCCATATGACCTATACCATGGACTTAGCTAAATCTTAATCCTAATCAAATCAAACTCAATTGATTTTCTCATAAATCAATCATATTTTCAATTATCTTCACAAATTTAAAAGAAATATACATTTAAATCATCAAAACTAAATGAAACTAAATCAAAATCCAAACCTAAGCCACATGACCCAACTCCATGGACTTAAATTCCTTCATTCCAAAACCCAAATTCAATTGATTTTCTCATGAATCAATCATAACTTCAATCATATTCACAAATATAAATGAAATCTACAATCATTAAGCAAAACCAAAATCAACCCAAGTCAAAACCAATTTGAACCCTTTTGAATTGAAATTGAATTATATATCAATCCAAATACATATATTTAAATCAAACCAATTGTAATTCCAATTTGAATTTGAATTGGAATCCCAGCCAATCAAAACCTCTTATCATGATTGTTGATCACCCTAGGTTGATCAATTGTCACAAATTGTTAAACCAAGTCAACTTGGTCATTTGACCAAGTCAACCCCTTAACCCATATGAATCCAAACTAGCCAAATTGCAACCTAAGCCAAATCCCTTGAAACCAATGATTCATACCAATTCAAAATCAATATTTGAATATGACTTGACTTTCAATTGAGTCAAACCAAACCCAATTGGCCCTCTTGACCCAAGTTGACCCAAATTGACCTAAAAGACCAAATTGGGTCAAATCAAAATATAAACCAAATTGATTATAACCAATGGCTCAAGTTCATTCCAAATTGATTATTGAACTTGACCAAAGCCATGATTGGACCCAATTGAACCAAATTAACCTACTTGGCCCAAATTGACCTAAAGGTTCAAGTTGGCCTAAATCAAAACCAAATCCAAATTAATTGAAACCAAAGCCTACAATCATCTTCAATTAGTGAACTAAACCTAAACCAACACCCAACCCAAGATAATTTGGCAAAAGTCAAATTGGACAACTTAACCCATTTGACCCAAATGAATTCAAATGAGCCAAAATCAAATCTAAGCCAAACTAAAACCAAACCAAATTGAACCAAAACATCCCAAATGATCATATGAACTTGACTCAACTTGGTTTGACCCAATTTGACCAATTGGTCTACTTGACCAAACCTTTGACCTAAATGAGTCAAATTGAGCCAAACCTAACCAAATCAACTCTAATTGACTTGAAATTTGGCTAACCCACTTTGGCTCATTTCTATGCCCAAATTAAATCCAATGCCAAATGATCATTCTACTTGGGTTAAGGGCATCACATGAGATAAATCACCCATGTAAGTGATCATTTCCATTCATTGGCCATTTGTACTCTCCCTAATGGTCCACCTGCACCCATGGGACATTGCCCACCTTTTGAAACATAAGCATTTGAAACCCATGATCATTCCTCCTCCCACTCCTTCAACCAACCAAGCCGCCAACCACTCTCCTCCACCCACACTCTCCGACGGCCACAATAAGCCAAACCTGATCCCACCATCCATTAAGATGAACGATATATACACCCCTTTTCCATTCAAACACACACAAAGTCATTCCTTAGAGCCCCCTACCCAAGAAGCCTAGAGCCCTAAGCTCAAGCTTGTTCCTCGATCAAAAAATGTCATTCCCATCCATCATGAAATAGGACACTCCCATTTCTGACCTAACATCCCCATTTCTCCATCAAACTCAAATTAACTTTGCACGCACCTTCCCTGGGCATCATCGAGGAAGAACAAATTATCTACCAAACTTCCTGAGCACCGGAGGTAGGACTTTGATCAAAGTCAAGCTCCAAATCATCGATCATGGCCTTTGAGTGAACATCAGGAATTGATCCATTTACTCAACAGGCTCCACTAGATAAAGCTTCCTCAATCATTGAGTGCCTTGAGTTCGGAGGTATGCTTCCAAAACTGATCTTTAGTAAAAAAATAAGTTTTGAAGAAAACTTGCATCTCATGTGATCTTGGCCATTGGATACCCTTCGATTGATGTCATGAAGGTGTGGGATCCTTTTGGAGTTGATCCAAGCTCAAGTTAGCCGATGGGGAGTAATGGACTCGACTCCATTCTCCCTCACTCCCATGATCACACCATCCATTCCGTGATTGAAATGTGGACAGATTAGATCCACTAAATCAATTTGATTTAATCTATTAAACTATGAGATTAATTATAGCCGTCCAATCTTAGATCAGATGACAAAGGAGAAAGGACATTCATCGCCGCCATGTAGGCATTGAGTTGGATAAGTTTTAAGTAATTCAATTACGCCATGGAAAGCGCAGCACCATTTGCCAATAGATTAAGCTTTAATTAGGCTTAATTAATCATTTTAATGGCTAAAATTTCTAAAACTCATAAAAAATCATGAGAAATAAAAAAATGCAAATAAATACTCATTTTAATGGTATTTCAGAGAGAATTAACAATGATCTTAACTAATTTTGAACAAATTAAGGTTTAATTATAATTAATTAGCTTAATTACTCCTTAATTACTTGAGCATTAATGCCAAATTTGTGGGTTAATTTAATGGGATGACCTCCCATAATGTTCTTGGATTTATTGCTCACTTAATTGGGAAATTGACACCAAACTACTCTTTTAAGTTAATGATTAATTAATCCCATGAATAGTAATAAATTAGTTAATTAATTTTATTAATCATTGTTCAGAAGTGAACCATGGAATAGGTTGGGACCCCTTTCCCCAAGTTCATTTCACCCTTTTTAAAATGAAATCAATTAAGATTTAACCAATTATTTAAACCACTTAATTGAAATCATAATTAATTAAATCAAATCAGTAGATCTTAGGTGTTTAATAACCCAAAGGAGTTTAATGAAATTATGGTTAGTCCACATGTGTGGAAAACCATAAGAGTAATTAATTAAGTCCCTTAATCTAATTAACTATTAATCATGCATTCCCTTAATTTCTTAGATCATTGCAAAGTTTATTTTCATCATTGGCTCATAATTATTTAGTTAATTACTTTAAGGTGACATAGTAAGGGTAATTAATTCATTTAAAAATAAGGGTTCAACATACTTAACCCATAAAATCAACTTAGTTACATTTCCTTAAATTAAATCAAATCACTAATGTGGGAATGGGTTTAAAACAACAAGTGATGATTTCTCTTCTTTAAATCAAATCAAATCCAAAACTTAATTAATAAAGAAGCTTTGGTTTGCTTTAAATAATCTTATTTGATTTGATTATCATTAAGAACTAGTTTGTTTGAATGAATCACATGCTTATATTTGATTGTCCTCTTCCAATCATGTTAAATTTGGTATGTCATTTGAATTCATGCATCCATCTTTTCAAAATCAAGTAAAATAAAAATTTCTTTTATGTAAGCTTGTATGTGTTGATTTAATTTAATATATGCATGGCTATTATCACTATTAAATAATAATGTATTTTTCAAAAGCTTATATATAAATAATATGTGTTATGATGCTAGTTATAAATACATAAAAAATGCATGTTTATAGCTTAAGTGTATGAATGTTGAGTTCTCTTTCCTCTATTCATGTGTTGATTTATATAAGATTGAATGGTAATTGGTATATAGTTTGAACATCCTGGGAACATAAGGCATTAGCTAGCTCCAAGGAGGTCATTTGATTACCTCACTTCCCTGGTTTAACAACGCCACGTACTTATTTGATTTCATTCTTATGTATTTCAACATTAGAATTTGGTTAGAGCTTTAATTCATATATATAAATGATTCAATAAAAAAAAATACAATCTTTACATAGTTTTCTTTCCCTTATGTATACATCCATGTGTGTCCAAGAAAGGCAAGTATATAGTCCGACATCCAAGAATATGAGTCTTTAGTTAGCCCCAAGAAGGTCAATTGATTACCTCACTTCCCTAGTTTAACAATGACACTTGTATATATCTTTGTACATGAATATGTATATGTGATTAGTGAATGAAAATCATTTTACATTAAAATTGCATGCATTCATAATTGACTAAGTGGTTGAATTAATTAGCCATATGATTTGGAGCTTACTTATGTTCATGTATACAATTTACATATGTTTGAATGTAAATGGGTATATTTTGGACATCTGAGAATATGAGGCTTTAGCTAGCTCCAAGGAGGTCATTTGATTACCTCACTTCCCTAGTTTAACAATGACACATGCCTATTTAATTTCATTCTTATGTCCTTTTGTATAAGAATTTGGATAAAGTTTTAAATTAATATGTTTAAATAATTCAATCAAATAAAATATAAATTATAAACATACACATACATTCATCATTTAAGCTAAAATATGTTGCATGTATAGATACACTTTAAATCATCATGCATGTTACATGTGATGGAAAGGAATGATTTAATATATGTCATGTGGTAGTAATTGAATTAAATCTTAAGATGCCTTTCATTTTGAATAGGATTATTTAAAGAAACTATTAATTAAATCATTTAATAAGCCATTCACTAAAAGAGAACTAAATTAATTTAATATACTTTAGAAAGAAAGTAATTTAAAAAATTAAAATTCTCAAATCAATTAAACTACTTCAAGTGAAATCAACCTTTCATGTTAAATTGAATCCTTCTACACTTAAAAATACAACACTAATGCCTAACAAGACTTACCACGTAAGCCTTACACACATTAGAATTAAGTCACCACTTCTAGCTCTAAGTTAGATGGTGTATGATGTGATATATGATTTTTTATGATGTATTATTTTAGATTGGATGTTAGTGTACGCTTCAGACTGATAGGCCAATATATTTTCCTAATCATGTTTTCTATAAGGGATTATGCTTAAGGGATGCTTAAAAATAAATGTGAATGCTCTTGCTTTTAAATCCTTAAGCATAATCCAAGTTAGATAGGTGGGCTAGTTACCCATGTGTAGGGTGCTAAGTCCAAATTATAAATACAACTACTTGGGATTATATGTATATTTAGCTAACCTCTATTTCTGGTGTAGTTAGATTTACTTTTCCCACATAAATGTAATTTTTGCAATAGGAATTAGATTAGTGCTATGGGAGATTAGATGAGCAAAGGGCGTAAGGTTTGTCCTAGATGCCCATGATTTAAAGCAAGCACCATCCAAATCAAAGAAAGAACCAAATCAAAAATAGAGATATGAAGAAAGAAGACCCCCCCACCCATAGCATTTAATACTTATTCTTTCATATTTTCCATGTTGTATAGGGGCAGAGCTCAGCTACCCATCTTTTCTCTCTTGTTGTGGTACGACCGCACAACCTTTTATTCTTGTATGATAGTTTATATAATTATATGTTATGTTTACATTGTGCATGGCATGCTTTTCATTAAAATGATTGATGCTTTAATGTGTGTGGATACATTAGGCTCTTAGGATAAAAAATAACTTTTCTACCCAACTAATCACTCATAACTATATTTTAAACAATTCATAACCTCATCATAAACCCTAAGACATAAATAAGATAATTAAAAGATTTAACATCATGCATGCATATTCTTTCTCCTAACATAAAAAAGAATGCTTGACCAGTGAGGGCCTCCCTTAAGGTGGAGAACACCATTTCTAGTTGATTTAACTGATAACCTATTTTAACATGCATTTAGGCATAAAGAATCTTAAAGCCTCTGTCAAAATAATGTGTCTAAAATGAAATAAAATTTGAAAAGATTTTTCATCTATAGATTAAGTCCTTTGCTTATACCACTCATGCTCTAATCTCTTAGGTGTGTTTCTTTAGTCTCTTTAAATAAATAACTATCTTAGATATCTTGTAATTCATAAGGCCAAACTACATGGTTATATAATCATAGGAGTTAGCCACCACATGTGGTTATAAGTCCGTAAGTCGACAATTTATTCTCTCTGTGGAGGTAAACCCTTATGTCCACCTCGCTTAGATTTAAGTCATCCTTAGCTCACTAAAGTAGATTTAGGATCCGAGGTATTTTCCTTCGTGCCACGAGCATCCTCACCTCTAGGCATTCCCACAACCTCAGTGGAATCTAATTAAATTTTAACTCAAAACATATAAATCTCCTCAACTTCAAAATTATAAAGCCCAACCATAGGATAAATTGGAATGATCACTAGGCTTCCTAGTATCATGAGCATTTCCTACTTATTTCATTTGGATTCCAAAAATAAGTCTTCTCCTTGAACTTTCCCAATTGATTTTCCAAATACAACAAATCCTTAGATAGTCTAACCTTGAAATCTTTGAAGATGATAATTGTCTACTTTAATCGAGAGTATTCTTAGAAATTTCATTTCCTAAGATAATTAACTATGGTGGCTTGCGTCCATAGGGAATTTAAGAACCCAGCTTAATATAAACCTTACTTTATTTATCCATGTAAAGTAGGGGAAAAATCTTTGGTACATTCGAAGACCCATCATGCTTTAGGAGTCCTTGCTATGTGATTAAGTCCATTGTAGGGTGATGCCTCAATGTTGTACCGATCACCTCAAAAAATACCCCCTACCCATACATCCAAAAATAAACACCATAAGGCCCTCTTGCCTTGTTCATTGAATCCTCTCAACATCATCCCTTTTGAGTTTGGAAATTTCTATCCTCAAGTAAGGGTTCTAGACTCATAATGACTACACCGGTCAACCAAAACTCGATAGCCTATATCCGCCAACATTCATTATAATATAAAGAGGTCTTATGTCTCTATCCCTAGTAAGTCTTCATCGCCAATGTAAATAAATAAAACCTAAACCTACAAATAAACCTAAAAATAAAACTTAAAAATAAATAAAAATAAAACCTACCCTAAACTAAAAAAAAACTAAACCTAAACTAAAATAAAATAAACAAAATAAAATAAACCTCAACCTAAACTAAAATAAACTAAAATAAAATAAATAAAACCTAAACCTAAACCTAAAATAAACTAAACCTAAACCCTAAACTAAAAATAAATAAATAAACTAAAAATTAACCTAAACCTAAACAAAAAAATAAAACCTAAAAATAAACTTAAAATAAAAACCTAAAACATAAACCTAAAAAAAATAAAATAAAAACCTAAACCTAAACTTAAACCTAAAAAAAATAAAATAAAATAAAACTAAACTAAAAAATAAACCTAAACCTAAACTTTAACCTTAAAATAAACTAAAATAAAAACCTAAACTAAAATAAATAAACTTAAAAAAATAAATAAAAACTAAATAAAAATTAAAATAAATAAATAAAAAAATAAAATAAATAAATTAAATTAAATAAAAAAATAAAAATAAACTAAATAAACCTAACCTAACCAAATTACTAAATCCTAAAAAATAATAAAAAACCCTAAAAAAACCCTAAACCCTAAACCCTAAAACCCTAAAACCCTAAACCCTAAACCCGAAACCCTAAACCTAAACCTAAAGTAACTAAATATATTAAAATATAAACTTAAACCTTAAAACCTAATAAATCTAAACCTAAACACTAAGAATGGGCAACCTGATCAGGAACATGACCCAACCATCCTAAAGGAGGCAAGGTGGAGGCGCACTTATCGCAAAGGGTGGTGGGGATTTGGAGGTGTGGATATGGAGGTGGTGGTCGAGTAGGTGGTTATGGATGGAGGAGCGAAGGTTACAACCCCTGGTAGAGGGAGAGAGATCGTGATATGATGGTGGATCCCACAACTCGAGAGGCCGGGGTGGTTCTATGGTAACGGAGAAATAAGAACTACCAATCGATCTACTACAGGAACTATGTCTTTAGAGAGATGGTAGGATCTGTGGTTTTGATTTGCTCTATGTGCTCATTTTTGATCTATGTCATCACTTAGAAAACTTGATGTGTTACTTGGTTGATGAAATTGAAAAGAAGAAATGTTGAATAATTTGTTCTTTGTTAAAAAATAAATAAATAAAAAATTGAGAACCCTAAACTATAAATTAAAACCTCAACCCTAAACTTAAAACCTAAAACCTAAACTAAACCCTAAACTAAAAAAAACCTAAACTACTACTTAATTTAAAAAAACCTAAACCTTAAACCCTAAAACTCTTTCTTAAACCTAAACACTAAACACTAAACTAACTAAACTCTCCTAAACTCAACTAAACCTAAACTAAAATAAAACCTAAACCTAAACTAAACTAAAACCCTAAACTAAATCAAAAACACTAAACTATAAACTTAAACAACTATAAACCTAAATCTAAAACCAACCTAAACTCTAAAAAAACTAAACCTAAACTAAAACCTAAAACCTAAACTTAAACTAAATACTAAACTAAACTAAAACTAAACCCTAAACCCTAAACCCTAAACCTTAAAACTAAACCCTAAAACCCTAAACCCTAAATAAAACCCTAAACTAAAAATAAACCTAAACCTAAACTAAAACCTCAACCTAAGCTAAGTAAAACCTAAAAATAATATAAAAAAAACCTAAACTAAAACCTAAACCTAAACCTAAAAATAAAATAAAATAAAAAAGTAAAACTAAACTAAAATAAAATAATTAAAAACCTAAACTAAACTAAAAAAATAAAATAAACCTAAGTGTAAAAAAACCTAAATAAAATAAAAACTAAACATAAAATAAAAATAAAATAAACCTAAAATAAAATAAAATAAAAACTAAATAAAAACCTAAACATAAAAAAAACCTAAAAATAAATAAAAAATAAAACCTAAACCCTAAACTAAAAAAATCTAAACCTAAAATAAAAATAAAATAAACTTAAACATATTATAACATAAACTAAACCTAAACTTAAACCTAAACTAAATAAAATAAAATAAACTAAAAATAAAAACCTAAACCTAAACTAAAAAATTAAACCTAAAAATAAACCTAAAAACTAAACCCTAAACCCTAAACCCTAAAAAGCTAAAATCCTAAACCTAAACTAAATAAAACCTAAAAATAAAATAAATAAGAAACCTAAACAAAATAAAATAAAAAATTAAAATAAAATAAAACATAAACTAAAACCTAAACCTAAACCTAAACCTAAAAAAGAAAATAAAATAAAAAATAAAAACTAAACTAAAATAAAATAAATAAAATCCTAAACTAAACTAAAATATAAAAAACCTAAATAAAATAAACACTAAACCTAAAATAAAAATAAAATTAAATAAAAACCTAAACCTAAAAAATAAACCTACAAATACAACATAAACGTAAACTAAATAGAAGGGAAAAATACACCAACCAAAAGAAAGGAAGTGAAATTACTCTTAAAAGTGGAAGGTAAATAATATGTATCTTTTTTATAATCAATAACTCTAAGTACAATAGATCCACTATTAATAGTTAGACATAAATTCATTGCATTCTATCCTTAATAATATTAAGTAATGAAAAGAATATTCAAAGTCATAACTATCATTTTTACACTTGATAAATTAGAACAGATTATATAAAATACTTTATTCTTGTTTTATATTGATAACTAGAAGTAATTCTAAATAGTAAACAATATAATACTTATTCTTTATTTTTATGTTTAGGTTTTATTTTATTTTAGTTTAGGATTTTATTTTATTTTAGGTTTAGTTTTAGGTTTTATTTGTTAATTTTTTTAAATATTTTTAGTTTCCTAAACCCTAAACCATAAACCCTTAACCCTAAACCCTAAACCTTAAACCCTAAAATAAATAAACTAAACTAAATAAAAAAATCAACTAAATAAACTAAATAAACCTAAACCTATTGGTTTACTTAATTTAAAAAAAAAACCTGAACCCTAAACCCTAAACCTTAAACTCAAATTCCTAAACCCTAAACGATAAAGCTAACACTAAACTAAAAACCCTAAACCCTTAACTTACAACCCTAAACCCTATAAAACCCTAAACCCTAAATAAAAAATATAATTAAAAACTAAAAAAACCCTAATCCTAAACCCTAAACCTTAAATCATAAACCTAAACCTACAACCTATGCCCTAAACCCTAAGACCTAAACCCTAAACCCTAAACCCTAAACCCTAAAGCCCTAAAACCTACAACCCTAAACACTAAATCCTAAACCCCAAACCCTAAACCCTAAAACCTTATACCCTAAACTCTAAATTAAACCTAAACTAAACTAAAAAACCCTAAACCCTAAACCTACAATCCTAACCCTAAACCTATACCTAAACCTTAAACCCTAAACCAAACCTAAACCCTAAACCTTAAACCCTAAACCCTAAACCTTAAAACTTAAAAAAACCTAAACCTAAACTAAATAAACTAAAAATAAAAAAATTTAAAATAAAAATCTAAACCTAAACTTAAACCTAAAATAAAAAAATAAAACTAAACTAAATAAAATAAACAAAACCTAAACTAAACTAAAAAAAAAATAAAACCAAAAAATAAAACCTAAATAAAATAAACCCAAACATAAAAAAACCTAAAATAAAATAAAATAAAACCTAAACCTAAAAAAAAAAATCTAAAATAAACCTAAAATAAATTAAAAATTAAACCTAAACCTAAATTTAAAAAAAAATAAACCTAAACCTAAACTAAAATAAATAAAACCTAAACCTAAACTAAATAAAATAAAATAAACTGAAAATAAACCTAAACCTAAACTAAAAAAATAAAACCTAAAAATAAACCTAAAGTAAAAAACTTAAAACCTAAACCTAAAAAAATAAAATAAAAACCTAAACCTAAACCTAAAAATAAAAATAAAACCAAAACCTAAAAAATAAAATAAATATAAAACTAAACTAAAAAATAAGCATAAACCTACACATAAACCTAAAAAATAAACTAAAATGAAAACCTAAACAAAATTAAATAAACCTAAAACAAATAAACTAAACTAAATATAAATAAAGAATAAACCTAAATAAAAATAATAAAAAAATCAAATAAACTAAAATAAATAAAAAATAAATTAAATAAACTAAATAAACCTAAACCTACTAGTTTACTTAACAAAAAAAAATAAACACTAGACATAAAACTCCAAATCCTAAACCATAAACCATAAACCATAAACCTAAAACCCTAAACCTACAACACTAAATCCTAAACCCTGAACCCTAAAAACCCTAAACCCTAAACCCTAAACTAAACCTAAACCCTAAACCATAAACTACACTAACTCTAACCCTAAACCCTAAACCTTAAACCCTAAAACCCTAAACCCTAAACTCTAAACTAACCCTAAACCCTAAACCCTTAACCCTAAAAACCCTAAACCCTAAACCCTAAACCGTAAAGCATAAACACTAAACGCTAAACCCTAAACTCTAAACCCTAACCCTAAACCCTAAATAATAAAATCCTAAACCCTAAACCCTAAACCCTAAAAACCTAAAAACCTAATCTAAACTAAATAAAACCTAAAAAAACTTAAACCTAAATAAAATCATAAAATAAAATAAAATAAAAACCTAAACTAAAACCTAAACCTAAACCTAAAAAATAAAAAAAATAAAAAAATAAAAATAAAATAAATAAAAACATAAACAAGACTAAAAAATAAAATAAACCTAAGAATAAAAAACCTAAATAAAAATAAAACTAAATGTAAAATAAAAATAAAATAAACCTAAAATAAAATAAAATAAAAACCTAAACCTAAAAAAACCTAAAAATAAATTAAAAAAATAAATCTTCAACCGCAAACTAAAAAAAAAACTGAACCTAAAATGAAAATTAAATAAACAAATAAAATAAACCTAAACCTAAACTAAAATAAATAAAACCTCAACCTAAACCTAAAATAAACTAAACCTAAACCTAAACTAAATGAAATAAAATAAACTAAAAATAAACCTAAACCAAAACTAAAAAATAAAACCAAAAAATAAGCATAAAATAAAAACCTAAAACCTAAACCTAAAAAAAAGAAACCTAAACCTAAACCTCAAAATAAAAAATAAAACCTAAACCTAAAAAAATAAAATAAAATTAAAAATCAACTAAAAAATAAACTTAAACCTAAACATAAACCTAAAAAATAAACTAATATTAAAAACCTAAAATAAAATAAAATAATAACCTAAACCCTAAACTTTAAGAAAAACATAAACCTAAAATATACAAAAAAAACCTAAACTTAAACTAAAATAAATAAAACCTAAACCTAAACCTAAACCTAAAATAAACTAAACCTAAACGCCAAACTAAATAAAATAGAATAAACTAGAAGAAAACCTAAACCTAAAATATAAAATAAAACCTTAATAAACCAAAAAAAAAAAACCTAAAACCTAAACCTAAGAAAATAAAATAAAAACCTAAACCTAAACCAAAAAATCTAAACCTACAAAATAAAAGTAAAAATAAAAATAAATTAAAAAATAAGCATTAACCTACACATAAACCAAAAAAATTAACTAAAATAAAAAACTTAAACAAAAATAAATAAACCTAAAACAAATAAACTAAATAAAATAGAAATAAATAATAAACCTAAATAAAAATAAAAAAAATAAAAAAAACCAAATAAACTTAATCCTACTAGTTTAGTTAAATTAGAAAAAAAACCTGAAACCCTAAACCCTAAACCCTAAGCCCTAAACTCTAAATCCTAAACCTTAAACCCTAAACCCTAAAACTAACCCTAAACCATAAACCATAACCCTACAACCTACAACCCTAAACCTTAAGCCCTAAATTAACCTGAAACCCTAAACCCTAACCCCTAAATCCTAAACCCTAAACACTAACGCTAAACCTAAAACTCTAAACCCTAACCCTAAACCCTAAACAATAAAATCTAAACCCTAAACCCTAAACCTAAAAACCTAAACCTAAACTAAATAAAACCTAAAAATAAAATAAAAAAACTTAAACCTAAATAAAATCATAAAATAAAATAAAATGAAAACCTAAACTAAAACCTAAACCTAAACCTAAAAAATAAAATAAAAAAAAAAATTAAAATAAAATAAATAAAACCTAAACTAGACTAAAAAATAAAATAAACCTAAGAAAAAAACCCTAAAAATTAAAACTAAACATAAAATAAAAATAAAAAACCTAAAATAAAATAAAATAAAAACCTAAACCTAAAAAAAAACCTAAAAATAAATAAAAAAGAAAACCTCAACCCCAAACTAAAAAAAAAGCTAGGCTTGATATGAAAATAAAATAAATAAAATAAAATAAACCTAAACCTAAACTAAAATAAACTAAAATAAATAAAACCTCAACCTAAACCTAAAATAAACTAAACCTAAACTTAAACCTAAACTAAATGAAACAAGATAAACTAAAAATAAACCTAAACCTATATTAAAAATGAAACCTAAAAATAAACATAAAATAAAAACCTAAAACCTAAACCTAAGAAAATAAAATAAAAACCTAAACCTGAACCTAAAAATAAAAAGTAAAACCTAAAGCTAAAAAATAAAATAAAAATAAAACTCAACTAAAAAAAATAAACTTAAACCTAAACCTAAACCTAAAAAAATAAACTAATATAAAAAACCTAAAATAAAATAAAAACCTAAACCCTAAACTTTAAACAAAAAACTTAAACCAAAAATAAACAAAAAACCCTAAACCTAAACTAAAATAAACTAAACTAAAATAAATAAAACCTAAACCTAAAATTAAAATAAACTAAACCTAAACTAAACTAAATAAAATAAAATAAACTAAAAGAAAACCTAAACCTAAACTATAAAATAAAACCTTAAAATAAACTTAAAATAAAAACCTAAAACCTAAACCTAAAAAAAATAAAATAAATACCTAAACCTAAATAAAAAAAAAATAAAAAAATAAGACCTAAACCTAAAAAATAAAAATTAAAATAAAACTAAATTGAAAAGTAAGCATTAACCTACACATAAACCAAAAAAATAAACTAAAATAAAAAACTTAAACTAAAATAACTAAACCTAAAACAAATAAACTAAACAAAATAGATAAAAATAAACCTAATAAAAATAAAAATAAAATAAACTAAATAAACCTAAACCTACTTGTTTACTAAATTAGAAAACCCAAACCCAAAAAAACCCT
>CM038214.1:152106196-152174362 GCA_021442155.1 Cymbidium sinense
ACTGAGGCGGTGGTTATCGCAGTGGTGGTGGGGGATCTAGAGGTGCTGGTGGATATGTAGGTGGTGGTTGGAGTAGTGATGGTTATGGAGCAGGAGGAGCGACGGAGGTTACAACCGTGGTGGGGGCGGAGGGAGAGATCGGGGAATTGATGTTGGATCTTGCCACTCGAGAGGTCGAGGTGGTTCTGATGGGAACTGGAGAAACTGAAGAACAGTTGATTTGATCTACTGCTTATGGAACTATGCCTTTACATTAGGGATGATTCTAGTTATCTAGGGTTTTGATTTGCTCTATGCATGCTCATTTTTGATCTATGTCATCGCTTGTGTCTTAGAAAATTAGGTGTGTTACTTGGTTGATGAAATCGAACAGAAGAAATGTTGAATATGAATTTATTCTTTGTTAAAAAAAATGAAAAACCCTAAACCCTAAACTAGAACCTGAACCTTAAACCTAAAACCAAAATAAATAACCTAAAACCCTAAACCGTCAAAACCATAAACCCTAAACCCAAAACCCAAAATCCTAAAACCTTAAACCCTAAACCCTAAACCCTAAAACCTAAACCCTAAACCAAAAACCCTAAGCTAAAACCCTAAATCCTAGACCCTAAACCTTAAACCCTAAACTTTAAACCCTAAACCCTAAACCCTAAATCGTAAAAACCTAAACCCCTAAACCTAAACTAAATAAAACCAAAAAAATAAAATAAATAAAAACCTAAACTAAAACATAAACCAAAACCTAAACCTAAACCTAAGCCTAAACCTAAACTTAAAAATAAAATAAAATAAAAAATTTATACTAAGCTAAAATAAAATAATTAAAAACATAAACTAAACTAAAAAAATAAAATAAACCCAAAATAAAAAAACCTAAATATAAGAAAACCTAAATAAAATAAAAATAAAATGAACCTAAAATAAAATAAAATAAAACTAAATAAAAATCTAAACCTAAAAATAAACTAAATATAAAACCTAAAAAAAATAAAATATAAAACCTAAACCTTACACTAAAAAAACCTAAACCTAAAATAAATAAATAAAAAATAAACCTAAACCTAAAATAAATTAAATCTAAACCCTAAACTAAGTAAAATAAATTAAATTAAAAATAAACTTAAACCTAAACTAAAAAATAAAACCTAAAAATAAACCTAAAATAAAAACCTAATTACTAAACAAAAATAATAATAAATAAAAACTAAACCTAAACCTAAAAATAAAAAAAAACATAAACTTAAAAAATAAAATAAAATAAAACAAAACTAAAAAATAAAAATAAACCTAAACCTAAGCTTAAAAATTAAACTAAAATAGAAAACCTAAACTAAAATAAATATACATAGAATTAATAAACTACACTAAATAAAAAGAAAAAATAAACCTCAATAAAAATATAAAATAAACCAAAACCATTCGGTTTACTTAATTTAAAAAGAAACCCTAAACCCTAAACATAAAATCCTAAACCCTAAACCTAAACCCTAAAACTAACTCTAAACCATAAACCCAAAACCCTAAACCCTAAACTCTAACCCTAAACCCTAAACCCTAAAAACCCTAAACCCTAAAGCCAAAATCCTAAACCCTAAACACTAAACCCTAAACCCTAAAGTATAATGTAACCTTAAACCCTAAGCCCTAAAGCAAAATGTAACCTAAACCCTAAGCTAACCTTAAATCTAAACCCTAAACCATAAACCCTAAAAACCCTAAACCCTAAGCTAACCTTAAACCTAAACCCTAAACTATAAACCCTAAAAACCCTAAACCCTAAAGCCTAAAAACTAAACCCTATTCCCTAAACCATAAACCCTAACCCTAAACCTTGAACACTAAAACCCTAAACACTTAAATCCTAAACCCTAAACCATAAACCCTAAGCCCTAAACTCTAAACCCTAAAACCTTAAAAAGCTAAACCTAAATTAAATAAAACATTAAAATAAATAAATAAATAAACCTAAACCTAAATAAAATAAAAATAAAATAAAATAAAATCTAAACTGAAACCTAAACCTAAACCTAAAAATAAAATTAAATAAAAAATCAAAATAAAATAAATAAAAACTTAAACTGAACTAAAAAATAATATAAACTTAAGAATAGAAAACCTAAAAAAAATAAAAATTAAATGTAAAATAAAGAAAAATAAACCTAAAATAAAATAAAATAAAAATTAAATAAAACCTAAACCTAAAAAATTAACCTAAAAATAAATAAAAAATAAAATTGAAATGCTAATCTTAAAAAAACCTAAACCTAAATTAAAAATAAAATAAACAATATAAAATAAACCTAAACCTAAACTAAAATAAATAAAACCTAAACCTAAACCTAAAATAAACTAAACCTAAACCTAAACATAAACTAAATAAAATAAAATAAACTAAAAATAAACCAAAACCTAAACTAAAAAATAAAACCTACAAATAAACCTAAAATAAAAACCTAAAACCTAAACCTAAAAAAATAAATTAAAAACCTAAAACTAAAAATAAAAAATAAAATCTAAATCTAAAATATAAAATAAAAAAAAAACTCAACTAAAAAATAAACCTAAATCTAAACTTAAACCCAAAAAAATAAAGTAAAATTAAAATCTAAACTAAATAAATAAATAAACTAAATAAAAAAATAAAAAATAAACCTAAATAAAAATAAAAATAAAGTAAACTAAAATAAAAAACTAAATATAAAATAAATTTAAACCTACCTTTACTTAATTAAAAAAAAACCTTAAACCCTAAATTCTAAACCCTAAACCCTAAACCTTAAACCCTAATCCCTAAATCCTAAACCTACAACCTTAAACTTAAACCCTAAACCCTAAATCCAAAAAAACTGTAAACCCTTACACCTTAAACCTAAAAAACATAAAACCTAAAAACCCTAAACCCTAAACCCTAAACTCTAAACCCTAAAACCTAAACATAACCCTAAACCCTAAACCCTAAGCCCCAAACCCTAAACTCAAACATAAAGTAACTAAATAAATTAAAAAATAAACCTAAACCCTAAGAATGGGTAACCTGATGAGGAACATCACCCAACCAAGCTTAGTCTAGATGGATGGAGGTGAAGAGAGGCATGGTTATGTAGTGGTGGTGGGGGATCTAGAGGTATTGGTGGATATGGAGGTGGTGGTTAGAGGTTATGGAAGTGGGAGGAGAATGAGGTTATAGCGTGGTGGTGGTGAGGGAGAGATCAAGATATGATGGTGGATCCGCTACTGAGAGGCCGAGGTGGTTCTAATGAGAACTGGAGAAACTAAAGAACGGACGATCCGATCTGCTGCTTATGAAACTATGTCTTTATAATAGAGATGGTTCTAATTATCTAGGGTTTTTGATTTGCTCTATGCGTGCTCATTTTTATCTATGTCATCACTTGTGTCTTAGAAAACATGGTGTGTTACTTGGTTCACGAAATCAAAAAAAAAAATGTTGAATCTAATTGTTCTTTGTTAAAACCAAAACCCAAAACCCTAAACTAAAACCAAAACCATAAACCCAAAACCTAAACCCTAAACCCTAAAAACCATAAATCATAAACCCTAAAACCTAAACGATAAACCCTAAAACCATAAACCATAAACCATAAACCCTAAACCCTAAACCCTAAAACCTAAACTCTAAACCTTAAACCTTATACCCTAAACCCCAAACCCTATACCCTAAACCCTAAACACTAAACCCTAAAAAGGTAAAAATCTAAACTTAAACTAAATAAAACTTAATAATAAAATAAATAAAAAAGCATAAACCAAAATAAAAAAATGAAATAAATTAAGACTAAAACATAAAGCTAAACCTAAAAAAAAATAAACAAGAAAGACTAAAATAAAATAAAACTAATAAAAACCTATACTAAACTAAAAAATAAATAAAACATAAATAAAATAAAAACTAAACTTAAAATAAAAATAAAATAAAGCTAAATCTAAACTAAAATAAACTAAACTAAAATAAATAAAATCAAAACCTAAGCTTAAGTTAAATAAAATAAAATAAACTAAAAATAAGCCTAAACCTAAACTAAAAAATAAAACCTGAAAATAAAACTAAAAGAAAAACCTAAAACCTAAACCAAAAAAAAAAAAAAAACTAAACCTGAACTTAAAAAGAAAAAATAAAACATAAACCTAAAAAATAAAATAAAAATAAAACTAAACTAAATTAAAAAAATTTAAACTAAAATAAATAAAACCTAAAATAAATAAATTAAACTAAATAAAAATAAAAATAAACTTAAATAAAAATAAAAAATAAATAAAAATAAATAAAAAATAAACTAAATAAATTAAATAAACCTAAATCTACCAATTTACTTAATTTTAAAAAAATTTAAAAAAAAAGCCCCAACCCTAAACCCTAAACCCTAAAACTAACACTAAACCCTAAACCCTGAACCTACAACCTAAACTAACCCTAAACCCTAAAAAAAACTAAACCCTAAACCTAAACCCTAAATCTAAACTCTAAACCCCAACCCTAAACTCCTAAACTTAAACCCTAAACCCTAAACCCTAAACCTAAACTTAAAACTCCTAAACCTAAATCCTAAATAAAAACTAACTTAAACCCCACTTAACCTAAACCTAAACTATATACCCTAAACCAAACCCTCAAACCTAAACCCTAAACCTAAACACTAAACCTAAACCAAACCTAAAACCTAACCCTAAACCTTAAACACTAAACTCTAAACCCTAAACCTTAAACTCTAAACCCTAAAACCCTAAATCCTAAACCAAAAACTCTAAACTTATTTTTACATTTTCGCCTGAGCTAGGTTATGTTTTTGACCTCTTACTTCTAGGTTGGCCTGGTGATTCTTATCTTTCCAGCTTGGGTTGGCTTGGTTTTTTTAGTCTGGTGGCTTATATCTTCTCCGCCTTATTACTCTGGTTGCTAGTGGATGACATGTTTTTTGCTCTAGCTTTATTCTATTTTTTGCACGATTTGTATTGTTGCCTCTCCTCTTGAACTTGAATTACTTTTTGCTAGTTTTTCATGGTTGGATGGGTGGCCTTCCTAGTGAGAACTACTATTGGTTGTTGCCTTTCTGGGCCTTATTTTTGAGATTTTTGGCTACTTTTTTGGGATTGCTCCCCCCTTATTGTTTGTTCTGGATCATTCTTTTGCCTTGGTTTTGTGTTTGGTTATTCTCCTAGTATTAGCCTCACTGGGTGCATTATTGCAAAGGTTTTATGTTGTTATTATGCTTTCTATCAGGTTAGTCTTTTTTTGGGAAGTTTGGTTTTCGGGTGGTCCTGGCTAGCTACTGTTATTGCCTTTCTATGGTGGTTGTGCTTCTTTGGACCTCATTGTGTGGTGCTTTGTTTTCTACTTTTCCTTGTGTTGGGGATGCTTCCTTTGTTGGTTACTTATGATGGGTTGTCTCCGGTGGTTGCCTTATATGGCTATTTTACTTAGATGGTTTGGTTGGAGGACTTTAGTCCTTGGAATCTTGTTGGTTGTTTTTTTCTTGTCTTTTCCTTCTTCTTGGACAATTTACTGGAGCCTTTTGCTATGCTAATCGAACCTTTATTGAGCCTTTTGGATTGAACTTTTTGGTATAAGGTGGTTGGTGGCTGCCTTTGGCCTTCTTTTCTGTGGCTATTTTATCTTATGGAGATTTTCACTAGTTGTATCTTATGTTTCCTTCAGTTGATGGTTTCATTTATGACTTGTTTAGTCATTTGTGGTTGCTCACCCTAGTTTGTCTTGGTGATTGCTACTAGTTGGTACTTTGTCTTGAGGGCTCCTATCTTGGTTTTGTTGGCTGTTTCTCTATTAATTGGCATGGGTCTTGTGCTTGCTGATGGCTGGTTTTGGTTTTCCCTGATTTGGAGCTTGGATGGGTATTTGGATAATGGTTGTTATTGGTGTTCTGACTTTGGTTTATCCTCTCTCTAGGTTATTATGATTAGTCTATTGTGGTTTATTTTTGGTGGTTTGGCTGCTAGCTAATTGCTGGCCAGTTTCCCTTTGTTTAATGGTACATGATCTGGAACTCTATGGACTCCTAGCCTTGGATGTTTACTTGTAACAGGTATGCTGGCTATGATGGCTTTGATGTTACTCACCTCTTCTCTCTAGTTGGTAGCATTACTTATGATTGTAACCTTCTTTATGAAGTTTGGATGCTCATATGTATTGTTGCCCTGGGATGATCCTAATTGAGCCCTGAGCCTATCCTTTTCCTCTCCATCCTTATGATTTTAGCTATGACTTTTGCCTTTGTAGTGTTTTGTTTATTTTATAAGTTGGAACTTTGTAGAGGGAATGGCCATTACTGTCAACCTAAGTGTTGTGGATCTTGCTTATCTTACTTTCAAAGGAATCATGAAGCTACTCATCCTTTACTATTTTAGCATTATTTTAGTCTTACTCTATGTCTTCTTCTCTTATGATTTTAGTGTTGTATTTGCTCTTTTATTTTGTTTTCTTTTTCTAATGTACTTAGATGAGGGTTTAGCTCTTTAGGTTTCTTATAACTCTGAGAGTAGTTGAATCTTACAACTTTACCCCTTTAAGGACATTGTATCTTTTCCTTTCTTGGTAATAAAATTCTAACTTTCGCCCACAAAAAACCCTAAACCCTAAACCCTGAACCTTAAACCCTAAAAAACCCTAAATAACTCTAAACCCTAAAACCCTAATCCCTAAACTCAAAACCCTAAACCCAAACTGTAAAACCTAAACCCTAAACCTAAACTCTAAACTAATCCTAAACCCTAAAGGTTAAACACTAAACCCTAAACCCTAAACCTTAAAACCTAACCCTAAACCTTAAACCCTAAAAGCATAAAACCTAAAACCCTAAACCCTAAACCTTAAACTCTAAACCCTAACCCTAAACCCTAAACCCAAACCCTAAACCTAAACCTAAAGTAACTAAATAAATTAAGAAATTAACCCAAACCTTAAAACCTAATAAACCTAAACCCAAACCTAAACCCTAAGAATGGGTAGAACCTTGATGATAGGAACATCACTGTCAACAAGGCTCAGTCTAGATCTGGTGGTGGAGGCGAAGGCGGAGGTGGTGGTTATCACAATGGTGGTGGGGATCTAGAGGTGCTAGTGGATATGGAGGTGGTGGTCAGAGTAGTGGTGGGGCAAGAGGAGTGAAGGTTACCGTGGTGGTGGAGGAGAGAGATCAAGGATATAATGGTCGATCACACTACTTGAGAGGTCGATGTGGTTCTAATGAGAACTAGAGAAATTAAAGAATGGTTGATCTGATCTGCTACTTATAGAACTGTGTCTTTATAGTAGAGATGGTTCTAGTTATCTAGGATTTTTGATTTTCTCTATGCATGCTCATTTTTTATCTATGTTGCTACTTTTGTCTCAAAAAACTTATTATGTGTGGTGTTTATTTTTCAGATGTGGGACCCCACGCAGATCTTATGGGGTACTTATTGAAATGATCGGGTATGACATTAAGGAAAGATGCACTATCTCAAAAGATAGAAATCATTACCCTATAATAGACCTAATCACCTAATTAGGACTCTTAAGGCAGATGGGTCTTTGAATGTACCAGAGATCTTTCTCCTGCTTTACATGGAAAAGTAAAGTAGCATTTATATTAAGCCAAGTTTGTTGTTTCCTATGGAGGCAAGCCCATAGTTAATTACATCCTAAGGGATGTGAATCCCTTAAGAATACTCGATTAAAGTAGTAATTAAAGTCTCCAAAGATTTCAAGGCTAGACTATCAAAGGATTATTTGTATTGGAAAATTAAGGGAAAACTCAAGAGAAGACTTATTATCGAAGCAAAGGAAAAAGTAGGGAATGCTCTGATACTAGAAACCTAGTGAGCATTTCAACCTATCCATAATTGGGCTTTATAATTTTGAAATTGAAGAGAAGATCAATTTTGTTAAAGTTGACATTTCATTAGAAAGCTAGGACTTGTAATCCAACAACACAAGATTATGGAGATGCCTAAGAGGTGAGGATTTATGCTTGTAGCCTGAAAGAAACAACCACCTTGGATCCTAAATATGGGGAGCTTTAGCATAAGCCAAAGCGCAACCAAAATCTAAGTGAAAATAGGCATATGGTTTAACTCCATAAGAGAGGATAAACCACCTGATTGCTAGACTTACAACCATCTGGAGTGGCTAACACCCCTATGCTTTAAATCTAAGAAGTCCATCATATGATTTGCAAGATTAGTTAGGCTTATTTAATTAGAAAGAAACTAAAGTCCTTAAACCCACTCTAAGAGACTAGAGCATGAGTGGTATGAGCATATGACTTAGTCTAATGTAAAATCTTTTCATATTTTATTTATTTTGACACTTCATTTTGACAAAGGCTTTCATTTATGATACCTACATGCATGAGAAAATAAGGTTGTTGGCTAAATCAACAAGAAAGTGTTTTCCAAGATAAAGGATGCCCTCAGGTCAAGCATTCCCTATCTTGCAAAGGATGGAAATCCCTTATTTTAAGAGTGAAATAATATGATGTGCATGTTGTTGGCCATTCAACATTTAGCTAAGGGTTACTAAATCTTTTAATTATCTTGATTCATGTCATAGGCTTTATGTGAGGTTATGAATTGTTTAAAACTTTAGTTATGAGTTAGGGAAGAAAGGTTAATTTTTTCTAAGAGTCTAATCGCATTCAAGGCCACACATTCAAACATCAAACATATAAAGAAACTAAGAAAAGCATTCCATCCTAATTGTGCACTTTAAACACAACATCAAACAAATTTTATAAAAAAGAATAATAGCCAATGATTGTGCCATACAACCCGAAAAGAAAAAATGGGTAGCCGAAGCTCTACCCCTTATACAACCGGTACATAAAGAATAATTTATAATTTAAAATGATAAATGCTATGGGGGTCTTCATGTCTTCAAGTATCTTCCTTCTTCTTTGACTTGGTTTGCTCCACTTCAAAGGCATCACATGGCCTCCCATGATAAAGCCTTCTATCCTATGCTCATCCTTATCCCCATAGCACTAATCCTAATTCCTAATGTAAAATTACATTAAAAATAGAAAAGTAAATCTAACTACACCTATAAGATAAGTGTTAGCTAAAGACACAACCCATGCAAGTTATATTTATAATTTGGACTTAACACCCTACATATGGGTAACCAAGCCCATTTGTCCTAACTTGGATTATGCTTAGGCTTAAGCAACCAGAAAAGAGAGCATTTATATTTATTTTAAGTGACCCTTAAACATAATCCCTTACAAAATATGATTAGGCTAATCCCCTATCCATCTAGTCTATAAAACATACACCCTAACATCCAGTCTAAAATAATACATCATAAAAACATACATCACACCATGCACATCCTAACATAAGGCTAGAAGTGGTGACTTAATCTAATGTGTGTGTATTAAGGCTTGTGTGGTATGTCCTAACTAGTTTTAGAGTTAAGATTTTCTAAGTGTAGAAAGATTCAACTTAAAGGGTGGTTTCACTTCAAGTTCTTTAATTAATTTATAAGTTTTAATTTGTGTTTTCTTTTGTTTCATATAACCTACACTTAGCAGCTAAGTGTTGTAAAGAGAAGAAAAGAGGTTGAGCCTACTTTAAACCACTTTCTAAAGCCTATTAATTTGATTTAGTTCTCTTTAGTGAATGGCTTATTACACATTTTAGATTAATCCTAAGTTTAGGTTCTCTTTAAATAATTCTATTCAATGTGAAATGCTTCTTAAGATTAATCTAATTGAAATACTATCACATGACATGCTAAATCATTCCTCTCCATCACATGTAACATGCATATGATTAAGTCTTAAGTATACCTACACATACAATATGTTTTAGCATACTTGAATGATGGATGTGAGTATGTACATTTGAAGCTTTATATTTCTCCTGATTGAATTATTTTTCATATTAATTTAAGGCTCTATCTAAATTATGAAAAAAAATACATAGGATGAAATTAAACAAGTACATGTCATTGTTAACCAAGGAAGTGAGGTAATCAAATGACCTCCTTCTAGCTAAAGCCTCATATTCGGATATCTAGACTATATACCATTACATTCAAACCATATGTAAATTTACATGCATGAACATAAGAAAGAGAGCTCCAAATCACATGATAATTAATCACTTGAACAACAAGAAATGCATGTATTTTTAATAAAAGGAAGGATTACCATTCTAATTAAATACACACATGTATGTATAAAAGACATAAGCAAGTGCCTTTGTTAAACCTGGAAGTGAGGTAATCAAATGACCTCCTTAGGCTAGCTAAAGCCTCATATTCCTAGAATGTCAGACTATATACCACTTTTCTTAGATACATACACATGTATTCATAATTTGGAGAATGAAAATCATGCAAAAAATTGATATTTAATTTGATTGATTCATTTATGTATATGAATTAAAGCCTCATCCAAATTCTAGTATTGAAATACATAAGAATGAAATCAAATGGAGTATGTTCATTGTTAAACCAGGAAGTGAGCTAATCACATAACCTCCTTGGGCTAACTAAAGCCTCATATTTTTGGATGTCCAAACTATATACCCATTAACATTCTCACTTACATAAATCAATACATGAATAAAAAAGGAGCTTCACTTCATACATTTAAGCTATAATCACATGCATCTCCTATGTATTTATAACTTGCATTCATAGTATATGTAACCATTCATTTATAAGCTTTGGATTTAAATAGTGATAATAGCCACACATATTATAAATTAAATCAACACATGCAAGCTTGACATAAAGGAAACCCATTTGACTTAATTAATTTTGAAAAGATGAATGTGTGATTTCAAATGACATACAACATTTAACATGATTGAAAAGGAATGAATGAGCATAAACATGTGATTTCATTCAATTAAATTAATTCTAAGGATAATCAAATCAAATAAAAGCATTTAAACAAAACCAACACTTTTTAGTTATCACTTTCAATTTCATATTTGATTTGGTTTGAAGAAATGAGGGAAAATTTGCTGATCCTACCCATTCCCATGATTGGGATTTAATTTGGTTTAATGAAAAGTAATTATGTTGATTTTATGGGTTAATTAGGTTGTACTATGCATTAAATACATTAATTAACCCTTACCTATGTTGCCTTAATTTAATTAACCAAGTAATTATGATCCAACATGATATGTACATACATTGGAAATTAAATCAGCAATGAACCTAAGAAATGAAAGAGGCCTAATGCAATTGGCTCATAATTAGTGATTAATTAAGTTAAGAAACTTAATTAAGTACTTTCATGGTTTTCCCACACATGTGGGTTTACCATAATTTCTTAAATGTCTTTAGGATATTGAACACCAAAGATCTACCAATGAATTGATTAATTAAGATTCCATGTGATTATATTTCAAATTGATTAATTAAGCAATTTAATTAATGAATTAAACCATCAATTAATCCCAAATTAATTAATTTCCATTCAAGTGAAATGGACTTAGGGAAAAGATTGGGAAAGAGGTCCCAATCTCATTCCCCATGCCCATTCACTATTTCACAAATGATTAGCAAGCTTAATTAATGATTTTCTTACTATTTAGAATATTAATTAATTGCCTAATTAGAAAGTAATTAAGGTTAAGATAACCAATTTCCTAATAACCAAGCAATAAATACCAAGAAAATTATGGGACAGAGGTCATCCCATTAATCAACCTCAAAAGTTTGGGATTAATTACTTAAGTAATTAAAGAGTAATTAAGCTAATTATATTTTAATTAAACTTAAATTAAGCCTTAATTATTATTCAAAATTAATTGGGATCAATTTTAATTGAACCTCCTCTTAAATACCTTCAAAACAAATATTTACTTGCATTTTTATGAGTTTTCTATGATTTTTTATAATTTTCCAAAGTTTCATCTATATTAAATGATTTTCCATAATTTTTATAAAGTCTATTAATTTATTTTAACTATTTGAACTTCAGAATGTAATATCTCCCAATTCATAAATCCTTTTGACTTGAAATTTTTATGAAAGGTAGATTTTACATTCAATTTTTATCTCAGAGAATTTCAAATCAATTTGATGTCTTTATGGTTTAATTAATGAAATTTAATTTTTCCTAAAGCTTAAATTAAGCTAACAATATTCTGTAAAATTTGGGGCTTTTGGATTGATTGGATTCATCTCAAAAAGATAAATCTAATGAGCCCTTATTTTCAATTTTTAGTTAAGTATTTTATTTTTGTGAATTTTAAAGTGGTGTTTTTTAATTAATTTTAAAAGCCTAAAATCCCTAATTTCTTAACCTAGTCTTACGACTGGACCATAATGGCACCGGCCTTGTGATGCCGCAGATGAGTGGGAATGTGAATAGGGATGAGATCGATCCACCATGATCATTAGATGGTCGATCGATACACACAACCGCATGATAGTCATGATCCATTGATTAGTCTGAGATCGACAATTTGAACTATATATCTCCCCAATGGGAGATCGTTGGCGATCGAAAAGAAATGGATGGAACAAAATTCGGCGGATTTTGATTCTTGTAAAGAAATTGAATGAAAAACTTCATTTTAAGCTCAATTTTCTAGCGATTTACTCCAAAAATCACTCCAAATGCATGGGGATGATGTAAAATAAAAAAACTATAAGGGTAATATAAAGGTAATTTCTAAAATTGAGCAAAAACTATTACAAACAAAAGAACCTAATGCCGGCTACATTCTTAGAAAATTATCTCACTAAGATTGATTTCTTGTGGTGGTGATGATCCAAGCATGCTCTTGAGTGGATGAAGAAGCTTTAGAATGGGTTTGGGCTCTTACTTCACTTAGAATAAAGTATCCACCAATGGCGCCACTTCCTCACAATCCATTGATTTTGATGGTTTTTACAAAAAATGGAACGAGAAGTTGGTTTGGGAGCTCTAGAGAGTGAAATGAGTGTGAGAAGAGTTTTGCCTCTATTTTCTATATTATAAAATCACCTCATTCATGGTGATTTTTGGCTCCAAGTGGGTGTCTTTTGCTTGGGGTGGTTGGGATTCTCCTTAGGTGGCTTAATTTGGTTGCCCAAGGAATAGGAGGTGACTATTATGAAGGACAAGTGGGTGTTTTAGCAAATGAAAGTGGAGGTCCTTCATTCCAAGTGTTCTAATGATGGAGGGGAGGTGATTTCACCTCCTCATAAGTCATGGTTGACCCAACCACCTCTTGGGTTAGGTTGGGCAGTGTCCTTGGAGCCTAGGTGGACCAATCGATGAGTGCCAAGTGGCCAAGGAAGAGAAATACCCTTTACATGGGTGTTTTGTCTTATGTGATACCTTAGCCCAAAGGTAGAGTGGTCATTTGATATTGAATTTGATTTAGATATTTGAAATGAGTCAAAAGTGAGTTGGACTAAATTTCATTTCATTTGGAGTTCATTTGGTTAGGTTTGTTGACCCATTTGGGTATCAAAATGGGTTAGGTTGACCAATTGGTCAAATTGGGCTAAACTAAGGATTAGGGCAAGTTCATATTACTATTTGGAGAGGATTGTATGCTTCAATTTGATTTAATTTAAGTTTAGTCTAATTTGACCCTTTATGTCAATTTAGGTTAACTTGGGTCAAGAGGGCCAATTGGGCAAGGTTTGGCTCAATTGAAGGTCAAATCATGTTTAAATAGTGATTGTGGGTTGATTTAAATCATTGGTTTCAATGAATTTGGCTTAGGTTACAATTTGGCTAGTTTAGGTTTATATAGGCTATAGGATTGACTTGGTTTGACCCAATTTATATTATTCGATCATCCTAGGGTGATCAACAATCTTGACATGAAGTTTGGATTAGCTTAATTCACTTTGATTTGGATTGAATTGGATTTTGGTTCATGGTCAAAATTTCAAGTGAACAATTGGATTTAGTTGGCTTGATTTAGTTTAGTTTATATATAGATTTAAGATTGATATATAAATTCAACTACAATTGGTTTGGATTCAAATGAGTTTTGGTTCGTTGAATATTTCAAGTCAAATGGGCTAGGTTGGGTTTGACTTGGGTTGATTTTGGTTTAATGATTATAGGTTTCATTTATATTTGATAGATGATTGAAGGAATGATTGATTCAAGAGAAAATCCATTGATTTTGGCTTAATTTAGATGGGTTTTGGCCAAGTTCAAGGAAATGGCTTAAAGGGTTTAAATTGGGTGATTTGATTTGATTTGGTTTGGCTATTGAATTTATATTTCATTTATATTTGAGAAGATTGAAGGTACAATTGATTTATAAGAAAATCAATTGAGTTCGATTGAATTGGATGGAAATTTTGCTAAGTTCATGAAGGTTGATTAAAGAGCTTGGGAAGGATTTCAAGTTTGGATTTGATCTTGGGTTTCAATCATTGGAATTGAGTTTGGACTTGGATTTGAAATTGAGTTTGAGGTTTGGTTGGAAATTTGGATTTGAATTGAATTTAAAAGGTGTACATGGATTGGGTTAGCTATAGGGTAGGTGATTTTTCTAAGTCAAGGCATGGCCTAATCCTATGATTAACCCTTCTAAGTCTCTGGCTAGGTAAAGTGTTCACCCACTCTCTAGAAGTGTCTTATGACCAAAGAAACCTTAGTTTAGAAGGTTCCTCGATCTAAGAAGAGGAGGTTGAAAACTCACTCCAAAAGTGAGGTCAACAAAAGGACCACCCCAATAGGTGTGGTGTAAGAAGGCACAACGCATGTATGTGATCGGTGATCAACAACATCAAAAGAGCAAACACTAATGAAAATGATTTATACCTAAATCCAAAAGGTAGATAGAATCATCAGTAAAGTAGCTCTCTTTATGCCAAGGCATAAGAGAGCCACATGGAATCCATAATTGAGTATGTGAACCTTCCACTAAAGTTCAAGCTATCCACGAGGATATGATTTGAGATTATAGATTTGTGTGTATCCACTGGGGATAAGAATCTATAATCTATGGATTGGGAATGTGAACATTCCACCGGGAAGTGTGTTCAAAGCTATCATTGGGATAAGAGTTTGATGGTATTTATGGCTCCACTGGAGATTAATTTGATTTGTGCCGCCAAGGAGAAGTTTGGTTTGTTCAATATGTTTTAATTTGACTCACCGGGAAGGTTGGTTTCAAATTTAGTTTATTATGGACTGGCGATGGACCCACTTGGGGGGCTATGTGTTGACCTTTCTGATTTACAAATCCAAAGGATAGTCTACTAGCCATGACATCCAACCTAAGTGGTTGCCTATTGGATTGCAATGGCTATACTTAGGAAGAAAGCAGTAGACTTACATCTTTTAAAGCAAGGATCAACCACTTGGGTGATCTATTGACTACAATTGAACCCACCTAGTGGCTAATTGAAAGTGAATGCCACTGGACTTATGTCAACTCAAAAGTAGAAGATTAATTTCATTAATTTCAATATTTTAATTTGAATTGGTTTTTTGTTTTAATTTCATTTATGGATCCCATTCACATGGACCACAGAAGGGGCTATGTCATCCTTGCCTATCTTAGATTTACATCCAAAGGGGTAGTCTACTAAGGGTAATCCAACTTAAGGGTGCCTTTTGGCAATGACTCGACAAAGCATAGCTTTACATCTAAAGTAAGGAATAACCAGACCCATTGATGCAACAAATTAAGACCTATGGATCATCAGTAAATGGATTCTAGAAAGAAGGACTTACATCTTCAAAGATGACCAGATAACATGAAGACAAGAATTTAAGATAATGAGACATGCTTATCTCAATCGTAGACAATAGGGAGTCAACTAAAGGATAGATCCTACTAAAGGTGATCATTATAACTCATATATATATATATATATATATATATTTGGGGTATATATATATATATATATATATGGCATATATATATATATATATATATAATATTTGACATATATATATATATATGAGAGAAAGTATCTTATGATATATATATATATATATTTATTGGATTATTTCTCCAAAGATGATATATATATATATATAATAATTATTGGCCTACCTATCTTAGATTTACTAGACCAAGGGAGAATCTATGCATCCACGTAATGAATCTCTAACCATGTATGGTAATAGAAATGGGGGCCCAATCCAAAGAGTAATTGTGTCTAAATGAGGTCCAAAGGATGTGAGCCAAATAGAGTGCCCACAAGGGAGGTACCATTAGGGCGCATCTTAGACCTGTAAATAAGAAAGCTATGTGTAGCCAACTCAAGGAGAAAGCATCAGACTTAGAGTGGTGTAGTGGGTCATCACAAGATATAACACCAACCAACCAAAGGTTCCGAGGTGCAACAATTAGTCTAGGAAGAAGGCGTGTAGACTTATATCTCCTAAAGTTGAACTGATTGTTAGATAGTCATCGGTGATGATTCACTGAAGCTCGTGCAATGATGCATTTAGAAGAAAGCATGACTTACATCTTTTAAGTGAGGAACAACCACTGGGGTGACCCATTGTTGGCATAACTAGTCAACCCAACCTAAGGTGACTACTAAGTAGGGAGTCACAAAGAAGGACTAGACTTAACTTGAAGTAGTCAAGAAGAAAGGTGATCCTTACCCTAATCCTTTACACCAAGTCGGCCACATGGCTAGTCCAAGAAGAAAGCATATAGTAGATTTATATCCTCTTAAATGAAGTCAACATGAAGGTAGCTTACTGACCATGTCGTAATGCCTACCATGCTAACACGATGCTTATAAGTGTGCAATGGTCAAGTCAGGAAGGAAAGAGTAGTAGACTTACATCCTCCTAAATAAGGGACCACTACGGTGATGCACTAGTGGGGTAGCACATCATCCCAACCTAGAGCAGCTAATGGTGAGTGTTGTATGGGGTGTTATCCCACATCAAAGTAGTCTGAGATAAAAGATGTGTATGTAGGATTGTCAAATATACTCAATCAAGTCAGTTCATGATGGCTAGTTTAAGAAGAAGGCACCAATCACATAGTCAGACCTACCATGCATGTCATCATGTGCAAGATCAAGTTAAGGAAAGCATTTACATCCTCCTAAACAAGGACCATGGGTGACACACTAGCAGACACATGCCAAGAGCAGTAATGAGTGGGTCTTTATCCCACATCAAAGTTGCCCAAGACAAAGATGTGTATTTGTTCATGTGTTTATGTTGTGATGTAAGATAGGATGCAGGGTTCTTACACCTACCTTAAAACACATTAAAGAGTGGATAAATGGGTCAATGTGACTCCACCAAGAAAGGATGTCGCTCAAGTTCTCTTACACCTAACTTAGTTGTACTAAAAAATGATGCCTCTTCTATACATTATCAAAGACCAGAATCATATGTAGTTTGTGTTTGTGTTAATGAAGGATAGGATGTCAATTATCTTACACCTATCCAAAACAAGTCATGGTGGATTCAAATCAAATAATGCTTCCAATGAAGAAGGATTTGATGAATGGAAAGATAGGATTTTTATTGATGATAATTATTTTCAAACATTATTTTAAGGATAGTATTTCTTAAATAAGCTGATTGGAAGCATGGCTACCATAGTGGTTAAACTACTTTCCAAAAGAACCAAGGTAGGCCTTTCAACAAGTAGAATCTGATTAAAAGTTTAAGATGATTAACTTTGAAAGAGTTTAAACATCCATATTCAATGATTTGAAATCTCTCTATTAAGTAATCTTGGAGGATGCATCTCTAATGTCACTTTAATCTCTTTTTAGATCAATTTATCCCATGATGCTTTACTACAAGAATCTAAAGTCATCTATTTGTATATTTGGGATTCAACTTGGAAGTGTCATAACCAATCAAAGACAACTACTCATATCATAAAGATGGTCTTCCTTAAGTGACCAAAGAAAGCCTTATAGCATAAATTTCAATGGAAATTGAAGTGTAAATGACCTCTCATCCAACATAATTCACATCCTTGAATGTGAAGACTACATGTAAAGAGGCTATGTCTATCAAATTTGAAATAGGTAATGTGGATTCATCTTCAAGACATGCATAATTGAAATCTTTAGAATCGATGTACATGCAGATTTGAATGTCCTTCCTTTTGACTATATAATGTTGATAATCATGATAATATATCTTTCTTCTTCATAAGGTTGACTTCAAAGATCTTCTTTACAAATGTTTGATAAAATTTTGCAAAAGTGGAATAAATAGTTCAATTTGAGTTTGTAGACCGCTACCTTTAGAGATGTATTGGGTACTTCATTATTGTCTTAGGTAAACCAACCTTTAAATTACAAAAATAACTTTACCAAGTCGTTGCATTTTCTTTCTAACTTATCATATATGGATGTTGGGTGGGTGGGTGGACTACCTTTATGTTTCGAGGTTAATCCCTTAAAACTCATTGGTTGATGATCTAATTTTCTCCTCAACTTCAAGGAGTGTATCCTTTATTTGAAAGTCTTCTAAATTCTTTAAGCAAAGCTAGTAGACTAGGAAAAAGATGATTTAATTACTTCATTTGAAGGTTTATCTACAACTGTTGAATCCTCTTTCGAGCTTGAAGAAAGAGATGAAGTGGAAATTTGATTTCTAATATATATATATATATATATATATATATATATATATATATATATATATATATATATATATATATATATATATATATATATATATATATATATATATATATATATATATATATATATATATATATATATATATATATATATATATATTAGAGCAACTCTTAACTTCCAATCCTATAATAATATCATGAGATAGTAAAATTGGAGTCAATGTCGCATACCCACTAAGTTTCATATCATTCATGAATTATCCTTTAGAACTTTTTGTTTTCTATATCTCCAAAGACTTGTCAAAAGTAGACTCAAAATTTATTTCACATATATATATATATATATATATATATATATATATATATATATATATATATTTCTCTCCTTTCTTTGAATTTACACTCTGCATTACATGATTTATCCTTTGATTCCAAATCAATGTGTATTATTGGTGCTTTACTTCTTTTCTCTTTTCTTTCTTTCTCTCTTTTTTTTTACATTTATTTTTCATTTTTTTCTTTTCTTTTGTTTCATTTTTTCTTTCTCTACTTTTTTTTGAGTCTTTGTTTATATTGTGTTCTCTGGAGGGGATTTCTCGTCTTTCCTTTCCATAGGATATTCTATATTGAGTATGACTTGAGGAGGTTGTCACTAACTATAAGAATCGGTTAAGTTCAATAAAAAACTTCTCTATCTTCTTAGAGAAGGTGAGGGTGCACTCATTATTTTAGCTTAGTGGCTAACCTTCCAAGATATTTTAGGACCTTAAGATTTACCATCAGAATAGTTTGATGCCCTTATTTTGGATTTTGTGGTGTATCTTAAGAATGATATAGAATTTGATTATTTCTAATGACTAGTTTGCTTCTTCCTATGGTGTTGATCAAAGTGTAGGAACCTGCCACTATAGTAGTTGGCTTCTGTGATATCTTCTGAAAGAGAGGTAGAATTGATGTCCACCTACTCTTTTATGGTGCCCAAAATTTCTTCTATTAGATCTAATGATTCAAACTCTTTATCGATAATGACACCATGAAAGTTTAGAATGGGGGTATCTCTACTCGAGTTGGAATCCTTAAAGACATCAAGTACATCGATACTGCTATTTTATGGATTATGATTATTACTGTGATTGTCATTTTGAGAGTTGTCTTCTTTTGGGAATTAAGATTCAAATCATTTGAGTCATACTTAACTAGAATGGATAAGGCATACTAAAAAATCCTTATTGATCTTATTCTTGGCTCTTGATGGAACTTTTAAGGTCTTTCTCTTTAGGTTATGGAAACTCAGAATCATACTGTAGGTCAAACTAAAGATGTGGCTTCTTGTCTGTCACATCCTCTCTATTGATGGTCATGAGGGCTACAATCTTTGCATTAGAAACCATATCCATTTCGCTTGAATGTTGTTGACTTGAATTGTTAGCTTGATTTGATTGTTGAATTGGAACCCTCATTTAACAAATTTAGGTAAAATGGGGTTGAAATATTAGAGAGATTTTGAATTTTTTTTTTTTGGTTTGAATTTCATTTTGGAGAAAAATTTGATTTAAATTTAATTCAACAAATTTGGGTATGTTGAATGGGGTTCAAATGTTTTGGAGAGGCACTTAATTGATGCTCATATTTGAATTTGATTTTATGTTTGGGACCCTCATTTAACAAATTTGGGTATGTTAAATGGAGGGTCAATTAACTTTATTTTGGATTTGATTTTGGAATCTTCACTTAGCAAATTTATGTATGCTAAATGAGATTCAAGTGCATGTTTGAAAAGAATTTTTGAAAGCATTTTTATTATTTATGATGATGTATGTCATGCGTTTGATTTGTTGAATTTGATTTGAAAATGGGATCCTTAGCAAAATTAGGTATGCTAAGTGAACAATGTTTGATGTATTTTGATTTGATTTTGAAAAATGAGACCCTTAGCAAATTTAGGTATGCTAAGTGAAGCCCAATGTGTTGATGTATTTTGATATTATTTTGAAAAATGAGACCCTTAACAAATTTGGCATGTTAAGTAGGGATCAAGTGCGTTTGATGAGTTTGTTTTTTTTTTTTTTTGAAAGAGGAGAACTTCTATTTAACAAATGTGGTATGTTAAATAAAGTTCAATTTGTTTTCAATTTTGAAAAGGTAGGACTCTCATTTGACAAATTTGGGTATGTCAAATTGAGTTCAAGTGTGTTTGATTTATTTGTGATTTTAAAAGGAAACTCTACTTAGCAAATGTGGGTATGTTAAGTAGAATCCAATTTGCTTTTGATTTTGAAAAAGTGAATTCTCATTTGACAAATTTGGGTATGTCAAATGGAATTCAAATATGTTTTAATTTTAGTGATTTTGAAAGGGGACTTCCATTTAACAAATTTAGGTATGTTAAATGGAAATCAATTATATTTTCTTTCGATTTTTAAAGATGGGATATTTATGATGTTGCTTTTGAAAGAGAAATTCCAACTTAGCACATAGGATGTGCTAAATGAAATTTCAATTTTATGTCACGATCTTATTTGAAAATCTTCATTCAACAAGCTTAGGTGTGTTAAATGGAGATTACTATTTTGAAATATGTGCTTTTGGAAAATGGATTTTAAAATTATTTGATTTCAAATTTTGAAAAGAACCTCCATGCAACAATCATGGATATTGGTTCATGAGGTTTGGTTATCTTTAAATGTAGATCTTTTGTCATGTGAATTTTAATTTGAGAAGTGCTTTTTGAAAGTATATATTTTTTACAAAGAGTTTATTTTCTTAAGTATGAGATGAACCTTGCCTCACCAAGAGAATGGTAAAGAGGTTCTAAATTTTTTTATCTCCTTTAGTTAATTCAAAGAAATTTTTTATGGTAATCCTTTTCTTAGATATTTTTCTAGCACTTCTATTTCTCTCATACTTAAGAAACATAATCCGGACTATTGGAGTGATTTTAGACCTATTAGTCTTTGCACCTTCTTCAATAAGCTAATTTCCAAAATTCTAACCAATAAGCTCAGTCCTTTACTTCATAGGATTATCTCTCTAAACCAAACTGGTTTTGTTTGAGATAGATCTATTTCTGATAATATTCTTTCAAGAATTAATTCATGATTTAGATGCTAAGACTAGAGGTGGCAACATTTCAAATTAGATATTACCAAAGCTTTTGAAAATATCTCTTGGGATTTCCTTATCCATATTCTAAATTTATTTGGGTTTTCTAAAAAATTTATCTTTCTTAATAAAATTGTATTAATAATGCTTGGTTTTCTATTTTGCTTAATGGGAAGCCTTGAGCTTCCTTTCTTCCCATGGCTTAAGATAAGGGAATCCTCTATCTCCCTTATTTATTATTCTAAGTACTTATCTAGAAGCATCAATGATCTATTCATAAACAACTTAGTATGTGATAGAACTCTTGGTGGTCTTCTTGTTTCTCATTTAAGCTTTTAGATGATTTCATTATTTTATGCCTTCATCTTTCATCTTCAAGCATCTCTATCTATCCTATATATTAACTTTAAACATCAACACCTTCTTCTTTAGGTGCTCCTCTTTTAAATGTCCAAAATGATCCCATCTTTTTGATATGTTAATTCAAAAATTTTAAATAAAATATATGTTTAGGAATTTCATTTACTTTCCTTTGGTGGCGGTCACTATTCTTAAAGCACTCTGAATTCAATGCCTCTTTATTTAATTCAAACTATTATCCCCACTAATGCTACTCTTATCAAAATTGATCAGTTGCTTAATAATTCTTTTTGGGGATCCAATAATTCTACTAAAAGAATGCATCGGACTTCCTGGCATAAATGTTGTGGTCCCCTGGGTGAAGGAGGTCTCAGTTGTAAACTAATTCATGAAGCTATTATTGGCTTCTCTCATAAGCTATGGTGGAATTTTAGAAAGAATGATAGCCTTTGGGCTAATTTTATGATGAAAAAATATTACCAAGGTAAACACCCTCTTATCTGTGCTTCTAAATTTGTTGACTCTCTGGTTTGAAAAAGGCTTTGCTTCATTAAATGAGTTGTTGAACCCTTAATATCTTGGGGTATTCATTCTGACTCTTCTTTCTTTTGGCAATATAATTGTATTGGAAATGGCTCTATTGAATCTCTTTTTTCTACCCACTCTACTGCAGCTATCAAAGTTAACTCTTTTTAGCATAATAACACTTGGAATGAAAACAAACTTGAGAATTATATATGTATTTCTCTTTTAGATAACTATAAATATCCTTATTTTCTCTAACAAACTTGACCAAATTCTCTTTAAGCTTTCTTACAATGGTGATTTTTTATTCTTAAAGAGGTTCAAAATTTTATTAGAGATAAGCAAAACTCCTCTAATATTTTCATTAAACTTTGGAACAATATCATTCCCATTTCTCATTCGATTTTAGCTTGGAGGATTTTGAATAACTTTATCCCTGTGGACTTTTTTCTCTAGAATAAAGGGTTTTATTTGCCTTCAAAGTGCTATTGTTTCTTTCATATTGAAAATGTTAATCATGTGTTTGTTAATGGTGCTATTGCTTCTAAATTATGGTTATGGTAAGATGATTTATTTAATACCAACTACTTTCATGGCAATCTTTCCATAAATGAACTTCTTGAAGTCTATTCCCAAAAAATTATGAAAGGTCATATCGAAGTTCTAGCTGCTATTACCCTTATCTGGTTCATCTGGATGGACAAAAATGCTAAATATCATGGTATTTCTATAAGCCATAAAAGGATCTGACTAGAACCAAAAAAAAAATTCAAGCTCTATTTAATGCCAATCTTATTAGTAACATTCATTTTAGAGGCTATAAATTTGTGGCTAAAAAGTTGGGTATCATTCTGCCTGATGTTGACTCTTATAAAAGAGTTAGGATTATCAATTGGATCAACCCAAAAGAAAATTTTATTAAAGTGAATATTGATGGTTCTATTGCTCCCAATAAATATGGCTATGGTGGTATTCTTAGGAATTCTAGAGGTAATGTCATTTATGTTTTTGCCTATCCTCTCAAAGCATGTTCTGTTATCTATACTGAGCTTATGGTTGTCAATAAAGCTATTGAAATTTGTTTGAATAAAAGTTTCCTCAACATCTAGATTGAAGTTGATGTGCTCTTTCTTTTTGACATGCTAAACTCTAATAGAATTTGAAATGCTAATTTATTTTATCTTCTCAATCATTCTAAAAATCTTCTTTCTCAAGTTTGTTATAAACTTTCCCATATCCTTCATGAAGGTAATGCTTTTGCTGATTTCTTGGCTAGGAACTGTGTCTTTATAGTATAGACGGTTCTAGTTATCTAGGGTTTTTCATTTGCTCAATGCGTGCTTATTTTTTATATATGTCATCGCTTATCTCTTAGAAAACTTGGTTTGTTACTTGGTTGATGAAATCAAATAAGAAATATTGAATTTGAATATGTTCTCTATTAAAAAAACCAAAAACCCTAAACACAAAACTAAAACATGAACCACAAACCTAAAACCTAAACCTTAAATGCTAAATCCTAAACCCTAAAAACCCTAAACCCTAAACCCTAAACCCTAAGCCTTAAAACCCTAAAACCTAAACCCTAGACCCAAAAACCTAAACCCTAAACCCTAAATCCTAAACCCTAAACCCTAAACCCCGAACCCTAAACCCTAAACCCTAAAAAGCTAAAAATCTAAACTAAATAAAACCTAAAAAAATAAATAAATAAAACCTAAACCAAAATAAAATAAATAAAATAAAATAAAATAAAACTAAAACCTAAACTTAAACCTAAACCTAAAAAGAAAATAAAATAAAAAATTAAAACTAAACTAAAATGAATAAATAAAACCTAAACTAAACAAAAAATAAAAACCAAAATAAAATAAAACTTTAAAATAAAAAAAAATAAAATTAAAGAAAAAACCTAAAAAAACCTAAATAAAACCTAAAAAAATAAAAAAAAAAAAAAACCCACTAAAACTAAAACTAAAACAGAATAAAATAAAATTAAAACCTAAACTAAATAATAGACCAAATAAATACAAGACCTAAACATAAAGTAAACTAAACCCACTTACCTAAACTAAATAAAATAAAATAAAATAAATGAAAACCAATTAAAATAAACTTAAAATAAACTTAAAATTAAAACCAAAAACTAAAAAAAAAAATAAAAAAGACCTAAACCTAAAAATAAAAAATAAAATTAAACCTAAAAAATTAACCTAAACCTAGAAAATAAACTAAAATAAAAAACCTAAACTAAAATAAATAAAGTGAACTAAATAAAAAAAATAAACACAAATAAAAATAAAATAAAATAAATAAATAAATAAATAAATATTTACTTAATTGAAAAAAACCATAAACACTAAATACTCTAAACCTAAACATAAAACCAACCCTAAAAAAAAAACTAAACCCTAAATACTCTAACCTAAATCTAAACCAAAGCATAAACCCTATAAACTAAACCTTAAACCTTAACCTAAACCTAAACTAAACCTTAAAAAACCCTAAATAAACCTAAAGTAACTAAATAAATTAAAAAATAAACCTAAAACTACCAATAAACTAAAGAATGGGAACTTTGGAGGCATCACCATCAAACAAAAGTCTAGATCTCTGGAGATGAAGGATGGCTTATTTGTGGTGGGGTATTTGGAGTCTTTGAGCTGGTGGTGATGATGGTAGTTATGGGCAGGAATGGAGGTTATAACCTGGTGGTTGAGACGGAGAGATCGTGATATGATGGTGGATCCGCTACTGAGAGAGGCTGATAAGCCGACTATCCGATCTACTACTTATGAAATTGTGTCTTTATAGTAGAGACATTTCTAGTTATCTTGGGTTTTTGATTTTCTCTATGCAGGATATTTTTTTATCTATGTCATCGCTTGTCTCTTAGAAAACTTGGTGTGTTACTTGGTTGATGAAATCAAAAAGAAGAAATGTTGACTGTGAATTTATTCTCTGTTAAAACAAAACCATAAACCATAAACCCTAAACTAAAACCTAAACCCTAAACCTAAAACCCAAACCCTAAACCAAAAACCTAAACCCTAAACCTAAACCTAAAAACTCAAAACTAAACCACAACCCTAAACTATAAACAAACTAAACTAAGTTGAAACCATAAACTAAACCTAACCTTAAACCTTAAATAAACCTAAATAAACTAAACCCTAAACCCTAAGACTAAATTCTCTAAACCCTGACCCTAATACTAACTAAAACGATAAACCACTGACTAAAAACTCCTAAATACCTCACTCCTAAACCTTAAAACCTAAAAGCCTACTAAATAAACCTAAAATAAATAAATAAACTAAATAAATATAATAAATAAAATAAAACCACTAAACTACTGACTAAATAAAATAAAAACTAAACTAAAAATAAATAAACCAACATAAACTAAATAAAATAAACTTAAAAATAAAAAAATAATAACCTAAATGTAAAATAAATAAATAAAAATAAAATATAAAAACTAAATAAATAACTAAAACCTAAAATAAATAAATAAAAAATAAACCTACTAAACTAAAACCTAAACCTAAAATAAAAATAAAATAAACCTAAACTAATTAATAAATAAACTAAAATAAAATAAACCTACCTAAACTAAAATAACAATCTAAAATAAAAAAACACTAAAAATAAATCCTCAAATAAACCTAAACAAAATCCAAAACGACCTAAAATAAATAAAATTACCTAAATAAAAAATAAACCTAAATAAAGAAATAAGCTACAAACATAAACCTAAACTTAAACCTAAAAATAAACTAAAATAAATAAATAAATAAACTACTAAAATAAATAAACCTAAATTAAAGATTATAAACTAAATAAACTAAACCTGGTTTACTTAATTAAAAAAACCACACCTACACCACTGAGCCCTAAAAACTACATTACCCCTACCTAGGCCCTAAATCCTAAACCCTGAGCCCCTACCACCTATACCTAAAAACAGAGCCTAAACCCTAAACCCTAAACCTACCAAAAGCACAAAACCTAAACTAAACTAAATAAACCAAAAAAAAATAAAATAAAATTTAAACCAAAATAATAAAATAAAATAAAAAAACTAAAACCTAAACCTAAACCTAAACCTATAAAGATATGAAATAAAATTAAAAATTAAACTAAAATAAAATAAATAAAACTTAACTACTAAAAATAAGAAACCTAAATAAAATAAAACTAAACTAAAAAAAACCTAAAATAAAATAAAATAAAATTAAATAAAACTTGGATAAAATATTAATAAAGTAAACTTAAAATAAAGATAAAAATAAAATAAACTAAAATAAATAAAAATAGACAAAATAAACCTAAACTACCAATTTACATAATTTTAAAGAAAATCAAAATCAAAAAATAAAATTTAAAACTAACCATAAATAAAAAAAAAAAACCCCACCTAAACCTAAAACAAACCTAAAACCTAAACCTAAACCCTAAACCACCCCAACAACCCTAAACCCTAAATCTTAACCTAAACCTAAATCCTAAACAAATAAACTAAATAAACTCTAAACCCTAAAACCTAAAAACTAAAATAAACTAAATAAAACCTAAAAACAAAATAAATGAAAAACCTAAAGCTAAAATAAAATAAAAAACATAAATAAACTAAACTAAACTAAATAAACTTAAAATCAAATATTCAAATAAAACAAATCTAAAATAAAATACATAAAAACTTAAACTAAACTAAAGATAAAATAAACCTAAAAAATAAAACCAAATAAAATAAAACTAAAATGTAAAAAAATAAAATAAAATAACTAAAATAAAACTAAATAAAAAAACCTAAATAAACCTAAAATAAAACCTAAGAAAAAGCTAAAACCTAAAATAAACCTAAAATACTCTTAAAAATAAAATAAATAAAACCTAAATAAAAATAAAATAAATAACTAAACCTAAAATAAAAAATATAAAATGCACCTAAATCTAAACTAAAATAAAGTAAACTAAAAAAAATAAAACCTAAACCAAAACTTAAACCCTAAACTAAATAAAATAAAATAAATTAAAAAAAACTTATACCTAAAAAATAAACTAAAATAAACAACCTAAAATAAAATAAATAAACTAAACTAAATAAAAATAAATAATATAAATAGTTAAAAATAAAAATACAGTAAACTCAAATAAATTAAAAATAAGCTAAACATATTGGTTTTCTTAATTAAAAAAAACCTTAAACCCTAAACCCGAAATCCTAATTCCTAAACCATAAATCCTAAACCCTAAACTGTGAAGCTAACCGTAAACCTACAACCTTAAACCCTAAATCCTAAATCCTAAACCATAAACAATAAACCCTAAATAAAATAAATAAATAAATATTAAAAAAAGCTTGACCCTAAACCATAAAACCCTAAACTCTAAACCCTAAACACTAAACGACGTTAAACCCTAAAACCATAAACAAACCCTAAACCCTGAGCCTACAACCAACCCAAACCCTAAACAAAACTAAACCTAAATCTCTACAAAACTCTAAACATGCATAAAACCCTAAAATAAATCTTAAACTAACTGAAACCCTAAACCCTAAACCCTAAATCCTAAAGCTTAAAACCTAAAAATAAAATTAATAAAAAACCTAAACCAAAATAAAAAAAAGAAAATAAAAACATAAACTAAAATAAAAATTTAAATCTAAACCTAAAAAGAAAATAAATTTAAAGCTAAAAACTAAACTAAAATAAAATAAATAAAAACCTAAACTAAACTAAAAAATTGAAAACCTAAATAATATAAAAAACTAAATCTAAAATAAAAATAAAATAAACTTAAAAAAATAAAATAAAAACTTAAATAAAAATAAAATTTAAAATAAAAATAAATCTAAATATAAATAAAAAATAAAATAAACTAAAATAAATAAAAAATAAACCAAATAAACCTAAACCTGCATGTTTACTCAATTTAAAAAAAAATAAAATATAAGAAAATTATAAAACTAACCATAAACCCACAAACCCTAAAATTAACCTAAAACCTCACCTTAAATCCACTAAATCTAAACCCTAAAAATCTTAAACCAAACCCTAAAATCTCTAAACCTTAAACCTAAATCATGCCCTAAAACCTATAACCAGACATGACCCCAAACCCTAAACATTAAAACCTAAAAAAACCTAAACTAAATAAATAAAAAAAAATAAAATAAAAACCTCTAAATAAATAAAATAAAATAAAATAAAAAAAATAAAATAAATCCTAAACTAAAACCTACTTAAAGAGAATAAAATAAAATATAAAAAAAAAAAATAAAACTAAACAAAAATAAAATAAAAAAAACCTAATCTAAACTAAAAAAAATAAAATAATCTGAAAAATAGAAAACCATATAAAATAAAAACTAAATGTAAAATAAAAATAAAATAAACCTAAAATAAAATAAAATAAAAACTAAATAAAAACCAAAACCTAAAAAAATATACCTAAAATAAAACCTAGAAGTAAATAAAAAATAAAACCTAAACCATAAACTAGAAAAAACTAAAGCTAAAATAAATAAAATAAAATAAACCTAAACCTAAACTAAAATAAACTAAACTAAAATTAATAAAACCTAAACTTAAACCTAAAATAAACTAAACCTAAACTAAATATAATAAAATAAATTAAAAATAAACATAAACCTAAAAATAAACCAAAATAAAACCTAAATCCTAAACTGAAATAAAATAAAACCTAAACTAAACCTAAAATAAAAATAAAATCTAAACCTTAATAAAATAAAATAAAACTAAAACTAAAAAATAAACATAAAAACTTAAACCTAAACCTAAAATTAAAATAAAATTAAACCTATAAAATTAAAATAAACTAAATAAAATTTAAAATAAAATAAACTAAAATAAATTAAAATAAACTAAATAAACTAAACCCTAAACACAAACCTAAATCCTAAACCCCAAAACCTACAACCCTAAACCTACAACCCTAAAATATAAAAGAAATAAAATAAAATAAAACCCTAACTTGAACCCTGAACCACAAAACTTACTCACAAAACCATAAACCTAAATACTAAACCCTGAAACCCTAAACCTAAACCCAAATCAAAACCCTAAAACCCTAAACCCTAAACCCACTGACCACTAACCCTGACCTAAACCTACCCTAAACTTAAACTAAAGTCTAAACCTAAACTTAACTAAAATCATAAAGCTAAATCTGGCATAAAACTAAATAAAGATAAATAAAATAAATTAAAATAAAATCAAAATAATAATAAAATAAAATAAAATAAAATATAAACTAAAACCTAAACCTAAACTAAACCTAAAGAAGAATAAAATAAAGTAAACTAAACTAAAATAAATAAATAAAACTAAAATAGAAATAAAACTTAAATAAAATAAAATGAAACCTAAAATAAAATAAACTTAAAATAAAAAAATAAAATAATAAAACCTAAATAAAATAAATAAAAATAAAAAAAATAAAAAAAAAAACTTAAACCTCTTGGTTTGTATTTAAAAAAAAAAATAAAAAATCTTAATCTGAACCTACCACTACCTAAACCTATCCAAACCTAACCCTTATCTAAAAACTACCCTAAACTCTGACCCAGGCTACCCAGACCAAATCTGTCTTAACCTGAACTTAACTGACTGACCACTGGCCACTGGGCCAACCCTGACCCTGACCTGAGCCACTAAACCTGATCTGACTGGCACCAGCCTGACCACTGACCAGGCAACTAACTCTGACCCCAGACTCCTTGATCCTAACCCTCCACTGGGCTTGATCTTCCTCGGACTGACCTGAGCCTGACTCCTGACCACTGACTCAGGCCTGACCTGACCTGACCACTCACTGGCCACCTGACCTGACTGAATTAGATCCCACTGATCACAGCCAACCTGGGCCAATACTGAGCCTGACGCCAGCCTGACCTGACGACTTTAATGACCTGACCTGGCTCTGACCACTTTGGCCAATCTGACCTGACCTGACCACTGACCCTGAACTGGCCTAATCTAACTGGGCCAGGCTCTGAGGCCACCTACTGATTCCTGAGCCACTGACCTGACTGACCATGACCTGACCTGAACTAACTCCCAGCCTGACCTGACACCACTGACCTGACTAATTTTACGGACCCTGGCCCTAAACTGTTTGACCCTGACCACCCCAGATACTGACCCGAATCTTGACCATGACCCGGCCACTGACCTGACTAGACCTGGTGACCTGACCCACCTGACTTGACCTGGCCCTGGCCATCCAGATCTGAATGGGCAGGCCCTTAATGATACTGTCTGACCACTGGGATCACTGATAGGCTAACTGACCCTGGCCCTGACCATAACTGGGCCTGGGCCCTGAATCTGGCCCTGACCCACCTTCCTGACCTGGCCCTGGCCTACTGACTGACCTGACACTCTGACACTGACTGACCAGAAGCCCTGGCTAAACCGCCAGCTGACCTAATCACCCAACCTGATTTACTGGCTCTGAACTTAACCACCTCAGAACAGCCACCTAAACCTAACCTATAACCCAGCCCCAACAACCTTAATCCTGACCCCTCCCCAACCCCAACCCACTAACCCTAATCTGACCCTAACCAACCCTAGCTAACCTGACTAACCCTAACCCTACCCTTTTCCTAGATATTTTTCTAGTACTTATATTATTCTCATACCTAAAAAAGATAATCTAGACTATTGGAATGATTTTAGACTTATTACTCTTTGCACCTTTTTCAATAAGCTGATTTCCAATATTTCTTACCAACAAACTTATTCCTTTACTTAATAGAATTATCTCTCTCAACCAAATTGGTTTTGTTAGAGGTAGATCCATTTCTGATAATATTATACTTGCCCAGAATTAATTCATGATCTTGATGCCAAGACTAGAGGTGGCAACATTCTTCAAATTAGATATTACCAAAATCTTTGATAACATCTCTTGGGATTTCTTTTTCCATATTATGAATTTATTTCAGTTTTTTGATAAATTTATTTTCTTATTAAAAATTATATTAATAATGCCTAGTTTTGATTTTCTTAAGTGGAAGCCTTGAGTTTCTTTCCCTTTTCCCATGGCTTACGTCAAGGGGATCTTTTATCTCCTTTATTTATTATTATTATTGAGTACTTATCTAGGAGCATCACTGATTTATTTTTAAATAATCTTAGTATGTTCTACAAAACTATTGGTGGTCTTCCTGTTTCCCATTTAAGTTTTGCAAATGATTTCATTATTTTCTACAATGCTTTTATTCATCACATCAAGCATCTTCAGTCTTTTTTAAATAAATTTGGTAGAGAAAGTGGCCTTTCTATCAATGATAAAAAAAATCTATTATATCACTTCCTCTAGTATCTCCAATAATAAAATCAATCAAATCCCACATATCACAAATTTTAAACATCAACACTTACCTCTTAAGTGCTTGGTTGCTCCGCTCTTTAAAGGCTCAAATGTTCCCATGTCTTTGAGCTAATTCAAAAATTTCAAATAAAATTTATGTTTGGGAATTCCATTTACTTTCCTTTAGTGGTAGGCTCATTCTTAAAAGCACTCTCAACTCCATTCCTTTTTATTTGATTCAAACTATTATCCCCTAATGCTACATTTATCAAAATTGATTATTTTCTTAATAAATTTTTTGGGGCTCCAATAATTCTACCAAAAGAATGCATTGGACATCTTGGCATAAATGTTGTGGTCCTTTGGGAGAAGGTGCTCTTGGTTGCAAGCCTATTCGTGAAGCTATCACTTCCTTCTCTCATAAGCTCTGGTGGAATTTTAGAAAGAATGATAGCCTTTGGTCTCATTTTATGATGAAAAATATTGCCAAGGTAACCATCCCCTTAACTATGCTTATAAAGTTGGTGACTCTCCGATTTGGAAAATGCTTTGCTCCATTAAATGGGTTGCCAAATCATTAATATCTTGGGGTATTCAGTCAAGTTCTTCCTTCTTTTGCCAAGACAATTGGATTGGCAATGGCTCTATTGACACCCTTTTATCTACCCACTTTGTCTTTGTTGTCAAAGTTAATTCCTTTTAGCTTAATAACAATTGGAATGAAAACAAACTTGAGAATTATATCTCTATTTCACCTTTTGACAACTTTAGAAATATCCCCATTTCTTCTAACAAACTTGACCAAATTATTTTTAAGCTTTTTTTATAATGGTGACTTTGTACTTAAAGAGGATTGGAATTTTATTAGAGATAAATAGAACCCTCTAATGTTTTCATTAAACTTTGGAACAATATCATTCCCATTTCTATTCAATTTTAGCTTGGAGGATTTTGAATAATTTTATTCTGTGGACTCTTTACTCTGGACTAAAGGGTTTTAGTTACCTTCAAAGTGCTATTGTTGCTTTCATATTGAAAATGTAAATCATGTTTTTTGTCAATGGTTCTATTACTTTTAAATTATGGTTTTTGTATGATGATTTATTTAATACCAACTATTTTCAGGGTTCTCTTTCTTTATATCAACTTCTTGAAGTCTATTTCAAAAATACAGTGAAAGGTCAAATCAAAGTTTTAATTGCTATTACCTTTATCTAGTTCATCTAGATGGATAGAAATGATGCTAAATATCATGGTATTCCTATGAACCATAAAAAGATCTTGGATAGAACTAAAGAAAAATTCATGCTCTTCTCAATCCCAATCTTATTAGTAATATTCAGTTTAGAGGTTATAAATATGTGGCTAAAAATTGGGTATCATTACTTTGAGTTTGACTCTTATAAAGTGCTAGGATTATATCCATTGGATCAAACCTAAAGAAAATTTGATTAAAGTGAATATCGATGGTTATTGCTTCCAATTAATATATGTGGTATTCTTAGGGATTCTAAAGATACTTGTCATTTGTGCTTTTTTACTATCCTCTCAAAGCTATGTTATTTTTGTTGAGCTTATGGCTATTAATAAAGCTATTGAAATTTGTTTGAATACATGTTTCCTCAACATCTATTGATGTTGATGCTCTTGCTTCTTCTTGCTTAATTCCAATAGAAATGGGAATCTTTATTTTATCTTCTTAATCATACTAAAAATATTCTTTATCAAGTTTGTTTTAAAATTTCCAACATTTTTCATGAAGGTAATACTTGTGTTGATTACTTGGCTAACTTCGGTGCCAACTTAGTGAGTTCACTTTATTTGACAAACAAACTTTGCCTAAACAATTAAAGGGTTTGGTTAATTTGGATAATACTGGATTGCCTTATCTCAGATTATAAATTCTTGGCTTAGTTTTTGGTGTTGCTTTTTGATGATCTTTTGCTTTTGGTTGCCCCTTGTTCAACCCTCTTTGGGTTGTGGTTATCTACTTATTTTCTCTTTTTGGCCTGAGTTGGGTTATGTTTTAGATCTTTTACTTTTGGATTGGCCTGGTTTTTGCTACCTGGTGGTTATTGTAAGTGCAGCCTAGGTTGTTTTGGTTTTTTTCAGTGGCTTATGTCTGCATTTGGGTGTTTACCAAAATTTTCCCTTGGATATTTTTTATTTCCTCCTTTTGGGTTGTGCCTATGGCTACTGTAGGTTTTTCTTTTTGTATGTGTTTTGCCTCTTTTCTAGGCTGCTTACTAACTTACCTGAATTGGATCTACTACTGTGGTGGTTAACAAAGTGGCATTGTTGGTATTTGGGTTGGCAATTTTGGTTGGGATGGTTGGATGGTAGTTATTTTGGCTATTTTTCATTTTATTGGTGACTTATCTGGGGTTCTCTTGGTTTATCTGGCTTAATTTTGGCATGGTGGAGATTGTTGGTTGGCTATTATTTTCTTTATTTTGTTGGCTGGGGCTTGATGGTTGTTTTTTCTAATTTTTTTTTGTTTCTCTTGGTTATGGTTTTAACCTCCTCCTGTATTGGCCTTCCTCTCTTGGTTGCTATGGCTTTAGGTTTGGGTATTGTTCTGGATTGGCTAGATGAAGGCTATTTGTGGTATTAGTTTTGGGTGTTAGTCAGTTAGTGCCTTTATTGTTGTTGTTCCTGTTGGTTGGCTTGTAGTTTATCTTACTGGGCTTTGTACCTTTTTTTTCTTTGGTTGGCTGTTCTACTTACCCAGATCAGATTTTCTTTTGCCTTGGTTAGGTTTGGTGACTATAGTCTGCTTCTACCCTTTCCTTAGCTGTCTTGGGTGATTTTGGCTTGATGACTGTTGTTGTTCTTACTTGACTTGGGTTTTCTACTATATTGGTTGGCTAGGAGGATATGTTGGGCTAGTTTGGTTTGTATTGGTAATTTGTGTTGGTTGGAGGGTGGCTATTTTGGCCAATTTTTTTTGCTCCTTTGGTGATTGTTTTGGGAACTGCTAGTGTTCTTTTGTGACTTGTATTTATGGTTTCCTCTACTTTTTTTTTTCTCTCTTGGCTGACCCCTTTTCTATTTGGGTGGCGACCTTCACCACCTTTGTAGTTTTGGGTGTTTTTTATGTTTTTTCTGCTTTGTTGGTGGAGGATATGAGCACTTTTTTTCCTTTTGTGCTCTTGTTTATCTTTGGTTTGTGTTATTACCCCTATCACGATGCTTGCTCCTTTGGATTTTGTTATTCCTTTCTGGTGGTGGCTTTGGTGGTGCTCCTACTATATTGCTGATATCCCTGATGGTTGGTTGATTATCTGCCTTATTGGGCTTGGTGGTTCTCGTGGCTTGGTGGTTGGCTATTATGTTTATTGTTTGGAGGATTTTGTAGCCATGCTAGATGATGGACTTTGGATGATGGGCTACACGAGGTATGCTGGCTATGATGGCATTGATGTTTCCCACTCTTTCTTCTTTTGGTTGGTAGCGCTATATGTAATTGTAACCCTTCTCCTGAAGTTTGGTTGCTTACATATAGTGTTGCTCGAGATGATTATGGAGCAGCCTTTTTTTTTACTCCTTATGTTTGCACTTCCTTTCTATCTTTGGCTTAATTGTACTCATCCTTTCAAAAGTATGTTCTTGATTTCTTTTATAGGCAAGGGAGTATTGGTGGATCTTGTTGGTATCGGAAGGACAAAATGAAGTTTCTTTGCTCACATGGATTTTCTCTTGTTGATTTTTTAGTTTTTCTTTTGCTTTCTTTCCTTGAGTATTGTAATAGTTAGGGGGTTTATCTCTTTAGGACTTAATGTAGCTCTTTGAGAATATTTAGCCCATCTACGGACTTTGTACTTTTTTGTGGCAAAAAAAATTCCCTAATTTCCCTAAAAAGCTAAAAACCTAAACCAAAACTAAATAACACATAAAAATAAAAGAAATAAAAAAACCAAAACCAAAATAAAATATAAAAAATTAATTAAATTAAAACATAAATTCAAACGAAATCCTAAACCTAAAAAGAGAATAAAATCAAAATAAAAACTAAACTAAAATAAAATAAATAGAAACCTAAACTAAGCAAAAAAATAGAAAACCTAAATAATATAAAAACTAAACCTAAAATAAAAACAAAATAAACCTAAAACTAAATAAAATAAAAACTAAATAAAAGCCTAAATAAAAATAAAAATAAAATGAACTAAAATAAATAATAAATAAAATAAAATAAATAAAAAATAAACTAAATAAACCAAAACCTATAAGTTTACTTAATTTAAAAAAAAAGCAAAACCCAAACCATAAACCCTAAACCCTAAAACCTAAAACCTTAAACTAAACCCTAAACCCCCTGAACCCTAAAACCCAAAACCTAAAACCCTAAATCCTAAACCCTAAACCCTAAACTAGCTAAATCAAAACCCTAAACCCAAACCCTAACTAAACCCAACCCTAATCCCAAACAAACTCTAAAACCTAAAAAACCTAAAAAACTAAATAAAACCTAAAACAAAATAGAAAATAAAACCTAAATAAAATAAAATAATTACTATACAAAGCTAAACCTAAACTAAAGAAAATAATATAAAATAAAAAAACTAAAATAAAATAAATAAAAACCTAAAATAAATAAAAATAAAATAAACCTAAAAAATAAAAACCAAATAAAATAAAAACAAAACCTAAAATTAAAATAAAATGGACCTAAATGAGATAAAATAAAAAGTAAATAAAACCTAAACCTAAGAAATAAACCTAAAAATATATAAAAAATAACAAATCATAAACTAAAAAAAAAACAAACCTAAACCTAAAATAAACAAAATAAAATAAACTGACTAAAATAAAATAAACTAATATAAATAAAACCTAAACCTAAACCTAAAATAAACTAAACTTAAACCCTAAAAAAAATAAAATAAATAAACTAAAAATAAAACCTAAATCTAAATAAATAAAACCTAAAAAAACCTAAAATAAAAACCTAAAACCTAAATCTAAAAAAATAAAATAAAAACCTAAACCTAAAAATAAAAAATAAAACCAAAACCTAAAAATTAAAATTAAAATAAAACTAAACTTAAAATAAACAAAACTAAACCTAAAATAAACTAAAATAAAATACCTAAAACTAAATATCAAACTAAATAAATAAAAATAAAAAAGTAAAACTAAATAAAATAAAATATAAACTAAAATAAATAAAATAAACTAAATAAACTGGTGGTTTTCTTAATTAAAAAAAAAAAAACTAAAACCCAACTAAAACTAAACCCTGAGCCACAAACCTAATAAGACACAAAACCCTAAAACCTACTGACCCCAAATCCTAAACCAAACCCTAAAACCCTACACCTAAACCAAAACTTGGACCTAAACCCGACAACCCCTAACCCTAAACCTAAAAAATATGAGAAAAACATAAACTAAAACTAATCATAAAATAAATAAAATAAAAAATAAAATAAATGAAAACCTAAACTAAACTAAAAAAATAAAAACCTAAATAAAATAAAAACTAAACCTAAAATAGAAATAAAGTAAACCTAAAAGAAAGTAAAATAAAAACTAAATAAAAACTTAAATAAAAATAAAAATAAAAATACAAATAAACTTAAATAAAAATTAAAAATAAACTAAACTAAAATAAATAAAAAATAAACTAAATAAAATTGAATCTTTGAGTTTAATTAATTTTAAAAAAAGAAAAATAAAATTAAATAAAAAAACCTAACCCTAAACCCACAGGCCCTAAACTAACCTAAAAGAAACCCTAAACTGAGCCAAACCACAGCCTGAAACCCTGAGCACTGAGCAACCAAAACCCTAAACACTAGGCTAAACCTAAACCCTAAACCCTAAATAAAAGGAGCCTAAACCCACAAACCCTGAGCCCCTAAACCCCAGGCCAACCCAAAAACCTAAAAACAAAACTAAAAAGCTAAACTAAACTAAATAAAACAGCAAAATAAAAACCTAAATAAATATTTAAAATAAATAAAATAAACCTAAACTAAAACTAAACCTAAACCTAAAATAAAGATAATATAAATAAAATAAATAAAAACTTAAATATAAAAATAAAATAAAAATAAAAAAATAAAATAAATTTAATTATAAATACTAAAATAAATAATAAAAACCTAAACCATAAATAAAAGAAATGACATAAAATAAAAATAAATAAATAAGATAAAATAAATATAAACAAACTAAGATAAATAAAAAACTAAACTAAATATAATAAAATAAACTAAAATAAAAAAACTAAAACTTAAAAAATAAAAAAAACCTAAATCTAAACTAAAATATAAAAAAAAAATAAAACCTAGCCTAAAAAAAAACCTAAACTTAAAAATATAAAAAAATAAAAAAAAAAATAAACATTAACTAAACTAAACTAAACTTAAAATAAACCAAAATAAAAACTAAATAAAATAAACTAAATAAATAAAGTAAACCAAAATAAAAATAAAATAAACTAAATAAATAAAATAAACTAAATAAACTAAACTTATTGTTTCCTTGGTTTTTTAAAAAAAATATAAACCTACTCTAAAATGATCCTACTGAGCCTGGCACTAAACCCTAAAATAACTCTACACTAAACCACAACCCTAGGCCTATAAACTAAACTCACAGGCCATGAGCCTAAATAAAATAAAATGTGTGACCCTAGCTTAAACAGGCCAAACCTGACCTCAGATCCTCTGACCCTACACTGAGCCTGGGCTCTAACCCAGGCCCAAGACCCTAACCCAGGCCACAACTATGCTAAAACTGAGCCCAGATCTGAGCCATAAGATCTACCAGGCCACTGGCTGAGCCCAGGCCCTGGGCCCACAAAACCACAAACTGAGTAAATAAAACCTATAAAGATAAAATAAAGATATAAACCTAAATAAAATATAAACTAAACTAAACCTAAATCTAAACCTAAACATAAACCTAAACTAAACTTAAATAAAAGATAAACTAAACTAAAATAAAATAAATAAAACCTAAACTAAACTAAATAAAGCTAAAATAAAACCTAGTAAAATAAAATAAATAAAATAAAATAAAACCTAAATAAAACCTAAACCTAAAATAAATATAAAATAAAACCTAAAAATAATAAATATAAACCTAAACCTAAACTAAAAAACTAAACCTAAAATAAAATAAAATGAACAAAATAAAATAAACTTAAAAACTAAAATAAACTAAGCTAAAATAAATAAAACCTAAAATACTAAACCTTAATAAACCTAAATTAAATAAAATAAAATAAACTAAAAATAAACTAAACTAAACTAAAATAAAACCTAAACCTAAACCTGGATAAAATAAAATAAACTAAACCTAAACTTAAGAATAAAAATAAAACTTAAACATAAAATATAAAATAAAATCTCAACTAAAAATAAACCTAAATAAACTAAACCTAAAAATAAACTAAAATAAATAACCTAAACTATAATAAATAAACCAAATAAATAAATAAACTAAATAAAAATAAAATAAATCTAAAATAAACTAAACTATACTAAATAAACCTAAATCTGTGTTTGCTTTTTTAAAACTAAAACCTACACTAACACTACCCTGAGCCTACAACACCCACTAAATAAACCCTAGGCCCTCTGACCCTAGGCCACTGACCTACTACCTAATGACCATAGGCCCATCCACCCTAGATCTGAACTGCACTGAGCCACAGGCCCTAGGCCAAATCTAAACTAGGCACTGAGCCCAAACACTAAAACCCCAAACCCTACCCAAGGCCACCTAAAACTTTAGCCAAAACAGGCCAGGCTGAGAACTCTGAGCTCAACTCAGACTATGCCCTGTGACCTGAGCCATCCCTAGCCATGACCCAGTGATCCAAAAGCTGGCCACTAAACCCTACTGAGCCCTAACCTGGGCCCTAAAACAAACTAGCCCTAAATCCACAAAGCCTAAATGAAAAACTAAATAACAAAATAGATAAATAAAACCTACTTAAAAAAATAAAAAATGATAAAATAAACTAAACTAAAACCTAAAACCTAAAAATAAAATAAAATAAAAGTAAAATAAAAAAATAAAATAAGCTAAACTAAAATAAAATATAGAATAAAAATAATAAAATAAATAAATAAAATAAAATAAATAAATAAAATAAAAAAATAAATAAAACCTAAACCTAAAAAATAAACCTTAAAATAAAACCTAAAATAAATAAAAATAAAACTAAAAAAAAAAAACCTATAAATAAAATAAAATAAACATAAAAAAATAAAATAAAATATAAACCTAAAATAAAATAAATAAAATAAAATAATAAACTAAATTAAATAAAACTTAAAATAAATAAAACCTAACCTAAACTTAAACTAAATAAAATATAATAAACTAAAATGAACCTAAACTATAAAACTAAAACCTAAAAATAAACCTAAAACCTAAACCTAAACCTAAAAAAAATAAAATAAAACCTAAACCTAAAAAAAAAAAAAAGAAAACTTAAACTAAAAAAAATAAAATAAAAAAACTCAACTAAAAAAAACATAAACCTAAAAAATAAACTAATAAAAAACCTAAGCTAAAATAAATACACTAAACTAAACAAAATAAAAAAATAAACCTAAATAAAATAAAAATAAAGATTAAAATAAATAAAAATAAACTAAATATGTTAAATAAACTAAACTTTGTGGTTTACTTAATTTTAAAAAAACTTTAAACCAAATCTTAAACACCCAAACCCAAAATCATAAAAGACCCTAAACCCTAAACCCAACCCATAATCCTAAACTTTGGACTAAACCCAAAAAAGCCAAAAGCTAAACATAAACTAAATAAAACCTAAAATAAAATAAATAAAAAACTAAAAAAAGAACATTAACTATAACCTTAAAATTGAAACCTAAAAGAAAATAAAATAAAAATAAAACTAAACTAGAATAAAATAAATAAAACCTAAACTAAACTAAAAAACTTAAATAAAATAAAACTAAACCTAAAATAAAAATAAATTAACTAAAATAAAATAAAATAAAACTTAAACCTAAAATAAACCTAAAATAAATAAAAATAAAACTAAACCCTAAACTAAAAAAAAAACCTAAACTAAAATAAACTAAACTAAAATAAATAAAACCTAAAATAAAATAATAAAAACTAAACAAAACTAAATAAAATAAAATAAAATAAAAATAAACCTAAACTAAAAATAAAACCTAAAATAAACCTAAAATAAAACCTAAAACCTAAACCTAAAAGTAAAATAAAACCTTAACCTTAACCTAAAAATAAAAAACCTAAAACCTAAAAAATAAAATAAAATAAAACTAAACTAAAAATGAACCTAAAACTAAACTAAACCTAAAAAAATAAATAAAACTTAAACTAAAATAAATAACTAAAATAAATAAACCAAACTAACTAAAAAATAAACCTAAATAAAAATAGAAAAAAACTAAATAAACTAAATAATCGAAACCTACCAGTTTTCTTAATTTTAAAAAAATAAAAAATAAAAAAATAAATAAAAAACTTACCCCACTAACCTAACTCTAAACCCTCTAACCCTAAACTAAACCCTAAACCACTAAACCCCAACCTAAACCTAAACCCTAAAACCCTAAACACTAAATCATAAAACCTACAACCTAAACCCTAAACCCTAACCCTGACTAAACCCCAAACCCCTAAACCCTAAACCATAAAAACCTAAAAACCTAAAACTAAACTAAATAAATGAGATTTCAGCTACAAATGATTAGCCTGAATTTCTCTAATATAGAAAATAATTATATGAGCTTTGTATGACATAGTAGACCACCTATCTCAAGTTTCATAGAGATGCAAAAGTGTAGCTTCCTCTTCATGGACAAATGAAGAAAGAATCTACCTAAGTTTAGACACCTAAGTGTCCATTTGTGAGCAATCCTCTTATATAGCAGAGATAGCCTATCTAATCATAAAACTCCTTTCTAATTGATATTATCTTCTCAGCTGCACCTCTTTCAATTTAGCAGATATGTCGAGGAGCTAAATCTATGCTTTAAAAAGCTCTCTCTAGTAGGATTTCAATGCTTTGAGACTGTGCTCAAGATCTTGGCGAATTAGGGAGACTTGATGCGAAGTATTGCTGAATGAGATTTTTACAATAGTGATTGTATCTGAAAAAATCTCTTAATAAGTAGTGTGTAACAAGAATAATCCAAACTCAATATCTCTACATAGGGATTTCCAGAACTATAGCTCAATGCGGCAACATAATGTAACAAATAATTCGCTTCAACACAAAAGCAAGAAAGCTCAAGTAAAACTCCTAAGTTAATGCTTAGAAATAAGTGGCATAGTTTTGTGAGAGATTTAAGACACAGATTTTATGCTGACATCAAAATATGATTTAAGAGAGATTTTGGATCCCAACATAGTATTTATCATTTTTTCTATTTTTTATTAGTAGTAGTGTTACTTCATTTAGATGTATTAATTTGAATTTGATTTAATAGTGGAATGAATAATTCCTACATTTGATGACATTCTTTTAGGTGCAAGAATTCTTGATGTTATTTAAAATCTAAAGTTTGTTGAAAAGCCACATGCAAATTAATTTTATGTAGTGTCTCTTTTAAGTTTAGGGCTCAGGTCGATCTAAACCTACACAACATTAGCTTAATCTTTCCCTAATTTTAGAAGATAATAACAATACTTCAAATTTGTTCATGTACTCATTTATAATTTTGGTTTTTTGCTTTAGCGAGTAAAACTCTAAATAATTGATCTTAGTAGGATAAATACAAGTAATTTTTTAACAACAATTTCATTTCAACCATGTAAAAAAAACTTATTCTAATCCCAATCTTCGGCTCTATTTCTATCTAATAGTTTTTTTTGTTTGCATATGTTTTAATTTAATAAATCCCACTCTTCAAGACTCACCAAACCCTAAACCTTAAACTAACCCTAAAGCCAAAATCGTAAAACTAACTCTAAACCCTAAACTCAAAACCATAAACTTACAACCCTAAATGCTAAACCCTAAACCCTAAACCTTAAAACTTACAACCTTAAACCCTAAACCCAAAACCCCAAACCTAAACCTAAACCCAACATTAACCCTAAACCTAAACCACCCTAAGTAACCATAAACCCTAAACCCTAAATTGAAACCTAAACCATAAACCTTAAAACCCCCCTAACAAAACCCTGACCTAAACTAAACCCTGACCAAAGGCAAAAAATATTAAACCACAGGCCAAGTAAACTGAGCCACAGGCCCACTGAGCCACAAACCACCTGAGCCCAAAACACTATGCCCTAAATCCAAAAAAACCTAAAGCTAGCTAAATAAAAAACATAAAATAAAACTTAGGAAAAATAAAATTAAAAGATTAAAATAAACATAAATCTACCCAATAAAATGATAAATAAACATAAACTCAAATAAATAAATGGATTAAAATTAAAAATAAAAAATAAAATAAATAAAATAAAAAAAAGATAAGATAAAATAAACTAAATCAACCAACTGGGTTGCTATTAAAGATCCCTAGCCATGACCAGGCCAACTTTAAATCCAGCTGGGCCCTAGGCCCTGAGCCCTAAACCTGAGCTCACCTAGGCCATGAGCCAGCCCCTAACCTTGAGCCCTTTACTAACCTGACCATGATCTGACCCTAACCCCAGGCCCTAACCCCAAATCCTGAGCCCACCCTGAGCCCAGGCCCTACTCTGGGCCTAGGCTTAAACTCTAAAGCCCTAGGCCTGCTAAATCCTGGGCCTACCTAAGCTGACCTGAGCCACACTAAACCTACTGACCCTGGGCTGACCACTGAGCTCATACCACAGGCCTCCACTGACCCTAGGCCCAGACCCTGAGCTCCTGAGCCCTACTACCTAAACCTAAAAACTGCATAAAAAAATAAATGATAAAATTTAAACCAAAATAAAATTTGAAATAAACTAAAAAATGTAGCCTAAAAAAAAAAATAAAATAAAATAAATAATAAAAATAAAATAAAATAAATAAATAAACTAAAGAAATAAATAAAACCTAAACTAAAATAAAGACCTAAAATAATAAACTAAATAAAATAAAATAAATAAACTAAATAAAGTTAAATGAAATGTTTAATTTAAAATTCAAAATTTTAAAATTAAGAAAACTCTAGAAACCCTACACCCTAAACTAAACCTAAACCCTAAACTTACCCCAAACCTAAAGCTAAATAAAACCTAAAAAATAAAATAAAAATAAACTAAATTAAAAATAAACTTAAAAATCATAAACTAAAATAAACTAAAATAAAAAATAGAAAATAAAATAAATAAAAAAATAACTAAATAAACTAAATAAACCTAAATATATTGGTTTACTTAACTTTTTTTTTTAAAAAAAACACTGAACCCTAAATCTAAACCCAAATAAATCCACAAATCCAAAACTTAAACCTAAAACCTACAACCCTAAACTTTAACCCTAAACCCTAAAAAACCTAAACATTAAACCCTAAAATAAACTTAAAATAAAAACTTAAAACCTAAACCTAAAAGAATAAACATAAAAACCTAAACTTGAACTTAAAATTAAAAAAAATAAAACCTAAACCTAAAAAATATAATAAAAATAAAACTAAACTAAAAATAAATATAAACCTAAACCTAAACCTAACAAATAATCTAAAATAAAAATGTAAACAAAAATGAATAAACCTAAAATAAATAAACTAGATGAAATAAAATTAAAAAATAAACCTAAATAAAAATAAAAAACAAAATAAGCTAAAATAAATAAACTAAATAAACCAAATAAACCTAAACATACCAGTTTACTTAAATAATTTTTTTAACCTCTAAACCCCAAACCCTGACCCTGGGCCCTCCAGGACCCTAACTGACCCTCTACCAACCACAGGCCTCAAATCCTCTAGGCCACCAGACCACTTGACCCTGGGCCCAGGCCCACACTCCCTAAATCCTAGGCCTGAGCCTGACCTCACTGACTTACTGAGCTACTGACACCTACCCACAGGCCACCTCTCAAACCCTTGGGCCTGGAGGCCCCTAACTGACCCTAGGCCTGACCCTAGGCTTCTAAACCCTGGGCCCTGGGCTCTATCTGGGCCCTGACTAAACTGACACCCCAGGCCACTGGGCCCAATACAGGCCACTGAGCCAGGCCACTGGGCCTGGGCCACTAAACTGGGCCTGAGCCCTGGGCCTAGGCCACAGGCCCTAAACTGGGCCACCTAGGCCCTGGGCCTGGGCCTGGGCCACTAGGCCCACTCAGGCCTGAGTACTGAGCCTACTGACCAGGCTAAGATAATGGGCCCTAAAAAGCAGCCCTGGGCAAACCCTACCTGAAACTAAACCTAAAACTAACCAAAACCCTAGGACCCTAACCCCAGGCCCAATCATGGCCTAAAAGCCAAAGTAAAGACTAGGCCCTAGGCCTAACCTAAACCCTCCCAAAATGAGCCTAGATCCTAAAGATCTAAACTTAAACTAAAATAAAACATAAAAAATAAAACAGCAAAAAATAATTAAAAATAAAAGATAAAAAAATAAACATAAATCTAAAGATAAATAAATAAGATAAAAGATAAATAAAACTAAATTAAAATAAAATAAATAATAACTAAATAAAATAAAATAAAATAAACTAAAGATAATAAAAAATAACTAAATCATGAGCTTATGGGTTGCTAAAAAAAAACCTAACCATAACCTAAACCCTGAGCCCTCAAACCTTACCCTAGGCATAATAAATTAACTGAGCCATAATCCCAGCCCCAGCCACTAAATCTGACCACAAACCCTACCAACCCTAATGGCCTAGGCTAAAACCCTGGGCTTGAAAACTGAGCCTAAAGGCCTAAAACCCCAGAGCCTAAAACCCTAAACCCTGACTGAGCCCTAAAGGCATAAATCTGAGCCTAACCACAAACAAGATCTTAACCTGAGCTGGCCTAAACACTAGACTAGGCCTAAACCCTGAAACCTAAAACCAAAACCTAAACTACATAAACCTAAAATAAAATAAAAACTTAAACCTAAATAAAATTTGAAATAAAAAAATAAAACCTGGCTAAAATTTAAACCAAAATAAAATAAAATAAAATAATAAGCAAAATAAATAAAAAATAAAATAATAAAATAAATAAAATAAAAATAACCTAAACTAAAATAAAGATAAAATAAAATAAACTAAAATAAAATAAAACAAACAAAATAAATAAAAAATAAACTAAAATAAACTTACCTATGTATTTAATTTTAAAATCAAAAATTTTAAAAATTAAGAAAACTCTAAAAACCAAAACTAACCCTAAACATAAACCCTAAACCTACCCTACTTAAAGCTAAACTAAACCAAATAAAAATAAAAATAAAACCTAAACCTTAAAAATAAAATAAAAATAAAACTAAATTAAAAAAAATAAACATAAATGAAAATCTAAACATAAAAAATAAATTAAAATAAAAAACTTAAATAAAAAATAGAAAATAAAATAATATAAAATAAGTAAAAAATTAACTAAATAAACTAAATAAACCTAAATATATTGGTTTACTTACATTATTTTTTTAAAAAAACCCTGAACCCTAAACCCTAAATCCTAAACCCTAAAGCCAAAAACTAATCCTAAACCTAAAACCCTAAACCTACAACCCTAAACTTTAACCTTAAACCCTAAACCCTAAAATAAACTTAAAATAAAAACCTAAAACCTAAACCTAAAAAAATAAAAATAAAAACCTAAATGTAAAACATAAATTAAAAAAATAAAACCTAAACTTAAAAAATAAATAAAAAATAAAACTAAACTAAAAATAAATATAAACCTACACCTAAACCTAACAAATAAACTAAAACAAAAAACCTGAAACTAAAATGAATAAACCTAAAATAAATAAACTAAACTAAATAAAATTAAAAAGTAAAACTAAATAAAAATAAAAAATAAATAAGATAAATAAAAAATAAATAAATAAACCTAAACATACCAGTTTACTTAATATTTTTTAACCTCTAAAGCCAAACCCTAGGCCACTACCCTAAACCCTAAAATAACCATAACCACTAAATCCTCCTACCATAAATCCTACCCTAAACCACTAAATAATCCTAAATGACCATGAGCCCACAAGATCTGACCTGGGCCCTACCCTGAGCCCACCCTAGGCTTTCCCAAACTCCATGAAACCTGGGCCTAGGCCTTCGGCCTAATACTGAGCCCTATACCACTAAATAAATAATCTGAGCCACTTGCACCCACCCACTGACCCATCACAGATCCTCTAATCCTCCCTAGTCTAAGCCTGGCCTGGGCCACCTAATCCAAATAGACCCAGGCCCTAACCCTGGGCACTTAACCCAGGCCTGACCCTGGGCTATAAAGCTGGGCACAGGCCACTGAGCCCTGACCTGAGCCTGGGCAGGCCTAGCCCTACCAGGCCCTGGGCCCCAGACCCTGGGCCCTTCTGGCCCCAGAACCTGGCAGTCCACAGGCCTGGCCTGACCCAGGAGCTGGCAGAGCTAGGAAATAGCTTAAAATAAGATAAAATGATAAGGCTAAACCTAAAATGGAATTAAAAGAAATAAGATAAACCTAAGAAAAGACTACTGGGATAAAAAAATGACTTGTAGACTAAAATAAGAAAGATGACCTAACATAAACCAAAATAAACTAAACTGAGCCAACCCTAAACCTGACCCTAAACCTAAAACCTAAGACTAAACCTAGGCCAGGCCCTAAACCTAAATCACAAAATAAAAACCCAAACTACTAAAGACTAAAAAACTAAAAGACTAAGCTAAAACCAAATAAATAAAATAAAAATATAAAAACATAAACCAAAATAAAAATAATGAGATAAAACAAATTTAAAATAAAGAAAACATAAACCTAAACCTAAATGTAAAATAATAAAAAATAAATAAATAAAATAAAATAAAATAAATAAATAAAACCAAACTAAAATAAAAAATAAAATAAAACATAAAATAATAAAAATAAAATAAATAATAAACTTAATAAAATATAATAAAACTAAATAAAAGCCTAAACCAAAAATAATAAAAATAAAACCTAAAAATAAATAAAAAAACCTAAACCATAAACTAAAACTACCTAAAAAAAAAAAATAAAAAAGCTTAAACTTAAACTAAAAAAATAAGTTATACACTAAACCTAAACAAACTAAACCTAAACCCTAAACTATATTAAATAATAATAATAAAAAAGACCTATTAAAAAATAAAACCTAAAAAATAAAACTAAAATAAAAACCTAAAACCTAAACCTAATAAAATAAAATAAAATCCTAAACCTAAATCTAAAAAAAAACCTAAACCTAAAAAATAAAATAAAAATAAAACTAAGCTAAAAAATAAGTATAAACATAAACCTAAACCTAGAAAGTAACCCAAAATAAAAAACCTAAACTAAAATAAATAAACCTAAAATAAAAATATTAAAATAAATAAAAATTAAAAACAAACCTAAATAAAAATATAAAATAAAATAAACTAAATAAATAAAAAATAAACTAAATAAACTAAATAAACTAAATAAACCTAAACATACCTGATAACCTAAACCTTCCCAACCATGAGCCTAAATCCTATGCTGGGCCCTAAACCCTACTTAATCCTAGACCCTACTCCTGACCCTAAACCCTATCCCAAAACCCACTGAGCCTAATCTTGACCCTGACTAACCACTGAGCCACAGGCCACTGAACCTTACTGACCTCCTCCCTACCCTGAGCCACTCCTACTACCCCCTAGACACCTGACCTAATAACCAAATGACCTTACCTAGACTCCTCCCTCTTACTTAAGCTTCTAATAAAAATAAAATAATAAAAAAATCTGATCAATATTAAATAAACTGACTATAAAAAATTAAAGATAAAATAAGATAATAAATAAATAAATAAAATAAACTAAACTAAATTAAAAATAAAAAACCTAAATAAAATAAAACTATAAAATAAAATGACCTAAAATAAAACTAAATAAAAAACTCTAAAAAAATAAAATAAAATCATAAAAAATAAGAAAAAAAACTAAAAAGAAAATAAAATAAACAAAATAAAATAAACCTAACTAAATAAATAAACTAAAAAACCTAAACTAAAAAAATAAACTAAACTAAAAAAATAAACCTAAACAAAACTAAAAAAATAAAACCTAAAATAAAAAATAAAACCAAAAACCTAAACCAAAAATAAAATAAAACCAAACCAAACCTAAACCAAAAATAAAATAAAATAAACTCACTAAAAAAATACTTAAACCTAAAAATAAACAAAATAAAACCTAAACTAAAATAAAAGATAAATAAATTAAATTAAAAAAAAAAAAATAAAATAAACTCAAATAAATAAAATAAACTAAATAAACTAAACTCTTGGTTTGCTTAATTTTAAAAAAATCCTAAACACTAAATCCTAAACCCTAAAGCCTAAAGCCTTAACCCTAATAACCTAGACCCCAAACCCACAAATCTCAGTAAACTCTAACACTAAAACAAATCTACCCAAACCCTAAACCAAATTAACTCTACCCTACCATACCCTAACCCTAAACCCTAAACCCTAAAACTAAGCTAACTTAAAATCTACCTATCACTAAACCTTAAATGGCCTAAATCCTAAACTAAACACAACTCCTAGCCATACCTACCTAACCTAAAACTTACCCTGATGACCCTCCTTGTCCTTGTAAAAACAAAATGACCTAATCTAAAATAGAAACCTAAGATAAAATGATAAAATCTAGCCTAAATGGTTTAAAATAACCTGGCTAAAATATAAAGGCTAAACTAAATAGATAGATCTAAAAATGGCTAAAACCTGAGCTATAAAATAAAACCTAAAAGTGCCTAAAATAAAACCTAAAATCTAAAATAATAAAAGATAAACATACCTACTAAAATAAAAAAATGAATAAACAAAAAAATAAAATAAAACATAAAAACTCAGCTAAATAAATCTAAAAAAAATAAATAAAATAAAAAATAAACTAAAATAAATAAATAAACTTTAAAAAAATAAACCTAAATAAAAATAAAAAATCAAATAAACTCAAATAAATAAAAAATTAACTAAATTAACTATACCTATTAGTTTACTTAATTTTAAAATAAATCACTAAAACCTAAATACTATACCCTAAACCCTAAACAATATAACTAACCCTAAACCAATAATCCTAAAACCTAAACCCTAAACCCTAAAAACTCTAAACCTTCACAAACTAACAAACCTAATAAAACCCTAAACCCTAACACTAAACCAAACTCTAAACCCAAACTAAACCTAACCTAAGAATGGGAAAAACCTTGATGGCGAAACATCACTTCACTAGGCTCTTAGATCTAGTGGAGGTGAAGGCATAGGCGGTAGTTATCCCAGTGGTGGTGGGGGATCTGGAGGCTAGTGGATATGGAGGTGGTGGCAGCGGTTATGGAGGTGGGAGGAGTGATGGAGGTTACAGCCATGGTGGTTGTGAAGGGAGAGATCGAGGATATGATGACAGATGGTGCTACTCGAGAGACGAGGGTGGTTCTAATGGGAAGTGGAAGAATTGAAGAATGATCAATTTGATCTACTGCTTATGAAATTATCTTTATAGTAGATACGGTTCTACTTATCTTGGGTTTTTAATTTGCTCTATGGGGGTTCATTTTTTATCTATGTCATCGATTGTGTCTTAGAAAACTTGGGGTGCTATGGTTGAAATTGAAAAGAAGAAATGTTGAATGAATTTTGTTCTCTATTAAAAAAAACTTTAAACCCTAAACCTTAAACCCTAAACTATAAACCCTAAATTAAAACTTAAACCCTAAACCCCATACCCTAAACCCTAAACCCTAAACTAACCCTAAATCCTAAATCTTAAATCATAAGAATGGGCAGAACCTTGATGAACATCGTCTAGGCTCGATCTAGATTTGATGGAGGCAAAATTAGTGGTAGTTATAGATTGTGGTGGTGGGAGATTTGTGGATATGAGGTGGTGGGAGTGGTTATGTAGGGGATATGGAGGTTAAAGTCATGGTCAAGAGAAATGATGGCGGATCTATTTTAGAGAACATTATAATCTATAGAATTGAAGAATGGTGATATCTTTGTTTATGGAACTATGTCTTTATAGTAGAGATGGTTATGCTTGTCTTGGGTTTTTAATTTGCTTTATGGGTGTTGATATTTTATCTATGTCATCACTTGTGTCTTAGAAAACTTGGGTGATACTTGGTTGATGAAATTGAAAGAAGATATATTGAATCAATTTATTCTCTATTTAAAACCAAACCCTAAACCCTAAATCTAAACTAAAAAAATACTAAAATGAAAACTATAAACCTAAAACCCTTCTAATAAAATAACCTCATTAATTCATAAACCCTAAACCTAAACAAACCCAATAAACTCCTAAATCTTAAATAAACCTAAACCCTAAAATTAAACCTACTAATAAACCCTATAACCTCATAAAATTGAAAACAAATTGAAAATATTTCATGCCTTCTTAAATCTGGTGATTTAAGAAATTTTCTTTCATCATTTCTCTTTTTAATTTTCATAAGCCCTTCCTTTTTTGACCTTTTATCCTCCTTCCTTGATTTTGATGGCTTCCATGGTTGTTGACATTTGGCAATGCTAAATTGATGATTTCTGCTGCTCCTCCTATGGCAGATTTTTTGTTGGGTAAATCTAAGGTTGCTTCTTCTAAATCCTTCAAAGATTTCTTATCTGGTAAGGATGCTTCAACCTCCCATGAATTTTTGATTAATCTTGTTCAACTTTTAAAAATTTCTATAATGAGTTTGATTTGGATATTGAGCTTTTAGACCTTATGACTTTGATTAATTTTCTTTTATCTAATATGGAAGATATTCAATTTTTCTTTCATGATTTAAAGCTTTTAATGCATTTTCTATTTGTTGGATGATGGTCTATTTTCATTAGTTATCATGATCTGACTATAGTAGATTTTCTCTCATCATTCTTATGCATCTAGAATGAATGGTTTTCTTATTTTTTTTAACATAGCAATTTGGTTATTTTGGAATAATCCTCTTTCTATTAATGTCATTAATGATTTTCATCAAGTGTAAATGTGGATATTTCTTTTGGTGATTATCATGCTTTTGATTTTGTTTATGCTTCTTGTAATAAGATTGAGAGAAAGGATCATTATCTACTTTGCTTATACTATTAATTATTCTTGGATTGTTGGTATTCAATGATCCTTTCTATGAATGAAGAAAATTTTCTTTGAATTTACATTTATGGAAGATTTTGAATAAGATCCATGTCTATTTTGATTTGTTTTTTTGGCTCTTGTTTACTTGAATAATCATGAACTTTGGCAATGTTTAGATCATGCCTTATTTAAAAATTTGACTTCATGAACAAAGTAGAACTCTCTTATCATTTTCTCTTTTGATTTTATTAAGGATCTTTTGAATTATAAAATTAAAATTTTGATTTCAAATATGTGGTTATAAGATAGTAGTTTTCTTGATGATATTCTTTTATGCTCCTCTTATGATTCTACTTTTTAAAGAGATTCTAATGAAAAGCTTAAGCATCATCTAATTAGTGGAATAGAAATTATTTCAAAAACATTTTGATAATATCAACATGGAGATGAAAGATTTGATGAACATGTTATAAATGATTCTTACTAAATGAAGCTAAAGATAACCTCATTAAGTTTGATATGGAAACCTCTTTAGACTTTTCTTCTAAACATCTTTCTGGAGAAAGAAACACCAAATATTTTTATGCTTTGGTTTTGAAAAGGAGAGTTCTTGGGAAAATTCATAAAATTGAGAATTCTGATGGTTCTTGGATCACCAAAAAAGAGGATATTTGTATCTTCTATTATTAACTATTTTAAAGAACTTTTAAGTAAAAATTGTCAACTTGATCAATTATAATTATCATTTATTATCTCTTGAGGATAATGATTGGTTGCTCCTCCTTCGAATGAGGAAATTTTTAATATTTATAATGGTATGAATGATGATTCTATTGTAGGCTTGGATGGCTACTCTACTTTATTCTTTCAAAAAGCTTGGTTTCTTATCAAATCTAATCTTGTTAATGCTGTGAGGGGTTTCTTTCTTGATAATTCTATTCTAAATATTTCACTTCTATAAATTGTTCTTATTCCCAAGAAAGATAATCGACTTGGAATGATTTTGTTATTAATCTTTGTACTTTCTTTAATAAATTGATTTCAAAAATAGTAGGATAAATTTCTTCTAAGATTATTTTAATCAAACTAGCTTTTTTGAAGGTAGGATTATCTTTGACAACATCTTGCTTGTGAATTAATTCATGACTTAAATGTGAAAACTAGAGGTGGAAATTAACTTTTTAAGCTTAATATTAATAAAGCTTATGACAACATTTCTTGGGATTTTTAACAACATTCTTTCTTTGTTCTTCTCTTAAATTTATCTCTTTGTTAACAATATCATTTGTAATGTTCTCTTTAGTTATTAATGGTGAAAAGTTTGACTTCTTTAAGTCTTAAAGGTATTGTGATCCTCTTTCTCCATCACTTTTTTATTGAATATTTGTCTTGGCTTAATTTTTTTGTTTGAAGAATTCTAATGTATTTCAGAATCTTGGTGGTTTGGCTATATCCTACTTAAGTTTTGTTACTTTATTATTTTTTGTAATGGCTCATTACAATATGTTAAAACATTGAAGGTCTTTTTGAATAAGTTTGAAAAGAAAAGTGGCCTCTTGGTTAGTACTTAGAAAAGCTTTTTTATCCCCTATATTTCTATTTTTGCTCATAGAATCAATATAATTAAGGATAATATTGGATTTTATCATCAATGTCTTCCTATCAAGTATATAGGTTCTCCTGTATACTATGGTCCTAAGAGGTCTCACCTTCTTGATGAGGTTATCCAAAATATTTAGAATAAGATTTCTACCCTCGAATTTCATTTTTTATCTTTTGGTGGTAGATTAATTATTACTAAAAGTATTCTTTACTCTCTTCCTTTTATTGTATTCCAACTTCTTGTTATTATTCTGATTGAAAGGCTTTTTAATAATTTTTGGGGCTCTAAACTTTCAAAAGGCTTCATTGGGCTTCTTTCTAACATGTGTTACTTTATTTGAAGGTTGTCTTGTGAGTCCTTGATTCCACTAATATTTTTCTTATAAACTTTGGTATTTTGGAAGAATGTTAGTCTTTGGGCTAATTTTATGAATTACAAATACTACAAAGGTAAACATCCTTTAACGTAGCTATAAGGTGACTTTATTGGTTGGAAACACCTGTTAAATGGCAGTAGAACCTCTCATTTTCTAGTGTATTAATAGCTCTCTTTTTTGATGGGGAGACATCTATTGATTTATCTTAATTTCTACTTCTTTTGAAAGTTAATCATTTTATTTTAATGGTGGAATCATTCTCTTTTGTATGACTTGATTCTTGATTCCATTTGTAATAATATCATCAAGATTCTATTGATGGTATTATTTGATCGTTCTTTACAACATTTCTAGTAATGGTGATTTTTCCTTTAAAGATACTTGGCACCATATTAGAGATAATAAACCATCTTCACTGTCTTTTAAGATTTTGAATAAAATTATTCTCTTATTCTATTCTTGTTTGGAGGATTTTAAGGGGTTTTATTCTCTTTACTTTTGGAGAAAGGTTTTATCTTCCTTCTAAATGCTTGTGTTTTATTGAGAATGTTGGTGTATTTGTTAATGGTGTTATTGCCTCTAAAGTTTAGAATTGGTGAGGACTTATTCAACCTTAGTTCTTTTAATGGTAATTTTAATTTAATGCAGCTCCTTAGCTCTTACTTTCTTAGTACTATCAAAGGGCATATTAAAATTGTTATGGGTGTTACTTTGATTTGGTTTATTTGGCCTGATAGAAATGATGCTAAACATCATAATGTGCTTATGAATCATAAGAGGATTATTGCTACAACTAAAGAAAATTTTTTATCTTTACACAAGGCTAGGCTTCTTAGTGGTACTCATTTTAGAGGATACAAGTTTGTTGCTTCTAAATTGGGTATTAAGTTTCCTTATTGTGACTTGCATCTTTCTTATAAAATCATTTATTGGGTTAAGCCTATTAATTGTTGTATTAAATTAATATGGATGGCTCTAATGCATAACAAGTCTGTGGTATTTTATAATAATCTTGGGAGTATTGTCTTGGCATTTCGACTCTCTCTACTTATTATGTTTGTGAATTGTTTATCATGCTCTTAAGCTTTGTTTGGAGGAATTTTCTTTCCATTTGGTTAGAATCTAATGCTAAGATGGTTGTACTATGATCAACTCTAATCATGGTAATGCTAAACTTTTCTATTTACTTAGGAATATTAATGCTATTATTTCTAAACTATCTTTTAAGATGACTCATATTTTGAGAGAAGGTAATGCTTTTGACTTTTTTTATTTGGGAGTAATCTTTCTAATTTTACTTTATTTTACAATGATAATATTCCAAAGCAATTAAGAGGCCTTTCTAACTTAGATAAAGCTGGTTTGCCTTATGTTAGATTTACTTAATTTCTTTTTCTTCTTCTATGATGGTGGTTGCTATTGCTTGTTCATGGATGACTTTGTTGCTTGGTCGGGTACATTTTTGAGGTTTATTGGCAATGATGGCTAAGATGTTCCTTTTATCTGCTTTAGGTTGGTAGCCTTTTTATTTTATAACCCTTCTTTTGGGTTTGGATGCTCACAAATTTGGTTTCCTTTCTATCTTGAGCCTTTCTTTGCTTTCCCTCCTTCCTCTTTATTTCTTGATCTTTCTCTTGATTTCCTTTCTGCAGGTATTTCTTCTTTTCTTTGCATATAACTTCTGTGTATCCTCTCTCTTGTTCTCTTTGTGGTCTTTGGCTGCTTCTTTTTTGCTTTTATTTTTGTTGCCCATTTTCTTAGGTTTCTTTTTCTTTTTCTTGCTTCTAGTTGTAATAGTTTGGGGATTTTTCTCTCTAGGTTGATTATAGCTCTTCAAGCATTAGTTTTGAGATTTTTCCCTCTTAAGGACTTTTGTAATCCTTCTTGTGGCAATAAAATTTCTCCCCTCTATGGGTTTTATCCAAAAAAAAATCCTAAACCCTAAACCCTAAAACCTACAACCCTTAACCCTAAACCCTAAACAAACCCTAAACTCTAAACCCTAAACTAACCTTAAACCCTAAACCTTAAATAAAGATGTCATTAGAGTAGGTCTAAGGAATGACCTAATCTAACATAGTTATGGTAGCTAAAGAAAATGTCTTCAAGAGACTTTCCCTTGATTAGAGATTTGAATATACTAAACCCTAATAAATCATATTATAATACCATATGTTATAGTTTAATGTATCATCATATATTTGAGCATGTAGTTATTTTGGATGTTATAAGATGTTTTGAAATATTTTAGTATATTATGGTATTGTGCCTATAGTTTATATTAATATAAATCCTAAAAATATTGATTTAATAAATCTATGATGAAATTTGTTAAATTTGAAGTGGGAATTAGGTTGTAGTACCAAAGGTGTGCATACTTGTAGTCTAAAAGTAAGATTTTATGTTCAAAATAAATATTATATGTTGTAGCATGGTATAGCATCATATATCATAATATATATTATTCTTTATTTTAATTCTTTAGTATTTTAAAATCATCCGGTGAGCCCACTAGCATTATTTATAAAAATGTTGATTTAGACTTTAAATGGTGGAATTTGGCCAAATTCATAATAGGTAGAAACATGGCATCATAATATATTATTTCAATTTAAAATTTGCAAGTGATATGACTAAAATATATAGATTTTTATTATTTTGACTAATTTTATGATTTTTTATTTGATGCAATCCCTTATTATGTGATATGCAATATAATATAATATAGTATGTTATAGTGTATTATAATATAGGGTTCCATAACATAATGTAGCATCATGCATTATATCATACTATTGTGCATTACTACTTGTTATTTAGCATATTTTAGTTTGTTATAGTATGATGTGGTAGAGTTTGTACTAGTATAATTCATAAAAATATTGATTTATAAGCTGAGATGATTGGATTTGGCCAAATTTAAGGTAAGCTTTAGGGAACATCATTGGGGGTATATGGTGTCATTTAATCAAAAGAAAGGAATTTTGCATCCAAAATAAATGTTCATTTTTTGACCAAATTTTATAAATTTTTTACTTAAAGTGATTCATTTAAAGGTGTAATTTAAGATAATATATTATATGAAAGCATATTGAAATATAATGTACATAACAATATAACTTCACATATATATATATGAATGTGGTGGTGTGTTACTAAATGTTATTTTACATTTTAGTATGTTTTACTTTTGTTATAATACATTGGGTAAAACTCACAAAAATGTTAATTTGAAGGTTGAGATGGAAGAATTTGGCCAAATTCACATCACACAAAAAGAACACAAAAAAATATGCTATTTTGTACCATTTCTAATAGAAAAATAACAATTTTACATCCAAAATGAACATTATTCATATTTTGAGAAAATTTTATTATTTGTTCCTTTAGGTGATTCTAATGCAGTGTAATGTTAGATATATTATATTATATCAAATTATAATATAACATCATATATATTGTAATATAATTATATTAATTCACTATAATATATTTAGCATGATATTGTATAGTTAGTTTGAGCTTGCACCATTAGAAATCACAAAATTGATAACAATGTTAAGATGATGTAATTTGAACAAATACATTGTTTTTGGTTGAAGTATTAAAGGTGTGCATAAGAGAAGAAATAAGATTTGATGAGAATTCCATAGGACATGGAGGGGAGTGTGAGGGTCTATCGAGGGCATAGAAGAAGAAAATCGGGATAATGTTTGAATTTGATTTGATTATATGTTTTGTTGGAAAGAATATCTATTGATAATCTATAATCCATAATGGAGATGAATCAGCTTTAATTTATTTTATTTTAATTGATGTGGAGTACATCATGATATGCTCACTAGGGTATATGAACTTTCCACTTGGGAAGAATGTTCAAGCTATCTTGGGATTGAGATTTGAGTTTGATTTCATAGATTTGTTTGGGGATGTATCCTGAATAAGTGTTTTGGTTAGATTTTATGATTTAGACTCTAAGAGTTAGTTTAATTTGGCTCCAGGAGGTTGGTTTTGAATTTGATTTTTTGACTTGTTTATATTTGATTTGGGGCTCCAATGGTGTGATTTAACTCCACTAGGAAAATTAGATGGGTTTAATTTAATGGTTAATGTATGGAGCCTATAATTGGACCTAAGAAGGGCTATATCATGACCTAGTTTTACAAATCCAAATGGATAGTCTATGATGTGGGGTAAAGCTAGCCAACCTAAGGGGTTGCCTTTCAATGATTATTAGGAAGAAGGCATAGTAAACTTAAATCTTCAAAGGAATAACTATTGAGGTGACCTATTAGATGCTCAAATTGAACTTGACAAGAATTGTGAATCAGATTATGTCAACTAAAAGTAGTCAAGATTAATTTTATCTTAATTTCATTTGATATGGTTTGTTTATTTAGTTTGATTTTGAATTAAGCATTAGAGATATGCGATGATCAAATTTGATAGATTTAATTTATGGACCATGTTGGGTGTGTGATGGACTCGAGAAGACTATATCAGACTTGTCCTATCTCAGATTTACAAATCCAAAGGGATAGTCTACTAGCCATGGGGTAGAGCTAGCCAACCTAAGGGGTTGCCTTTTGGTGTGCAATGGATATGCTAGGAAGAAGGCTATGGTGAATAAATTCCTATAGGGAGTCACCTTCAAATATGAGGAAAAGAAGAGACCTATAGAAATTCATCTTGGTAAGATGCCATGAGATCCATGTACTTATTAGTGATGGGTATATCATTAAGGAAATAGTGTCTGAGAAAACTACCCTTTAATGGATCTAATCATCTCAATAAGGACTCTGATGATGCATATGTACCAGATTCTTCCCCACTTTACATGAAAAGTAGCGGTTTATTTTAAATCAAGTTCGTTAAGTTTCCTAGGGGCCATAATTAATTACATCTTAAAGGATGGGATCCCTTAGGAAAACTCTCAATTAAGGTAAATGATCGTTGTCTTTGAAGATTTCAATAGGAAAGGACTATCAATCGATTGGTTTATCTTCGAAGATCAAAATAAGATTAATCAAAAGAGGGATTTATTATCGAAGCCATAATAAAAGATAAATAGGAGATGCCCATGATGCTAGAAAACCTAGCGAGCATCTCAGACTATCCTATAGTTGGCTTTACATTTTTGAAATTGATTTAGTTTGTTTAAGTTGAATTTTTATTAGAATTTTAGGACTTAAGATTCCTTAACATAAGAATAAGGAAATGCATAAGAGGTGAGGAATTATGCTTATGGCCCTCAAAAGGGAGAAGTAACCTCAGAACCTAAATCTATGGAGCTTTGACGAGGGCTGGAAGTACAACCTAAATCTAAGGTGAAAATGGGTAATTTGGTTTGCCTCCATAAGAGAGGACAAACCACTGACAGACTTACACTTTGTGGGTGGCCTTAACTCCTCCTATGATTTAAATACATGTAGACAAGTCTTTATGCTTATACAAGATAGCTAGGTTGTTATTATTTAGAAAGAGATTAAGTCCTTAAACTCACTCTAAAGAGACTAGATCATGTAAAGGGACATGCTTCAAATGACCTAAATCTAATGATTAAAATTTCATTTATTTTATTTTGGACAAATATTTTGACTCAGGATAATAGGATTTTTAAGATTAATGATAAAAAGATTATTGACAAAATCATGGAGGAGGTGAGTTTCCCCAGTTCTCAAAGATCAAGTCAGTTCTGGCAAAGGTGAGCCTCAATCAAGTGAAATAAGATGCATTGTGCATGATATTATATATAAATGCTCATCCAGCTAAGGGGTTGCTAATTCTTTTATCTTGATTTTAAACCTAAGCTTTATGTGAGGTTATGAGTTGTTTAATTTAAATTTGAATTGTTAAGTTGGGTAAAAGATTTATTTTTCCCAAAAGATCCTAATCCACATCTAGGCTATACATAAAGCAAGGAAGAAACTAGTAAAATCATGCCACTTAATGCAAAAAGCTAAAAAAGCATCAATCAATTTATAAAGCTAATCACAAAAAAAAATGGCCATTTGCACCACACAAAGCCCAAAATATCAATGTGGGTAGCCTCTACTTATAAAACTTAGATTACAAATGAATTAAATTACAATTAAGCAAAGGAATTCATTATTGGGGTCTTATTCTTCTTCTTCTTTTCTTTTCTTCTTTGGTTCCTTCTTTGGATGGTTGGATGATAGATGCTCCAAGGCTTCATATGGTGCATAAGATAGGATCTTATGATAATGCTCATCTAATCCCATAACAAATCATTCCAAAATCCTAATTATACAAATTTTTTACATGAAAAGGGAAAGTAGAAATCTAACTAACACCAATAAAGATTAGCTAAACACACCACACAAATCCCAAGCATGTATATTATACTTATCACACACTGACTAAGTCCACCTAATTATGGATGCTTAGGGGTATAAAGCATCTAGCAAAAGCATTTATATTTTATTATGATATGAAGCACAATCCCACAAGAAAAGAATAGTTAGACTAAGAATGTACCATTCATTCTACGAGCATACACATCTAGTCTAAAACATATATCACAAAATGAAACATAACATCAAACCTTGCACTGACTTAACCTAAGGCAAGAAGTGGTGACTTAGGTTAATGTGTGTGCTTTGAAGGTTTCTGTGGAATGCTTAACTATGGCTTTAGGTTCAAATTTTCTAAGTGTGAAGGACATGTTCAACTTAGAGGAAGGTTTCATTTAAGTTGTTTAATTGTTTTGGGTTGATTTTATTTCATGTTTTAATTTGGTTTAAGTGAAACCTACAATTAATTACAAGAGGGAAGAGAAGAGAACTTCTCTTTCCCTAACCATAAGTAATTTTCTAAAGTGGGTTCATATTTTAGTTTCATTTAGGTGAATGTTTTGATTACATCTTTTAATCAATCCTAAGTTTAGATAAACCCTAAACAAACTTATTCAAAGAGAAAGGCATTTTAAGATTAAATAAAATGAATCAAAATCCACATAACATGCATTACTTCATCATATATATATATATATATATATATATATATATAACATGCATATGGATGGACCCTAAGCATATTATACATGCAAATGAGAGTAGTTAACACACTTTATGATGCATGCTAAGTAATCCATTTATGAAAATTTAGAAGTTGAATATGCATGATTTTTCTTAAGTAGAAAAGGTTTTCCTTATCCAAAATTTCACATACATACATGAAAGTAAGAAAGGCATAAGTGAGTTGCCATTGTTAAGGGGGTAAATAAGACCTACTTAGGGCTACTTAAGCCTCAACCTTGGGTTGTCCAGTAATATACCACTTTCCTTAAATACAAACATGAATACAAAAGAAATGAAATAGAAAAGGAAGTTGCAAAAGTTGTTTAATAGATTTATTTTGTTTATGAAATTTATGTATGTAAGTGTCGGTAACCCTTCTTAGATGGTAGCATAGGGATGAATATGATATGAAATTAGGTGAGCATTAGGTCCTTTTCAAATGAACCTTATATCTCACCAAATTCTATTCAAAACTATACCAACATAGAGAAAGGAAACCTACTAACTTTTATAATATTTTCACATGCAAGCTTATAATTAAAGTATAAGTAGCATACTTTCAGATTTCATATTTCATTTATAAGTTTTGAAAATACTTTGTATTTAGTAGTGATAACCACTCATATTTTATTTTAGCCAACACATGCACATTTGATATAAAGCAAACAATTTCATTTTAAAATTTGAAACATGAAATTATGAATGCATAAAATCACATGGAAAACAACTTAACATGTTGGGGAAAGATTCAAAGTAATGAAATCATGTAAACAAACTCACTTCATTTAAATCCTAAAGACATACTTATATAATAAAAAAATTTAGAATAAATCAAAGTGAATTTCAAAGTAATTTTTGTTTAATTGAAGTTTGATTTAATTTTGAAAAGTGAGATGTGTTTATTGTTCCTCACACTTTCCCACATGTGTTTTATATTTTTGTTTAATTTTTAAATAATTAGATCCATTTTTGTATTGATTAGGTTAAGGTATGAATTAAATTAATTAACCCTTACAGACCACCTTAGAAGAATTAACTAAATAATTATGAGTTAATGAGATGACATAAAACCCATAAAGAATTTAAATTTGCAATGCACCTAATAATGAAAAGGCCTAATGCAATTTGGCTCACAATTAAAAGTTAATTAAGCTAAGGGGGTTAGCTTAAGTAATTTCAACACTTATGAATGGGGTTTTGATTTTCTTAATTGAACTTAAATTAAAACCTAAGCATCTACCCAAGGTAGATTAATTAAGTTTTGGAAGTTTTAGAATTTTTAGAAAATTGATTAAGGGATAATTAATTATTAATTAAGGAGATTGAGAGAAGAGGGTTTAGGGGGAAATGCCCCAAAATTATTCCTAAACCTCCACTTACTTGATCACCTTCAACCCTAATCAGAGGGTAAAACCACTGATTATACCATAATTATGCTTAATTACATGAAAAGGGTAATTAAGAAACCACATGAAATTACTCTAATCAAGCCTTCAATAAATCCCAGAAAATTAGAGAGGGTCATCCTAAAACTTATCAAGAAATTTTTGGATTAATCAGAAGCTAATCAAAAGTAATTAGTAAAATACATTATAATAAAACCCAAATTCAGAAAATCATAAAAACTCATCAAAATTAATTTTAAAATGTTCTAGGTTTAATTATCTATCAAAGATTTTATTTCATATTTTTTAATTTTCTATGAGAGTATTTATTTTGAAGATCCATGGATTAATCAAAAATTAATTAAGCATTTTAATTAACCTAAGTAATCCCAGCTCATGCATGATGGCGTGTCATTGCACTTTACATGCGTCATGCCATGAGGGGGGTAACTTAAATGTCACATCCCAAATAGTGGTGGTAGCGAACATGCTTATATTCTATGTCGTTCGATCAAAGATTGGATGGCTAAGGATTCACCCTCGGTTTATAAAGGATAAATAGTTAACTAAATGCTAAATAATCTCATATCTAAAATGCGGATGGATGGTTGAGATGAGCAAGTTCTTCCCCTTGATCATAGAGTCCATGATCAAGGGAAGATCCAAGCTCAATCAGCATTGAATCAAACCAAAATTAACCCACACCATCTAGAGAGGCAGATGTCAAAATTGATGAGGTGAAAATTTCTTTCACAAAGCTCCACACCACATTGAGTTTAGTGATCAAAATTCCTCATATCATGCGAGATCGATGAGGTAGCTTCATCTAGTGAGATGAAGCCCTGTTGAAATTCTAGGCATTGGGTGGCTTGCTCTATGGACCACACTTGAAGATCATTATGCTTTAATCCAATTGCTCTCCTTTGTGGGAACTCCAATGGAAGCTTGGTGAGCTCAGATTGGTGTGTAGAATCAAGTGTAAAAGAAGTTGGCAATTCACTACCTCCCTATTTTCACTATTCAAAGGCGAGAAGAAAGCAGAAGAGCTCTAGGAGGCTTTGGATCAATCCCTAATGGATCCTCGGCTTCCTATTCTTCAATCGACCAGTGTGTGAAAAATAGAATTAAGGAGTATATCTCCCCTTGAAGGATCGGGATCAATAATGTCTTGCTATTTTGATCCAATTGATGAGATTAGGAGGCTTATTTGATCTATTTTGAGTGTGCACATGGTCGGTTTGATCCAAGGAATGGATTGCCAACTTCCCATGTGCTGAATTTGAGCTTAAGAGGGAGTTTGAAATTTCAATTTTAAGCTAGGGGGTCGGGTTTGGTCTAGGGACCAAATGGGCTGACCCAAACCCATTGGGTTGGGTGCACCACTCATCATTAAGTCCCCTTGAGCTTTTAGGAAAGCCTCAAGTGATTGTGAAGAGGGTATGACCAAATTACCTATGGGTTAGGCCAAAATTTGTTCTATGGCCTAGGGTAGGATGGTCATTTTGCTATTTTCCACTTTGGACATGTTGGGTATGTGGAGAAACTAGGTTTGACCAAGTTTCATTGGATTTGGAATCCATTTGATAGGGTTTGGCTCATGTTGACCCATTTAGGTCAAATGGGTCAACTTGGATCAAGTTGACCAATAGGTCAAATTGGGTCAAACCAAGGGTTGGGTCAAGTTCATATGACCATTTGAAATGTTTTGGTGGCTTTGGTTTGATTCAATTTGGTATATATTTGGTTTTGGCTCATATGACTTCACTTAGGTCAAATGGGTCAAGTTGACCTATTTGACCCATTTGACCTAATTTAGGTAGGTCAAGGGTAGGTTTAGGTTAGGTTAGTCATATGGAGTGGGTTGGTATCTTTATTTCCAATCAATTTGGATTAAGTTCAATTTTGGCTCAACATGACCCCTTTAGGTCATGTTAGGTCTAAGGTCAATTGGGCCTAGTTGGGTCTAGAAGGCTTTGGTCAAGTTCCACAATTGATTTGGGATGGACTTGACCCATTGGTTCCAATCAATTTGGCTTAAATCAAGTTTCGACACATTTTGACCCTTTAGGTCAAAATGGGTCAACTTGGGTCAAGTGGGCTAGGTTAGGCTCAGATGTTGGGTCAAGTTCAAACATAGGTTATGAGTGAACTTAGATCAATGGTTTCAATCAATTTGGCCTATGGTGGAATTTGGCTATGTTAGGTTTCATTTTAGGTTAAGTGTTGACTTGGTCAACCCATAGGTTTGACTTGGTTTGACCTAATTTGATTGATTGATCATCCCATGATGATTGATGATCATGATGAGAGGGATATATGAGTTTGATTCAATCCAATTTGGTTAGGATCAAAAGTTGACTCATAAGGTACTTTAGGTCACTTTGGGTCAAGTGAGCCTAAGTGGGTCAAATGGCTTCGTCAAAGCTTGATTTGAAGTTGATTGATCTTGTATATGGACTTATGATTGAAATATAAATCCATTTACAAGTGTTTTGAAGTCAAATGGATTTAGATCCATTTGAAAATTTCATATTCAAAGGAAGGATATGAAAGGGTCTTGGGTTTGATTTTTGAATTAGGTTTTGATTGAGTGATTGAAATTTGGTTTTACATATGAGCTCATGATTGTAGGATTGATTGAACCATGAGACAAAATCAAGAGTTTGGCTTGATTTGAAAGTGATTTGACTAAGTTCAAGATTTTGGCTTGAAAGGCTTGATTTGGTGGATTTGAGTTTGATTTTTAATTGATTTTGATTGTTTGAATTTATATTTCATTTATACATGTGAATATAAATGTGAATATAAATTGATCATGAGAAAATTTCAAGGATTTGAAGTGGTTTAATCATGATTTAGGTTAAATCCATTAAAGGAATTTAAAGGATTTTAGGGAATTTTAAATTGAAATTTAATTTTGAATTGGATTTGATTGATTTATATTTATATTTCATTTATATATGAGAATATAAATGAGGATAGAAAAAGAGAAAATCCATGAATTTGAAATGGTTTGATCATGATTTAGGTTAAATCTATTAAAATTTAAAGGATTTTAAATTTGGAATTTAATTTGTGGGTTTGATTTGATTGATTTATATTTATATTTCATTTTATATGAGAATATAAATGAGAATATAAATAATTTTGAGAAAATATCATGAATTTGAATAGGTTTGATCAAGGTTTAAGATTGATTTTGGCTAAGTCTTTTAATGGAAAATTAAAGGGACTTAAGAAAATTTTCATGAATTGATTTGGAGTTTTGAGTTTAGTTTGATTGATTTGAATTTATATTTCATTTATATATGTGAATATAAATGAGAATATAAATGGATTATGAGAAAATCTCAAAGGTTTGAATAGGTTTGAATCATGATTTTGGTTAAGTCCTTAAGGGAAGAATTAAGGACTTAGGCAAAATTTGGACTTAGGAATTTTTTTGGATTTTGATCATGGGTTTTCAATCATTAGATTTCAATCATGGATTTCAATCATATAGTTGATTTGGATTTCAAGAAATCAAATAGAATTGATTTGGAGTTTAACTTGAAGGAAGGAAAGTGAGAATGGTTTAAGCTAAGGGTAGGAAGTTTTCCTAACACCCTAAGGCATGACCTATTCCTATGGCTAACTCTTTTAAGTCTTCTAGGGCTAGGTTGAGTGTCCACCTAATCACTAGATGTGTCATAAGACTAAGGAACTCTTAAAGTCTAAGAGTATTATGTCTAGATAGAGGGGTTGAGAGCTCATCCTAAAAATGAGGTCAACAAAGGGCAATAGGTGTGTGGTGAGTGACAAGGAACCACATGTATTGTTTTGAAATGATCAACAACACCAAGAGATCACAAGCACTAAAAACAATATATATCCATAACCCAAGGAATAGAAAGAATCGAGCTTAGTGCAATGTGGCTCTATATGTCTAAGACATAGAGAGAGGAAGAACCACTAACATGAGTGTGAACCTTCCACTAGGGAAGCAGGTTCAAGTCATCCATAAGGGGATGAGAGGTTTGATTTGATTCTAATTTTGTTAGGTTTGAATTTTTAGAATGAACCCTATTGGTTTGCAATGGGTTGTACTGAATAGGAGCCATGGAGGCTAAGACCTAACTCAAATTTACCAATCCAAAGGGATAGTCTACTAAGCACATAGTAGGACTAACCAACCAAAGGGATGCCTTTTGGTGTATAGCAGTTGTACTAGGAAGAAAGCATAGTAGACTTACATCCTCCAAGTAAGGATCAATTGCTAGGGTAATCTATTGGCAAGGCAATAGATTGAACCCAACCTAGGGCTAAATATTGAGTGAATGCCACAGGGGGACTTAGATCAACTCAAAGATAGTCAAGATTGATTTCATTTTTCAAATTTGTTTTATGGATTCTGTTGGTTTGTGATGGGTCACACTGAGAAGGAGCTTATAGAAGCTTAGACCTATCTTAGATTTACTGAACCAAAAGGGAGTAGCTTCTTGGATGATGGGAGTACTATCTGACCAAAGGAGTGCCTTTTGGTAAGCAATGATCAATTTAAGTGAAGAAAGCTCGGGGACTCACATCTTCCACTAGAAAAGACCAGGTGATCGGTTTCTTTGGACAACAAATCAAACCTAACTTGCATCATTTTAATAATCATGCTAGAAAAAAAATCATGTCTTACATCTTCCAAAGCGAATGATGCGGGCAACTGCTTGTGGAAAAATAGATTGAACCTAAGGGTGACTACTGAATGAGTATATAGAGGATTTATCTCAACTCATGTAGTCGGCTTCCTAGGGAGTTGTTGACCGCCCAAAGATAGGATGCCTACTTGCGAAAAGGGGGCCCCTTGGGGGCTTAAATTCTTAATCCACAAGCGAATTAATTTTTGATTGTTTATGTTAGTTTGTTTGTTTATCATGGACCCTATTAGTTTGCTAGGGATCAAATTGAGAAAGAGCTTATATTAGCCTAGACCTATCTCAAATTTACTGAACCAAGGGAGAATTTGCGCATCTACTAAACAAATTTTCCAACCAGGTACTAGGAAGAGGCTGTCAATCAAAAGTAACTTGGTAATGTCTAAATGGGGTCACAAAGGACTTGATCCAAATAGAGTGCCCACAAGGGATGGGGGTGATAAGGGCTTAATCCAACACCTTGGAGAAGATGACATGTCTAGTCATATATCCAATAGGTATTTGATGTCCAACTCAAGGAGAAATCTCAGGGACTCATATTTGCCAGTGGTGTGTGTGTCGGCATAGCGAACATCAACCAACTAAGGTGCCCATCGTTTGGAAATAATCAAGCAGAAGAAAGGGACTCACATCTTTCTATAGCGAATTATTTGGGATAGTCTCTTTTCGAAGGTGCTATCCGACTGGGGTGACTACTAAGTGAATGCCACTAGGGACTTATATTAGCTCAAAGTAGTCAAGAGGAAAGAGAGCCTCTGGGGACTTATCTAAGCCTAAATACTCAACCTAGTTAGAACATGATGGCTAGTTCAAGAAGAAAGCATGGGGAGTCACATCTTCCTTAAATGAAGTCAATCATGAGGCAGTTTACTGGGCGTGAAAACCATATTAACAAGGCTCATTGGTTTGCAATGATCAAGTTAGGAAAGAAAGCAGGGACACATCTTCCAAAATGACCAGGGGTGACATACTGCAAGTAGCATGTAAACCCAACCTAGAGCGACTAATGAGTGAGTGTCATAGGGCTTGCTCCCATATCAGAATAAGCTCAAG
>CM038214.1:152174462-152357342 GCA_021442155.1 Cymbidium sinense
CTCTAAAGTTTGACACTTAAAAGAATTAACCTAATTAACCCCTATTAATCTTGTAGGTTATTCTTTGACATGGCGCATTGTGTGGCATGATGATCGATTGGTTATTTAAGTTATCACATCCAATACCAACGCAGACGGTGGTGGAACACTTTTAATTGCGCGTCGATTGATTATATGACCACGATTAAACATGAGGTTTGAAAGGAAAAAAGAGGGGTTCTATGTATGATCAAATCAGGATCGTTCATTATAATCACACGGAATGGATGGTTCGTGATTTGTCTCCTCTTGAGTGGTGAGATACGGCTACCATTCATTTGGGGAAGCCCAACAAACACATCCAACGGTGGAGATCACACGAGATGCAAGTTTCCTTCTCAAAGGACTATCCTATTTTAAGCTAATGATCAATTTTAATGGAATACCTCACCAGAGCATATTACTAGTGGTTCCAAAAATTGAGGAAGCTTCATTTGGTAGAAATGAAGCCCCGTTGAGCCACACAATCATTGATTTGGTGTGGTTTGCTCGGAAGACCAACCCATGACACGTAACTAATCAGCCTTAATTGAACTCCACTCTTCGGTCATCGTGAAGCCTAGGAAATGATTCGTTTCAATTCTTCTAGGTGCATGGATGGTGTGTGAAAATTTAATTGTACTTTGGTTACGAAATAGGGAAATGGAAATCATTGGTTTTCTTTCATGTTTTGATTTTAAGTAAAACTAGGAATGGGGAATTTGGCGAGCTTGAGAAATGCAAGGGGAAGCACTCGGATATCTCTCATTGGCTGTTAGGGTTGAATTGAGTGTGGGTGTGTGTGTTTGAGTGAGAATGAGGGGGTATACCCCTCCTTTCATGGCTTGGATGGTGATGATTATTTCAGCTTTTTCATCAAATGGTCATGATGGGGAGCTCAGTTTAGGCAGAGAATCCTTCCACTTGGCCTCTCAAGAGTGGAGGAAGGTGTAGGAGTGGCTACCATGGGAGTAGTGGGTGTCCTTGGTGGTTTGAAATGCTCCAATGGGATTGGGGAGGTAAATATACCTCCCCATGAGTCATGGTAGACCCAACCAGCGTTGGGTGAGGTCAGCCATAGTCCTTGATGCCTAAGTGGACCTATGAATGGGTGTCAAGTGGCCAAGGGGAGGAAATGACCAAAAGTGCAAGTGTCTTATCTCATGGAATGCTTTAGACCTAAGGGTAAAGTGTTCATTTAGCTATGGATTTGATTTGGGCAAAATTGAAATGGGTCAAAAGTGGGTTAGCCAAAATTTCAAGTCGTTTGGAGTTTATTTGGTTTGATTTGGCTTGATTTGACATATTTAGTTCAAATTTGGTTAGGTTGAGTCAAATTGACCCATTGGTCAAACTGGGTCAAACCAAGGGTTGGGCCAAGTTCGAATGATAATTTGGACTATATTGGTTTTATTAGTTTGATTCGATTTTCTTTGGATTTGATTTTGGGTCTTCTGGATTCATATAGGTCAAATGAGTCAAGTTGACCAATTTGACCAAATTGGCCAAATTAGCTTGGGTTCGGTGTTGGTTCAAGTTCAATTGGTTAATTGAAAATGATTGTAGGCTTTGGTTTGAATAAATATAGATTTCATTTAGATTTTGGCTTTGACCCTTTAGGTCAATTTGGGTAGGTTAGGTTAGGTTGACCAATTGGTCAAATTAAGCTAAATAATGGCTTTGTTCAAGTTCAATAATCTGTTTGGGATGTACTTCAACCATTGGTTGCAATCAATTTGGGTTGGATTATGATTTGACTTTTTTGGCTTTTTTGGCCAATTTGGGTCAACTTGGATCAAATGGCCAATTGGACTTGGTTTGGCTCAATTGAGGGTTTGGTCATTTTCAATCCTTGATTATGAATTAGTTTGAATCAATGGTTTTAATCAATTTGACATATGGTGTGTTTTAGCTAGTTTAGGTTTCATTTAGGCTAAAGGTTGACTTGGTCAACGGGCTAAGTTGACTTGGTTTGACCCAATTCAAGACAATCGATTAAGCTAGGATGGTTGTTGATCATGATGTTAGGTTTGGATGAGCTTAGTTCAATCCAATTTGGGTTGAATTAGAATTAAGCTCAAAAGAGTCTTTAGGTCACTTTGGGTCAACTGGACCTAAATGGGTCAATTGGCTTGATCTTGGCTTGATTCAAGTTTAGTTGAACTCACATATGAACCTAGGATTGAAATATAAATCAAATTGCAATTTGTTTGGAGTCAAAAATATTTTGGTTCATATGATAATTTCATGTCAAAAGGGGTCAATATGGACTTGACTTGAGTTGACTTGAATTTGGTTTGATAATTATAGTTTATGTTTATGTTTGGAACAATGATTGAAGGAATGATTGAATCATGATAGAATTCATGGGCTTTGAATTGATTTGGGTATCATTTAGCCAAGTTCAAGAAATTGGCTAAAGAGGCTAAAATTGGAAATTTGATTTGATTTGGGCTTGATTTTGGCAATTTGGATTTATATTTCATTTTTATTTGGGAATATAAATGAAATTATTAATGGTTAATGGTTCATGAAAAAATCACTTGAGTTTGGAGTGATTGGGAAGCAAATTTCACCAAGCTTATGGGTGTAGGTCAAAAGGGCTAAGAAAGGAAACCTATTTAGTTTGATTTGATTTTGGTCATTGGAGGGTTGATTTAATTTATATTTTTGAATATAAATGAAGGAACAATTGATTTATAAAGAAATCAATTGAGTTTGGGATAGTTTGGATTGAAATTTGACTAAGCTTATGAGAGTGGTTCATAAGACTTGGGAGGGAATTTTGTTCTTGAATTTAATTTGAGACTGAGTTGTTTGGTTTAGAATTGATTTATGATTTGAGATTTGATTTGAGATTAAATTAATATTTAAGAAAATCAATTGAATTGTGGTTGATTTGAATTTGGTTAAAGCCAAGTCCATAAGATGAAATCAAAGGGTATATGAAGGGTTTGATCAAGGGTTTTAATCATTTGGCTTGGAATTTGATTTATGATTTGGAGTTTAATTGATATTTAAATTTGAGGTTTGGTTTGAGAAGGAAAGCATGGGTTGGGTTTAGGCCATAGGGTAGGAAAGTTTTCTTAAGTCCCTAAGACTATTCCTATTGCTAGGCCTTCTAAGTCTCTGCTAGTGTTCACCTAATCACTAGAAGTGTCTTAAGACTAAGGAGCTCTTCTTAGTGTCTATAAGAGTCAGATATATGATGAGGTAGTTGAGAGCTCACTTCAAAAGTGAGGTCAACAAAAGTGTACCCAATATGTGTGGTGTAGCAGACAAGGCACACATGTATTGGTGGCCAGATGATCAACAACATCCTGCAAGATTGCTAATAAATGATCTACTCTAAGCTCGAGATGTAGAAGGAATCAAGATATTAGTGCTATGCAACTCTACTTATGCCAAAGGCATAAGAGAGGAAGAAAGGGTCCACTGAGGGATCAAGCATGTGAACCTTCCACTAGGGAAGCAGGTTCAGATTATTCATAGAGAATAAGGGTTTGAGTTGGTTTGACATGATTTGGGGAGAAAAGATCCACTGGGGATAAGTGCATGAACCTTCCACTAGGGAAGCAGTTTAGGTTATCCACTAGGGATAAAGGTTTAATTTTATGAGGGCTCCACTAGAGAGAGGATATGGTTTGTGCCTCGATTGGGAGAAATTTGATTTGGTTTAGTGGTACCAGGGATGAGAATTTGATTTGTTGGCTTATAATTTGAGGCTTCCGAGGAGAGGATAGGATTTGGTTTTGGAGGGCACATCTACTAGATATGAGATCAAATCTAGGGATAAGGTGGATTTAATTTGGATTCCATTGGAGGATGGTGATTTGTTGATATGGACCTTTAGTATGCGATGGTTCTACTAAGAAGGGGCTAATATTAGCCTTATCCTATCTTAGATTTACAAATCCAAAAGGATAGTCTACTGACTGCGAGATAGAGCAAACTAACCTATGGAGTGCCATTCGGTGTGCAATAGTCAAGTCAAGAAGAAAGCTTGTAGACTTATAACTTTTTAAACAAGGAACCACTAGGGTGATCTGCTGGTAGCACAATAAATCAAACCCGACCTAAGGTGACTATTGAGTGAATGTCATTGTGGACTCATATCAACTCAAAAATAGTTAGGGTTAATTTCATTTTAGATGGACCCTATGGTTGCGATGGATCTACTAAATATGAGCTAATATCAACCTAGACTTATCTTAGATTTACAAATCCAAAGGGAAAGTCTACCAGCCATGAGGTAGAACTAACCAACCTATGGGTTGCCTTTCAGTGTGCATTGGTGAAGTTAGAAAGAAGGCTTGTGGACTAATATCTTCTTAAATAAGGAACCACAGGGGTCATTTACTGGTAGCACAACAAATCAAACCTGACCTAAAGTGACTATTTGAGTGAATGCTGCTGTGAACTCATATTGACTCAATAATAGTCAAAATCAATTAATTTTGGATGGACCATGTCATTGTGCGATGGATCTTCTAAGAAGGAGCTAATATCAGCCTAGACCTATCTTAGATTTACAAATCCAAAGGGATAGTCTACCGGTCACGGGGTAGAGCTAACCAACCTAAGGGGTGCCTTTCAGTGTGCAATGGTCAAGTGAAAAACAAAGCTTGTAGCCTTAAAACTTCTTATCAATGAACCACTATGGTGATTAGTTGATAGCACAAAAAATCGAAGACAACATAAGGTTGCCCATTTGTGTGGAACAATCATGATGGAAAGAATCTGTGATAGACTTATATCTTTCAAAGCAAGGATGATCGCTGGGGTGACTTGTTCATGGCACAACAAGTCAAACTTGACCTAAAGGCTACTGGTGAGAGAGTGTCAACCTAGGACTTATCTTAACTCAAAAGTAGTCAGGTGATTCTTATAGGGAGTTTTACTGTAGGATGTCTGTTTGGGAAAAGGTACTGTTATGAGTTTTCCTTCTAATCCATAAGTGAAAATATATATTTTGTTTATAAATTTATGCAGACCCTGTTGATGTGTGAGGGACCACATTGAGAATGAACTAATATCAGCCTAGTCCTGTGTCAGACTTACTAGACCAAGGGAGAATCTACATATCCACAAGATAAATTCTCTGACCACAGGGGTGACTACTAGGAAAGGGGGACTGTCCAATCCAAGAGTAACCCAGGTAGTGTCTAAATTGGGTCACTAAGGACGTGATCCAAATAGAGTTCCCATAGGGGAGGTGCCTAGGGGCTTTATCTAGGACCCTATAAAAAAAGCCTATAGGTATACGATGGCCAACTCTGGGAGAAAGCTTATAGACTTACATCTATCATGAGTGGTGCATCCACCGGGTGGGTGACTGTCAGCATAGTGATAACCTACCAGCCTAAGGTGCCCGTCGGTTTGCGATGATCAATATAAGAAGAAGGCTTGTACACTTACATCTTCACAGATGAAAATGATGACCAAGATACCCTATCGTCAGTGGGACAGATGCTATCTGACCTAAGGTGACTACTAAGCAGGGAGTCCTGTGTAAGGAATAGACCTAGATTTAAAGTAGTTAAGAGGGAATGGCCAACTAGGGGACTTATCCTGAGACTCAAATACTCGACCCAATCATATCATGATGGATAGTCCAAGAAGAAAGCGTGTAGAGTTACATCTTTTTAAACAAAGTTAATATGGGTAGCTTACCAGCTGTGTACTAAGGCCTAGCAAACAAATAAGGTGCTCATCAATTTGCAATGGTCAAGTTAGGAAGAAAACATCTAGACTCTCGGGACAAGTAAGCAATGGTGACCATGTAGCATGTCATGACTACAAATAACTAATGAGTGAGTGCCACAGGGGGCTTTAGCCCACATCAAAATAGCTTGAGCCAAGAGATATGTATTTATTTTATATGTGATTGTGTGTAGTTTGTGTTTATGTTATAATGATGTAGGATAGGATGCCGCTTGGGTTCCTCACACCTACTCTATAAACACATCATGGTGGATTCGAAAGTAAAGATATTTCTCAACATGAAAGAGGCAGAATTTGAGATGAAAGAAATTTTATTGATGATTGATTTGAAATGAGATTTATAAATAATATTTCTTTAACTATAGCCTGTTGATTGGAAGCATAGGACACTATCCCTTACAATTTATAAGCTGATAAGATCCTCCTTAGTAAGATTTCTTTATATCAAAGGGGCCTTCCCAAGTGGGTTCAAACTTACCTCCTATCTTTTGGTGCACAATAATTGGCCTTTTTAGAACTAAAACAAACTCTCCTACTTGAAAAGCTCTAGGATAGAACAACTTGTTATTAGCTTGAATCATTTTGGCTTTGTACAACTCGAGATTTTGGCATTCCTGGAGGTATCTATCGTCCAAACCTTTCTAGCTCTTCTAAGCAACTTGACATTCTGCACTGTTGTGATTTTGCTACCCACAACTATCCTTAATGATGGGAGTTAGACTTCTAATGGTAGGACTACTTTAGACACATACACTAAGGAGAATGAGGTAGATTGAGTTGGAGTTTTGTATGTGGTACGGTAAGCCCACAAGGCTTTAACTAACTACTCATGCCACTATCACTTGTTATTGTCGAGTGTCTTCTTTAATATTTGGATGAGTGTTTTGTAGAAGGCTTCTGCTAAGCCATTTTCCCTCGGGTAGTAGATGGTAGAGTATCTCCCATCTTTGATTTGTCTCCGAGCAAAGCTATTAATTTTAGTGCTCTTGAATGCAGTACCATTATCGGATATAATTCGTTGAGCTGCCTTGTTGGTTAGAAAAATTTTTATAGCAGTCACCTTTCAAATCTGTGGGGAGAAATGAAGAGGCAAGCATATAGAAATTAATCTTTTTAGGATTCCACGTAGATCCATAGATGTACTTATTCATATGATCAAGCACATCATCAAAGAATAGTGTACTATCTCAAAATATAGAAATCACTACCCTTTAATGGACCTAATCACCACAATAAAACTCTAAGGATGATGGGTCCACATATGTACTATTCTTCCCCTCATTTGGAAAAAAAGTAAAGCATGGTTTATTTTAAACTAGGTTCGTTAAGTTCCCTACTAGGGCAAGCCTTCATAATTAATTACATCCTAAGGATTGGGGATTCCTTAAGAAAACTCTCGATTAAGGTAAATGATCGTTGTCTTCAAATATTTCAATAGGAAAGGACTATCAATCGATTGGTTCATTTTTGAAGATCAATGGGATTGATCAAAGTGGGAGTTATTATCGAAGCCAAAATAGAAGATAAGTAGGAGATGTCCATGATGTTAGGATTCCTAGCGAGCATCTCAAACTATCCTATGGTTGGGCTTTACATTTTTTTTCAAATTGATTTAGTTGTTTGAGTTGCATTTTTTGTTAGAAATTTAGGGCTTATGATTTCTTAACACAATATTAAGGAAATGCCTAAGGGGTGAGAATTTAAGCTTATGGACCACTAAGGGGAGAAGCAATCTCAGAAACTAAATCTAGGGAGCTTTGGCGAGGGCCAAAAGCACAACATAAATCTAAGGTGAAAATGGGTATTTAGTTTACTTTCAAAAGGGAGGACAAATAACTAGATAGCTTGGACTTACAACCACCTAGGGGTGTCTACCCTAACTTCTACAATTTTAAATACATGTAGGAAAGTATTTATGCTTATGCAAGATAGCTAGGTTGTTAATTATTTAAAAAGAGTCTAAGTCCTAAAACTCACTCCCTAAAGAGACTAGATAAAGAAGGGACATGCTTCAAATGACCTAAATCTAATGCAATTCAAATTTTATTTTATTTTCATTTTTGGACAATTATTTTGACTCAGCTAATATTCATGCATGAAATAAGTTATTGGCCAAAATCAACGAGAAGGTGTGTTTCCACCATGGCAAAGGTCAAGCCAAGTTTCTCAAGAAAAGGTGGAATCCCTCAATTAAGTGAAATAAAAAGATGCATTTATGCATGATATTGCAAAATACTCATCCAATGGGTTTCTAATTCTTTTATCTTGATTTTAAACCTAAGCTTTAGGTGAGGTTATGAGTTCTTTATTTTTAATTTGAGTTGTTGAGTTTGGTAAAATATTTATTTTTCCCTAACGAGCCTAATCCACATCCAGGCCATACATAAAGCAAGGAAGAAACTAAGAAAAGATGCCGCTTAATGTAAAAACTAAACAAATTATCAATCAATTTATAAAGCTAATCAAAGAATAAAGGTCATTGTTGGCACCACTTAAAAACAAAAAATAAAATTAGGTAGCAGCTCTACCCTTATAGATTAAATTACAATTAAGCAAGGAATTCATTGTTATGGGGTCTTCAAGCTTCATTTCTTTTTTTTTCTTCTTCTTTTCTTCTTTCTTTTCCTTCTTTTCTTCTTTCTTCTTCTTTTTTCTTTTTTCTTCTTTAGGTTCCTTCTTTTGGATGGTTGGAAGGTAGATGCTCCAAGACTTCACATGGTGCATAAGATAGGATCTTATGACCAATGCTCATCCTAATCCCCATAACAATCATTCCAAAATTCTTATTACATAAATTTACATGAAAAGGAAAAGAATGGAAATCTAATAACACCTATAAAATAGAGATTAGCTAAAAACAAACCACACAAATCCCAAGCATGTATATTGGACTTATCACCCACACATGGGTGACTAAGTCCACATGTCTATTGGATTATGCTTAGGTATAAATAATCTGCAAAAAGCATTTATATTTTTATTTATGATAGCACCCTTAAGCACAATCCTCTAAATAATGATTAGACTAAGAGCATCCTAACATTCATTCTATGAGAATACACCCCATCTAAAATATATATCATAAAATAGAACAAAACATCAAACCATTCACCTCCATAATCTAAAGCTATAAGTGGTGACTTAGGCTAATGTGTATGCTTTGAAGGTTTGTGTGGTATGCTTAACTATGACTTTAGGTTCAATTTTTTTTCTAAGTGTGAAAGCAAGTTCAACATAGAGGAGGGTTTCATCTAAGTTGTCTAATTGTTTTGGGTTGATTTTATTTCAAATTTTGATTTGGTACAAATGAATCCTACAATTAATTACTAATTATGAAGAGAGGAAAGAGAACAACTTCTCTTTCCTTCGCAAACCTAAGTAATTTCTAAATTAGATTCACATTTTAGTTTTTTTTAATGAATGTTTTGATTAAATCTTTTAATTAATCCTAAGTTTAGATGAACTCTAAACAAACCTATTAAAAAGAAAGGTATTTTAAGATTAAATAAAATGAATTAAATCTATGTCATACACATCACTTCATTTCTTTCCCAACATATATAGCATGCATATGAATGAGTCCTAAGCATATCTATACATACAAATGAGAATATTTAACACACTTTATGATGCATGCTAAGTAATCCATTTAAGGAAATTTGGAAGTTGAATATGCATGATTTTTCTTAAGTAGAAAAGGGTTTCTTTATCCAATTTTGCACATATACATATGAAAGTAAGAAAGGCAAAAGTTAGTATAGTGCCATTGTTAACCAGAGGTGTAAGGTACAATACCTACTTAGGGATACTTAAAGCTTTGCAACCTTGGGGTTGTCCAGACTAATATACCACTTTCCTTAAATACAAATATGTGTACAAAAGAAATGAAATGGAAAAGAAGAATGTAGAAGTTGTATTAATTGATTCATTTTGTTTATGCAATTTGTGTGTGCAAGTATAGGTAACCTTTCTTAAGTGATAGCATAGGAATGAATAAGATATGTAATTAGGTAAGTGTTAGGTTCTTTTCAAATGAACCATACATCTTACCAACTCTGATTCAATACTATACTAACATAAAAGAGAAAGGAAACTTATGCTAAGCACACCTTCATACCTTACTCACACATATAAATAAATAAAATATAAGTACCACACTTTCAGATTTGATAATTGATTTATATGTTTTTTAAAAATAATTTGAATTTAGTAGTGATAATAGCCACTCATATTATTAGTTTAGCCAACACATGCAAATTTGACATAAAGTAAATAATTTTATTTTTTAAATTTGAATTTGAAAAATATTTATGCATGAAACCACATGACATACAAATTTAACATGCTGGGCAAAGAATCAAAGCAATTAAAGCATGTAAAAATATTCACTTTAATTAAATCCTAAAGATATTCTTATGGAATAAGAAGGTTTAAAATAAATCAAAGCTAATTCAATGTGATTTTTGTATAGTTTCAAGTTTGATTTAATTTTGAAAAGGTGAGTTGAGTTTCTTGTTCCTAACCAATTCCAACATGTGTTTGACATTTTAGTTTAATTTTAGATGATTAGATTTATTTTAAGTTTTGCTTAGGTTAAGGTGTGAATTAAGCAAATTAAACTTACACCACCTTAGCATAGTTAACCAAATAATTATGAGCCAATGAGATGACATAAAAATTCATAATAAATTTAAACTTGCATTGCACCTAGGAAGAAAAGGGCCTAATGCAATTTGGCTCATGATTAATGGTTAATTAAGCTAAGGGGTTTAGCTTAAGTAATTTCAAAATACCCTTTCACACATATGAATTGGGTTTTGATTTCCTTAATTGATCTTAGGCTCTTAAACACCTAAGCATCTACCCAAGGTAGATTAATTAAGTTCTGGAACTTTTTAGAATTTTTAGAAATTAATTAAGGAGATAATTATTGAATTAACCCTTAATTAAGAGAAGATTAAGGAAAGAAAAATGAGGTTTAGGGAAAACCTTAGGGGGAATGCCCAAAATTATTCCCTAAACCTCCTATCTACTGGATCTAGCCTTAATCAACTCTAATAATGGAATAAAACCACTAATCACACCTTAATTATCATTAATAAATACATTTGCAATTCCCATTAAGCCTTAAATCCCAAGAAAATTAGTGGAGGTAGACGTCATCTCCTAAAACATGCCCAAGAAGTTTGGGATTAATCATTGGATTAATCAAAAAGTAATTAGGAAAATATGATTTCAAATAAAACCCAAAATTAGAGAAAAGGGTAATTCAACATCCATTAAATTTATTTTTAAAATATTATAGGTTGAATTATCTTTCAATAGGATTTTACCTCATATTTTTTGAATTTTATTGAAGGAGATATGAATTTCTAAAAATTAGAAGATTAATAATTATTAATTAAATTCCCTAACTAATCCCTCAGCTCACAGTGTGACATGCGGAGGCGGTGGTCAACACGCTTTACATGCATCGTACAGTGAGCTCCCCACTTAAACGTCCCATCCAAATGGTGGCACGGTGGCGAGACATGCTTTAATCCCTATTGTTCGATCATGGATGGAACGAATAGTGATCATCCCGCGGTTAATAAAAGGATTATTAATTCTAAAATGTGGGAATAATCTTGGCTGTCCATCCAAAATGTGGATGGGCCGGATATCCCGATTCTTTCCCTAGGATCAATAGAGACCATCCATGATCTAGGGAAGATCAAACTCGATTGAGCTTGGATTGGAATAAAATTGTTCCCACACCATCTAAAGCTACTAAGGAGCATATCCAAGCTGATTTACATGACTTAAAATTTCTTTCACAAAGACCAACACCTCTTATGCGGTGGTCGAAAATTTCATACCGAGGTGATCACCGTGCAAGATTGATGAGTTAGCTTAGTGGAGATAAAACCTGTTGAAATTTTCAAGCCTTGAGGTTGAGTGGATCTTCCTATAAACCAACACCACTTGATCTCCCTTGCTGCTTTGATTTAATTCCTCCTCTCCTTGCTGTGAGAACTCAAATGATACCTTGAGTGCACTTGGATTGGTCCTCTACGGGTGTATGGAAGAGGAATTGGGATAATTTTGAGTGAGGAAGAAGTTGAAGGTTCAAGTGAGCTCCCGTATGTTTCAATGGAGAAAACCAAGAAGATCACTTTTCAAATCCCTCTTAGAATGCTTAGGATGACTCTCTGATCTTACCTAACACTCTCTATGCTTCAATCGAATGAGGGAATGTGTTAATTGAATTGAATTAGAGTATCTCCCCAATGGAAATCGGGAACCTCCATTATTGATCCAATTGACCACAATGGAGAGAGATTGTCATCTTAGCTCTTTGCATGGTTGGTTTGAGGCCTTGAGTGGATTGCCAACCTCCCATGTGCATCAAATTAAGTGGAAAGAGGATTTGAAATGAGCCAATTTGACCCATGGGGTTAGGTTTGTCCTTTGGGCCATTTGGGCTGACCCAAACCCATTGGCTTGGGTGCACAACTCTTCATTGGATTCACTTGAGCTATTAGGAAGGCATCAAGTTGATATGAAGAGGGTATGACCAAATTACACATGGATTAGTCCATAATTTGATCTATGGCCAGGGGAATGTCATTTTGCTGCTTTTTCAATTTGAATATGTTGGGCATGTGTTGAAACTAGGTTTGGCCAAGTTTCATGAGGTTTGGAATTCATTTGATAAGGTTTGGCTCATGTTGAGCCATTTAAGTCAAAATGGGTCAACTTGGGTCAAGTTGACCAATTGGTCAAATTGGGTCAAACCAAGGGTTGGGTCAAATTCAAATGACCTTTTGAAATATTTTGGTGGCTTTGGTTTGGTTCAATTTGGTTTAGTTTTGTATTTGGCACATATGACTTCATTTAGGTCAAATGAGTCAAGTTGACCTATTTGACCCATTTGACCTATTTGGGCTAGGTCATGGGTAGGTTTAGGTTTGGTTAGTCATATGGAGTGGATTGGTATCTTTGTTTCCAATGAATTTTGGTTAAGTTCAAATTTGGCTCAACATGACCCCTTTAGGTCAAGTTGGGTCAAAGGTCAATTGGGCTAGGTTAGGTCAAGTTGGCCAATTGAGGCTTTGGTCAAATTCAACAAGTGATTTGTAATGAACTTGACCCATTGGTTTCAATCAATTTGACTTAGATCAAGTTTTTACACATTTTGACTTTTAAGTTAAGTTGGGTCAACTTGGGTCTGGTGGCCAATTGGGCTAGGTTAGGCTCAAATGTTGACTTGGTCAAGTTCAAACATAGGTCATGAATGAACTTAGATTAATAGTTTCAATCAATTTGGCCTATGGTGGATTTTGGCTATGTTGGGTTTCATTTTGGCTAAGTGTTGACTTGGTCAACCCTTAGGTTTGATTTGATTTGACCCAATTTGATTGATTGATCATCTCATGATGATTGTTGATCATGATGAGAGGCATAGGTGAGTTTGATTCAATCCAATTTGGTTAGGATTTGAATTTGGCTCATTAGGGTACTTTAGGTCACTTTGGGTCAAGTGAGCCTAAGTGGGTCAAATGGCTTGGTCAAAGCTTGATTTGAGTTTGATTGAACTTGTATATGGACTTATGGTTGGATTATAAATCCATTTGCAAGTAGTTTGAAGTCAGATGGGTTTTGATTCATTTAATAATTTCATATTCAAAGGAAGAACATGAATGGATTTTGGCTTTGATTTTTTTAATTGAGTTTTGATTTAGTAATTGAAGTTTGTATTTATATTTGGATTCATGATTGTAGGGTTGATTGAATCATGAAAGAAAATCAAGAGTTTGGCTTGATTTGAAGCTGATTTGGCTAAGTTCAAGATTTTGACTTGAAAGGCTTAGGTTGGATTTTGAGTGGATTTGAGTTCGATTTTTGGGGGTGGTTTTGATTGTTTGAATTTATATTTCATTTATATATGCGAATATAAATGGGTCATGAGAAAATTTCAAGGATTTGAAGTGATTTGATCATGATCTAGGCTAAGTCTTTTAAGAGAGAATTTTAAAGGACTTAGGAAATTTTGGAGTTTGGAGCTTGAATTTTGGATTTAGTTTGACTGATTTATATTTATATTTCATTATATATGAGTATAAATAAGAATATAAATGAGTTATAGAAAATCTCAAGAATTTGAATTAATTTGAACATGATTTAGGCTAAGTCCTTAAGAGGGAAATTAAGGACATAAGAAGGATTTTAAATTTGGAATTTAAATTTTGGAATATAAATGAGAATATAAATAAGTTATGAGAAAATATCATGAGTTTGAATTGATTTAGATTTGATTTTGGATAAGTCCTTAAGAAGGAAATTAAGAGACTTAAGAATTTTTATGAATTGATTATGAATTTTGAGTTTAGTCTGATTGGTTTGAATTTAAATCTCATTTATATATGTGAATATAAATGAGAATATAAATGAATTATGAGAAAATATCATGAGTTTGAATTGTTTTGATCATGATTTAGCTAAGTCTTTAAGGAAATTAAAGACTTAAAAAAGACTTTCATTCATGGGTTTCAATCATGGATTACAATCATAGATTTCAATCATGTGGCATTGATTTGAGTTCATAGAAAATCTAATAAGTTTGATTTGGAGTTTGACTTGAAGGAAAGAAGGTGAGGAATGGTCCAAGCTAAGGGTAGGCAAATTTTCCCTAACACCCCTAAGGCATGACCTATTCCTATGGCTAACTCTTCTAAGTCTCTAGGGCTAGGTTGAGTGCCCACCAAATCACTAGATGTGTTTTAAGATAAAGCAACTCTTAAAATCTTGGAGAAATTCTATGTCTAAGATGGAGGGGTTGAGAGCTCATCCTAAAATGAGGCAACACACTGAACTTATATAATGATTCACGAAAAGCGGAGCACATGTGACCTCTTTGAGTGGAATCGCCTCTACCAACTTGGAAAAGAAGTCGGTGGCAGCTAGAATGAACCGATGACCCTTGAAAGAAAAGTGATCGATCGAACCCACTATGTCGGTACCCCAACACTCAATTGTAGGATGTAGAATGTTGGGTGGTTGGTGTAAGACCACACCATTTACCTAACATTGGTGGCATCTCCTAGTTCATCCATGTAGTCTGATCATCGAAGACCAGTAGTATCCTAGTCTTTTGATCTTGGCTTTCATCTTTGGACTGGATTGATGTGCTCCGTATAAACCAGAATGCACCTCGATCATAATCTTACGAGCTTTGTGTTTGTCTAAACAATGTAACCATATGATCGAAGGATCATCGAGATAAAGTGTCATCTACAAGAGCGTAGAAAAGAGCTCTGTGCTTCACCTGATGGGCTAATGACTTCTCTTAAGGTAGTTTTCCTATATTTAAATAATCTATGAATGGTTGCCTTTAATCTGACTCCTCATCCTTTCTGTCAATAGAAACCTCCCCTTTAGAGTCTCGATGAGTTTAGTGTCAACAAGGGATAAGACTTGTCTATTTTAGACCCTTTTTTTGGTATGGACTTATCTTGGACATTCCAACTCCCTTGGCTTGGCTAATGCATCTACTACTATGTTCTTGTTGAGGAATCTTATAAATGGTAACCTCACATTTGGGCCAACAAATCCATGGAGTACTATAGTGATAGTGCTTGCCGTAGGACCCAAGTTGGTTGATAACTAATTGAGAATCCTTGAAGATGTTGATAGTCGGAATAGTGTCATGGCTAAATCTGAGAATAATAAGAGCCTCATATTAGCTTCATTGTTGTGCATGAATTGGATAGATATGAGAATCTCATCACATTGCGTCAGTTAGGAGAACTATTCTTTGCCTACCTTTCTTGGATGAGTAGATCATGGCTTTTGAAAGGAAGCCGCACCATCAAAATACATCTCCGGGGCAAATGCTAGTGTCTCATAACTTCATGATTTGTTCATCGGGAGGTCGTCACTTCTGGTTAAAATTTTATCAATTTCCTTTATAGAATAGATATATATATATATATATATATATATATATATATATATATATATATATACTTCCATCTTCACTTTATAAGGAATAAAATGAGGATGGAAATATACAACTCTTTCTTTTTAGGCAATTTGACACCATGTAAATCCGCAGATGTTCTTATTGAGGGTGATCGAGTACGACATTGAGGAGAGGTGTACTATCTCAAAAGATAGAAAACACCACCCTAAAATATACATAATCACCTCAACAAGGACTCCTAAGGACAATGGGTCTGCATGTGCACCAAAGATTTTTTTCCCCTACTTTACATGGAAAAGTAAAATTAGATTTATTTTAAACCAGGTTCATTAAGTTCCATACATGGGCAAGCCCCCATAGTTAATTACATCATAAGGAATGAGATTCCTTAGGAATACTCTTGATTAAGGTAAATGATCGTTGTCTCCAAAGATTTCAATAGGTAGGACTATCAATCGATTAGTTTATTTTGGAAGATAAAATGAGATTGATCAAAGAGAGGGAGTTATTATCAAAGCCAAAGAAGATAAGTAGGAGATGCCCAATGATGTTAGAAAACCTAACGAGCATCCCAAACTATCCTATGGTTAGGCTTTGTAAATTTTGAAATTGAATTAATTTATTTGAGTTGAATTTTTCATTATAAATTTAGGACTTATGATTCCATAATACAATATTAAGGAAATTCTTAAGAGGTGAGGAATCATGCTTATGCCCCACAAAGGGGAGAAGCAACCTCAGAACCTGAATCTAAGGAGCTTTGGCGAGGGTTGAAACCACAACCTAAATCTAAAGTCAAAATGGGTATTTAGTTTGCCTCCACAAGAGAGGACAAACCACTTGACTGCTTAGACTTACAACCGCCTAGGGGTGGCCGTCAACTAACTCTTCCTACGATTTTAAATTCATATAGGCAAGTCATATGATTTATGTAAGATAGCTAGGCTTTTATTTATTTAAAAAGAGACTAAGTCCTTAAACTCACTCCCTAAAGAGACTAGATCATGTAAGGGTATGCTTCAAATGACCTAAATCAAATGGTAATCATATTACATTTTTTTTCATTTTTGGATAATCATTTTGACACAGGATAATAGGATTCATATGCCTAATGCATGAGAAATGAGATTATTGGCTAAAATCAGTGAGAAGGGAGGAGGTGTGTTTCCACCATGGCTCTCGAAGGTCAAGCCAAGTTTTTCTGGCAAAGGTGGAATTCCTTCAATCAAGAGTAAAAATAATATGCATATGTACATGATGTTATGAAAGAAGTACTCATCCAGCTAAGGGGTTGCTAATTCTTTTATCTTGATTTTTAGCCTAATCTTTAGGTGAGGCTATGATTTCTTTATCTTTAATTTTGAATTGTTAAATTTGGTAAAAGATTTATTTTTTCCTGAGAGCCTAAGCCACATCCAAACCATACATAAAGTAAAGAAACTAGGAAAAGGATGTCACTTAATGCACAAGCTAAACAAATTATCAATCAATTTATAAAGCTAATAAAAGAATAAGAGGCCATTATGGTCGGGTACCACCACACAAACTTGAAAATCAATTGTAGGTGAGCTCTATCTTATATAACCTAGATTATAAATGAATTAAATACAATTAAGCAAGGAACACATTGTTATGGGGGGTCTTTAAGCTTCAATTCTTCATTTTCTTTTCTTCTTTTCTTCTTTCCTTATTTCTTCTTTGGTTCTTCTTTTGGATGGTTGGAAGGTAGATGTTCCAAAGGCTTCACATGGTGTAAGATGAGATCTTATGATGAATGCTCATCCTAAACCCCATAAAAATCATTCCAAAATCCTAATACAAAATTACATGAAAAGGAAAAGTAGATCTAGCTAACACAGCAAATAAAGATTAATTAAACACACCACCAAATCCCAAGCATGTATATTGGACTTATCACCCCACACATGGATGACTAAGTTCACCTGACCTATTAGATTATGCTTAGTGGTATAAGAACCTGAACAATAAAAGCATTTGTATTTTATTTATCATAGCGCCCCTTAAGCACAATCCCATGCCGAAGATAATGGTTAGACTAAGATCCCCCTACCATTCATTCTATGCACATACATCCTAAAATCTAGTCAAAAACATATATCATAAAACAAAAGCAAGTACCAAACACTAACCTAAAGCTAGAAGTGGTGACTTAGCCTAATGTGTGTGCTTTAGAAGTTTGTGTGGTATGCTTATGGATTTAAGTTAAAATTTCCTAAGTATGAAGCATGTTCAACTTAAAGGAGGGTTTCATTCAAGTGGTTTAGTTGTGAGTTGATTTTATTTTATGTTTTAATTAGGTTCAATTGAATCCTAGAATTAATTACTATGTTATAAAGAAAGAAATAGAAGAAAACTTCTCTTTCCTTCCCTAACCTAAGTAATTTCTAAAGTGTATTCATATTTTCAATTTTTTTAAGTGAATGTTTTAATTAAGTGTTTTAATTAATCCTACGTTTAGATGAACTCTAAATAAACTTATTCAAAAAGAAAGGCATTTTAAGATTAAGTAAAATGAACTAAATTCATAAAACATACATCACTTCATCTCTTTCCCAACATGTATAACATGCATATGAATGAGTCTTAAACATATCTATACATATAAATGGGAATGTTTGGCACACTTTATGATCCATGCTAAGTAATTTATTGAAGAAAATTTGGATGTTTATGATGCATGATTTTCATTAAGTAGCAAAGGGATTTCTTATCAAACTTTCACATGCACATATCAATGTATGAAAGGCAAAAGTGAGTATGACACCATTGTTAACCAGGTGTAAGGTACAAGACCTACTTAGGACTACTTGAAGCCTCATAATCCTAGGGTTGTCTAGACTAATATACCATTTTCTTTAAATACAAGCATGTGTACAAAAGAAATGAATGGAAAAGAAAGAATGCAAAAGTTTATGTTGGTTGATTTATGTTTGTTTATACAATTTATATGTACAAGTATAGGTATCCTTCTTAAGTAATAGCATAGGAATGAATAGGATATGGAATTAGGCAAGTGTTAGGTTCTTTTCAAATGAACCATACACTTTGCTAAATCCTATTCAAAACTATACTCAAAGAGAGAAGAAGGAAACCTACACTAAGCTCATCATTATATTTTACTCACATGCAAACTTATAAGTAAGATATAAGTAACACACTTTTAGTTTTGATAATTGATTCATATATTTTGAAAATAATTTGGATTTAATAGTGATAATAGCCACTCATATTCTTAGTTTAGCCATCACATATAATTTGACATAAAGGAAACATTTTCATTTTAAATTTGATTTTTGAAGAGCATGGATGCATGAAACCATATGACACACATATTTAACATGTTGGGGAAGAACTAAAGTAATGAAATCATGTAAACACATACACTTTAAGTAAATCCTAAAGACAATCTCATGAAATAAGAAAGCTTAAAGTAAATCAAAGTTTATTTAATATGATTTTTGTTTGATTTTGAATTTGATTTAATTTTCAAAATATAAAGTTAGTTTGTTGTTCTTAACCCATTCCCACATGTGTTTAATATTTTGTTCAATTTTTGTAGTGATTAGATTCATTTTATATTTAATTAGGTTAAGGTATGAATTACCCCTTACCTACACCATCTTAGCATTGTTAATAAAATAATTATGAGCCAATGAGATGACATAAAACCTCACAAGGAATTTAAATTTTCACCTAGTAATAAATGGGGCCTAATGCAATTTGGCTCATGATTAATGATTATTAATTAAGTAAGTAATTTCAAAACACCCCTCACACATATGAGTTGAATTTTGATTTCCTTAATTGAACTTAGGCTCTTGAACACCCAAGCATCTACCCCAAGTGATCAATTGAGTTCTAGAAAGTTTTATAATTTTAAGTAATTAATTAAGAGGGTAATTAGTTAATTAACCATTAATTAAGAGAGGATAAGAAAAAAGGGGTTTATGGAATAGCTTAGGGGAAATGCCCTAAAACTATTCCCTAAACCTCCTACTCACTAAAATAAACCTTAATCAACTACAACAAAGGATTATACAACTAATCAAACCTTTAATTATCCTTAATTACATTAAGGGGGTAATTAAGAAATGAATTAGCAATTTCCCCAATTAAGCCACCAATAAATCCCAAGAAAATTAGAGGTAGAAGTCATCCCCTAAAATATTCTCAAGGAATTTGAGAATAATTAGTGGATTAATTAAAGAGTGATTAGCAAATTAATATTTCCAATCAAACCCAAATTTAGAGAAAACAAGTATTCAAAATTAAAAAAAATTAATTTTAGAATATTCTATGTTCAATTATCTTTCTAATGCAATTTATTTCATGATTGTTTTTTAATTTTTATAGGTTGATATGAATTTTAGGAATTTAGGTAATTAATTAGAATATTTAAATGCTAATTAATTCCTTAATCCTGGCTACGCATGTACTACTTTACATGCATCACTCCCTAATTTGCATTTTGAAAATTTTACATCATAGCACTGGTGGTGGTGCACTTTGCACTTTTCCCTGGTCATCGATCCGGGATCGGATGGAGAAATCCACAAATCAGAGAGGATAAAATTAAATCTAAAGCATATTTTAATCTTGGTCGTTCATCCAAAATGCACGAATGGATGGCTAGAGATCCTCCCTATTCTTCCCTAGGATAAATGGGCCACTTTCAAAGATAAGATCTAAGCTTGATCGAGCTCAGATTAGATTAAAAATCAACCTACACCATCTAAACCTAATGACAAGCACATCTAATGGTAAAAATTCCAAGGGATCAAAATTTCATTCATAAAGCTCCACACGACGTTGAGTTTAATGGTAGGAAAATGGCATACCTCACCAGTGCTCGATTCCCTTGGAGAAGCTTCATCTGGTTGAGATGATATTTTGGTGAAAGTTTTAGCTCTTGAGGTTGAGTAGATGGCTCTATGAACCAACTCCTCCTCCAAGTGATCTTGGCTTTGATTGAATTGGATCCTCCCTTGCCTTTGGAGCTTGGGAAAGAGCTTGAGGAAGCTCGACTTGATCCTCTGATGGAGCTTGCTAAGGGAATTTGATTGATATTGAGTATTGGCTAAGTTCAAAATCCTATGGAGCTCCCCTATTTTCACCTTATGAAAACCAAGAAGATGAAGTTGGCAAGTGCTTGAGAGAGCTTGGGATCACTGGGAAAGACTCCTCCTCTCCACACTTAATCAATAATGGGAATTGAAGTTCAAATGAATTATGGGAGTATATCTCCCTTTGGCAATCAGATGGTGAAGGGAGGAGCCATTTTGATCTAATTGAGCTTAGGAAGTGGGTTTGTTAGGTTATTTAGGCTATCCTTGAGTTCATTTTAGGCTAGGGAGTGGATTAGTGGAGTGGCCATGTGCTCAAAATAAGTGGGAAGAGGTTTTCCATGTGGCCATTTCAAGCCATGTGCTCAGTTTGGCCATATGGTGGAGTTGGGCTAACCCAAAACCATTGGGTTGGGTGCACCACCCTCCCTAGGGTTCGTTTGCTCTACTAAGAGAGTATCAAGTAGGTATGAAGAGGAATTGACCAAATTTCCCATGGATTTGACCAAAATTTACCCTATGGCCTAAGCGTGAAGTGGTCATTTGGCTGATTTTTTGAATTTGGATATGTTGGGTATGTTGAGAAAATAGGTTTGGCCAAATTTCATTGGATTTGGAGTTCATTTGGTATGGTTTGGCTCATTGAACCATTTAGGTCAAAATGGATCAACTTGGGTCAAGTAGACCAATTGGTCAAATTGTTCAAACAAACGATTGTCAAGTTCATATGACCATTTAAAATGTTTTGGTGGCTTTGGTTTGATTCAATTTGGATTTAGGTTATTTGGTTCATATGACTTCATTTAGGTCAAATGGGTCAGGTTGTCCAATTTGATCCAATTGACTTATTTGAGCTAGGTCATGTGTAGGTTTAGGTTTTGTTAGTCATATCAAGTGGATTGGTATCTTTGTTTCCAATCAATTTTGTTAAGTTTGAATTTGGCTCAACATGACCCTTTAGGTCAAGTTGGGTTCAAGGTAATTGGGTTAGGTTAGGTCTAGTTGGCCAATTGAGGCTTTGGTCAAGTTCAACAAGTGATTTGGAATTGACCCATTGGTTTTGATCAATTTGGCTTATCAAGTTTTGACATTTTTGACTTTTAGGTCAACGGGTCAACTTGGGTCAAGTGGCCAATTGAGCTAGATTAGGCTAAAATATTGACTTGGTCAAGTTCAAACATAAGTCATGAAAGAACTTAGATCAATGGTTTCAATCAATTTGGCATGGTGGATTTTGGCTATGTTAGGTTTCATTTTGGCTAAGTGTTGACTTGGTTAACCTTTAGGATTGACATGGTTTAACCAATTTTATTGATTGATCATCTCATGATTGTTGATCATGATGAGAGACATATGTGAGTTTGATTCAATCCAATTTGATTAGGATTAGAATTTGGCTCATAAGGGTACTTTAGGTCACTTTGGGTCAAGTGAGCCTAAGTGGGTCAAATGGCTTGGTCAAAGCTTGATTTGAGTTTGATTGAACTTGTATATGGACTTATGATTGAAATATTAATCCATTTGCAAGTGGTTTGAAGTCAAATGGGTTTTCATTCATTTGACAATTTGAAGTTCAAAGGGTGAACATTAAATGGATTTTGGCTGGACTTTTGAATTGAGGTTTGATTAAGTGATTGAAGTTTGTATTTATATTTGGATTCATTATTGAAGGATATGATTGAATCAAGAAGGAAAACCAAGCGTTTGGCTTGATTTGAAGTTGATTTGGCTAAGTTCAAGATTTTGACTTGAAAGGCTTAGGTTGGATTTTCAATGTGTTTGAGTTTGATTTTTAGAATTGATTTTGGTTGTTTGAATTTATATTTCATTTATATGTGTGAATATATATGATAATATAAATAGTTTATGAGCAAATTTCATGAATTCGAAGTGATTTGATCATGATCTAGGCTAAGTCTTTAAGAGGAAATTTAAAGGTCTTAGGAAATTTTGGAGTTTTGGATTTGATTTTTGATTTTAGTTTGATTGATTTGAATTTATATTTCATTTATATATGTGTATATAAATGAGAATATGAATGAGTTATGAGAAAATTTCATGAATTTGAAGTGATTTGATCATGATCTAGGCTAAGTCTTTAAGAGGAAATTTAAAGGACATAAAATTTTTTTGGAGTTTTGGATTTTATTTTTTGAGTTTAGTTTGATTGATTTGAATTTGTATTTCATTTATATATGTGAATATAAATGATAATATAAATGAGTTATGAGAAAATTTCATGAATTTGAATTGAAGATGATCTAGGCTTGGTCCTTAAGAGGAAATTTAAAGGACTTAGGAATGATTTTAAATTAGGAATTTGAATTTTTGAATTTAGTTTGATTGATTTGAATTTATAGTTCATTTATATTTGTGAGTATAAATGAGAATATAAATGAGTTATGAGAAAATTTCATGAATTTTAATTGATTTGAAGATGATCTAGGCTAGGTCCTTAAGAGGAAATTTAAAGAACTTAGGAAAGATTTTGAATTAGGAATTTGAATTTAGTTTGATTTATTTGAATTTATATTTCATTAATATATGTGAGTATAAATAAGAATATAAATGAGTTATGAGAAAATTTATGAATTTGATTTGATTTTAAGATGATTTTTTCTAAGTCCTTAAGAGGGGATTAAGGACTTAGAAGAATTTGGAATTTAAAATTTCATTCATGGGTTTCAATCATGGATTTCAATCATGTGGCAAATTTGAGTTTGGAGAATATCAATTAAGATTGATTTGTAGTTTGACTTGAAGGAAGAAGGTGAGGAGTGGTTCAAGCTAAGGGTAGGCAAATTTTCCTAACACCCCTAGGTATGACCTATTTCAATGGGTAACTCTTCTAAGTCTAGGGAGGTTGAGTGTCCACCTAATCACTAGAAGTGTCTTAAGACTAAGTAACTCTTAAAGTCTAAGAGGAGTCTTATGTCTAAGATAGAGGGTTGAGAGCTCATTCTAAAAATGAGGTCAACAATTACCAAGTGGGAATCGGGAAGTGGTTGCTAAAAATATGTTAGTGCTTGTAGTCACCTTGCGAGGGTACGAAAGTGATGTTAAACTATGACAAAATCATGGACGAATGCACCAACCGTCTGGATAGCATTGGCAATGTCATGAGATATTGTAGTGGATTAATCCTAAAGATCATATTCTCCTTATGAGAAAGCATGTAATGCCATAGCTTTTGGGATGCAAAGATTAAAGCTAGGTAATGATTTTCAATAGGTGGATAGTTTTACCTCTGAGGGATTAGATGATGGCGAGATAGTAGAGTGCATTTTCTTGCCCTTTATCATTTGTTTGGGCAAACAAAGTGCCAAAGGAGTCATCTAATACAGTAGTATATAGGATGAGTAGCTTGCTTGGGATAGGGGCTCCTATAACTTGCAATGTCATCAGGTAGTGCTTGATGTCTTCAAAAGCATGCTAACACTTGTCATCCCACTTAACTTCGACATCATTTTTTGTAAGTCGAGAATGGTTGGCATCTTCCTAACATGTTGGAAATGAAGTGCCTTAGATATGCCAATCACCCTTGAAATGATCTAAGTTGAATTAAACTTTTAAGGGGTGGCATTTCTAATATCAGTTTGATCTTCTCTAGATTTATTTCAATTCCATGATGGTGGACAACAAACCCAAGGAATTTTCCTGAAGATAGTCTGAATGGACACTTCATGGGATTCATTTTAAGGTTAAATTATCTTAACCATTCAAAAACTACTCTTAAGTCAAAGAGATGGTCTTCCTTTTCTTTACTTTTGACTACAAGATCATCAACATAATATTCAACCTGATGATGAATAAGTTCTTTAACCTCTGGTGGTGCATCTCTGACTTCAAACTCATTTGGATCATCTGAAGTCTCTAAACACACCTCTTCATATGAGGTATGATTTAAAAGAACTGTCGGGGCCATTGGTAATGACTAGGCAATGTCATCATCCATTGGACTTGTGTTGAATCCTTATCTTAGTCTTGATTGAAGATATCATCTTTGGTTGTCCCATAGCCTTTCAAAGTAGTCGACTTGTGTTTAGACCAAGTATGTGGGATTAATCCCTTCTTTTCTTAGTTAAGAACACAAGGTGAGTACCAATAAAATGGTAATTGTACTAGATCTTTTCTATGAATTATCCTAAATTCTACATTCTACGACTTGATGATGATGCTCCCAACAAAACCTCTTTGACTTGACAACTATATAGATGACTTGGGGCCTCATATCTAAACCCTTAGTGGGGTTAGCTAAAGTTCCCATTGCATGATTGTTCTAATATCTTTGATACATTCATGTTTTTTTGGAGGCTTGATCCTTTGTCAGCTCGAATGTCACCTCAATGGGACCCATTGAGGGTTTGATTAAACTCATGAGACTCATCCTCATTGAATTCCAAATCTATATGGATAGGTTCCTCTATGAGCTAAAACATAGCTCTCTTGGCTAGCCACCAACAAGGAAGTCTTCCACCTCTAGAACTACCTCTGGATCTTCCTCTTCCTCTACCACATGAGACTCATCCTCCGAACTAAATTTCAAATTTATATGGATAGTAAGGTTACTCCTATGACCTAGAACATAACTCCCACTTGTTAGCCACCAACAAGGAAGTATTCCACCTCTATAACTACCTCTGGATCTGCCTCTTCCTCTACCTAGTGGAGGTTGAGTCATCCTACTCATATGTTCATATGGATGAACAAACTATGGGTGGAATCTAACTTTAGGCTCTACCTCTTCTTCAGTGTCTGATTCTTGTTCACTTGTATTTTCATTTTACTTTTGTTTTTATTTTTGTTTTTCATTTCTTTTCTTCTTCTTCTTTCTTTTTCTCTTATTGTTGAACATTGTCAAGTTCCCATGAATAGACTTTCTAATTTTGAGGAAGATAGTCGCATCCTCATATCTCTCTAACAAAATGGCTTCAAATCTCCTTTTCCACGATTTGATTAAACCTCTTAGAAATTTGATGCATTGATGTAGAGAGGATCGAACCATCTTATTCTCTTGTATCAAAGGCATACTAAGAAAAGCAGTGAAAGATGTATGCGAATCAATTATGTAGAACTTGGCCTCTGTCTTCTAGTCATCTATCTCTAATGGCAACTCTATAGAGCCTAAAGCCCTCTCACCTTGCTCATTGAATCCTCTCACATCATTCGATCTCCTTAGAGTTTGGAGATGTCAATCCTCAAGTAGGCAATGGTCATTCGACTCATAATGTTATTTGATGCACAGATCAACTAACACACCTGAGAGTCGAATCTTCCCATATCCATTGTGATGTAGAGCGATAGTAATTGATTATCCCTAAAAGAAGGTCTTCATCAGTGAATGTAACTCCACGATCTTCTCTTGAATAACATGCCTCCTCTCCAATAGCAGTCAGCTAAGCTAAGCATATTTCCAAATCGAGAAGGGCTTTGATTAATGACTCGATTATCTCTTTGGATAAGACAAAGGCATCATATATGCTTAGCTTAACCAGTAACTTTCTTAGGTGAGCGAGGATACTGAAGTCAACTCTAGGCTAGTTCTTCACAAGCATAACCAAAGGTGGATCATCCTGTGGAAGGACAACTTGATCGCTAGATCCAATGACTTGCTTACCCTTATCTTGAGGTGCTACCCTGGAAGGTAGAACTATACCACTATAGAGGTTTACTTTAACATCATGAGTTGGTTTAGTGGAAACTTCTACCTCATCAGTTTAGCTATAGCTTCTATGGGATCATTGGGTTGATGACTCCAACTCAATCTCAATAGGTGAACCTAAATGATTCAAGAATGGGTAATCCATTTCTAAATTAGAAGAGGAATGATCAGAACTGAAGTTATTATAATTAATTAGAATCAAAAATTTTTTATAGAAATAAACTCATGAAGATCATTAGAAGTGATACAAATGTAAGTAGAATCAGCTTGCTTCATTAATTTCCTAGATTTGGATGGAAGTACAAAATAGAAATAAAGTGAAGTATGCAGAGTAAGGGATTTAGCACCCACTCCACTGATATAATATGGCTGCTAGAAGGAGAGCTGACTGGAGGAACTATAGATGCAACTATGGAAAGAGTGATGGAACTGATCAGTTGTTGTCCTACTAAACTATCCTGGGAAAGTGGAGGCTATTGCTGTAACTGTTGGGCTCCTACCTCCCTCGAGTTGTCCTTAGCAACTTACAAACCTTCCTTAAAGTTGGAGGTTTGGGCTACCTCAAGCACTTGAAATGGTAGTTTCCTGATCTTAGAAATGATTTTCTTGGAGGTTTGGGATAGGGAGATACCCCAATCTTCATTTATCTTAAGAGGATCGCATGTATCTCCAAGGATTACTCTAATAAAACTAAAAGGTTATTATAATAGGTATTCTTTGGGGATGACAACAACACCTGACTTATTGCTATGCTCAAGGTAGTCCTTAAAGGTAATGCAATCTTCTAAGACATGGCCTAACATGTGGTGGTAGGGGCAATAGTTTGGATCATGACTCTCTTCCTCCGGCCTCTTAGGCTCTAGCAGCTAGAAATCAGGCTTCTTTAAGAGATTCTTAATGATCTTCCTAACTACCTCCCTCTTGAATGAATAAGGGGCATCACTACATACACATATGCTAGAGCTCATCGACAAATATTTTTACCGAACCATTGGGCAATTCGACATACCGGTCAAACACAACACCCTAAACTACTAACAAACAATCTAAAAGAAGGGCATCACTACCATCGTGTTGCAACAACCGGCTTTGAAATGTGTAATATGTTGGTGAGGGTTCCCACTTCCATCAATTATTTTGAAAGAAGGAGGCACAAAACCCTTAAGAAATCATATCACAGAAAAATTCCTCCAGGAAGGGTCTACCATACAAAATAGATGAGCCACCTTGAGCTTGCGCCAGTGCTTCCCTCACCTATTATTCCACCATCTATTTGATATATTTCTCATGCATGGAAGTACTATCCACCACCTTCTTATGCAAGCTACCGCTATCTTCCTCTATGATAATGCATCTAGGATGATATAAGGTATGTGCTAACTCTAATGGCTACTATGAGAAAAGGCTTTGAAATTTGGGTTACTCGCAATGCTGAAATTGCTGCCATCAACTCCTCAATTTTCTTTCCAATCTTCTAAATGTGATCATCTCTTTATACTGGTGGAGGAGGTGCTAAGATGAATGGATGGCATCATCCTCTTCAACCATAATACTTCTTGACTCTCTTTGTCTCTATGGACGGAGCTCCTAATATCGACCATGTGGACCCGGTCAAGTCCTTCAACAAATCATTCACATTGGGGTAAAAACTAACCTTACCCTCATCTTGATCAGAGTAATCACTCCCAAAAATCTATCTCTTCACCGTAAAATACCATCCTAGAATTTCATCAAAGGAATGGTCTAACTGTGTTGGTATGAACACTCACAGCTGACCAGAAGCAGGCTTATGCTCACTGACAAAAATGCATCTGACACTGCCTACCACTGGAGTGCTATCTATGGGAGGACTATACTCGCTAGAAGATACATACTCATGACTGACTATCGGTGAAGTGTTGTCTTTTGGGGGATCTACTGCCATAGGGGTTGGGGAACTGTCTCCCTCCCCCTCTACTACTACTGTTACTGCCAATTATGGTGGAAGTGGTGGAATGACTATGGAACTTTTGGGTCGCCATTCCTTCTTAACCATTGTTGAAGTGGAAGGTTGAGAAGGAGAGCTCAACCTCACCTCAATGGGTAGAGTATATGGAATACGACCCTAAGTACATAATCAAATCACCAATGGGCTTTCTTCTCCCTCGATGTTGTTTCTATTCCTTAGTCATAGGGGATCTTTGGAACAAGCAATGGTGAAGGTGGGGACGATGAGTGCAGTGTGGTGGAGACACTGGTTACCACTAAGTAAGCGCTCTCCTCATGTTACTAACTATGCCTATGAGTACTATACTCTCAGTATGGTTGGCTCTAGTAGTCTGCCAACCTGGGAAATCCACAAGAGCAAAGGTTGCCAACTGCAGGGCATATTTCTTCCTCTCCCTCTTATCTTCCTGTACTACCACTTGGGCCTCTATGTATCTAGCTATGTGTATCTGATTCCTGATGCTCTTTGGGATCAAAGACCAAGTCAAATAATGCATTGGACTCGGCGTCCATGGGCTCACTATCGGTGAATAATTGAACATAATAATATAGTGTATGGCCTCCTTCTCTCCCTAGTTGGTACCTCATAACATGCTGGTGATGGAGGTGATGATGTAATCCTCTTATAATCCTTCTATCCATCTGAGCTTGAGAGGGGATGAAATCTATTGCCATTAAGAAAGGGGGAGACCTCCCGGGGTGAACCCTCCTCTAGAACATGAGATGCTACCTCTGCCTCTATAGCTGCTCGTTCATGATGCTGCTTAACCTTCCAGCTCTTATTACGATGCTGAGTATAGGTGAGTCGAGTGGGGAAGAAATTGGAACCTACCTCGAAGGAAGGGGAGACTATATCGGAGGCCAAGATAGCCTTCCCCTTGAGGGGACCAATGAGGTGTCATCCTTCATGGGCAACATGATGAACAAGCGATTAAACACAGGGGACCCGACACTCGATCCTACAACTAGTAGTTTCTGCTTTTCCCACTATAGGGACCTCTTCTGCCTTCATCTTCATTGGAGGAAACTCAGAGTCAGAATGCATGTCAAGGAGAATGAGTGGCATCTGCCCTGCCACCTCCACCCTCTGACTATTGTGAGGACTATCCCCTCACAAGTAATTCACACTGCCTCAAATATGTGACCAAACTGAATCAAATGCACAATGGGTGAGGTGAGCTTGGCTTGATCTAAGGCCAAGTCAAGATCGGATGGGAAGGAGAACACAAACTTTCTAGGAGCCATGTGGACTGAGTTGAGCTGAACAAAAATCGACTGAGCTGAAACTCTGCATTTGTTGAAAACATAATAGAATCAGTCTCTCTTGCCTTGGCATTCACCTTTAGAAATAAATTCTAAACTTGATTTGGAAATTTGAACCCACACTCAACAAATTTAGTTATGTTAAGTGGGGCTCATTAGAGTGATTTTGATATGTGAGGAGAGTCTTTGCCATATTATTTTGATTTAAAACCTATACTTAACCAGCGTTAGTAGGTTAGGCGAGGTTCAAATATTTGGAGAGACCTTTGATGATTTTTGTGTTGTGTATCTTGTTTACATCTTTGCTTTATGATTGATTGTGTGTGATATATATTGATGTGATTCAAAAATGGGGCTTCTTAACAAATTTAGTATGTTAAGTAGAGGCCAAATGTGTTTGATATGTGTTTGAAAATGAGACTCTCACTTAACAAATTTGGTATGTTATATGAGAGCCAAATAAGATTGTGATTTGTATTTCAAAAATGAGACTCTCATTTAACAAATTTGATATGTTAGCTGAGGCTCTTACTTAAAAAATTTGGCATGTTAAGTAGGAACCAAGTGTGTTTATGATTTGAAAATGAGATTCTCACTTAACAAATTTTTATGTTTAGTGGGAATCAAATATGATATGATTTGTTTTTGAAAATTAGACTCTCACTTAATAAATTTGGTATGATAAATGAAAGCCAAATATGATTGTGATTTGTATTTTAAAAATGGGACTCTCACTTAACAAATTTGGTATGTTAAGTGGAATCCAAATGTGATTTGATTTATATTTTGAAAATGATACTCTCACTTAACAAATTTGGTATGTTAACGAGAATCAAATGTGATACGATTTGAAAAATGGGATTCTTACTTAACAAATTTGGTATGTTAAGTAGGAATCAAATGTGACATAATTTAAAAATGGGATTATTACTTAACAAATTTAGTATGATAAGTAAGAATCAAATGTGATTATGATTTATTTGAAAAAAATGTAAAATATATTTAATAAATTTGAGTATGTTAAATAGAGTTCAATTTGTTTTTGTGAATTTTGGAAATGGGACTCTCATTTGACAAATTTGGGTATGTCAAATGGAGTCCAAAATATGTCCTAATTTCATGTGTGTGATTTCTAACTTATGAAAAGATGGAAACTTCAACTCTAGCAATGTGAGATATGTTAAGTGAAGTTTCAATTTTATGCTATGATTTTATTTGAAGTAGAAAGCTTCATTCAATAAATTAGGTATGTTGAATGAAGATGGCCATTTTCAAAAGTGTGCTTTTCAAAATGGAGAAAAATTCTAACTCTAGCATATGTGAAATATGTTAAGTGGAGTTTCAAATTTCAAGCTATTATTTTATTTGAAAATAAAATCTTCATTCAACAAATTTGGGTTATGTTGAATGAAGGTGATCATTTTCAAAAGTGTGCTTTTTAAAAAAAGAGAGAGACTCTAATCTCTAACATATGTGAAACATGTTAAGTGAAGTTTTAATTTTATGTTATGATTTTACTAGAAAATAGAATCTTCATTAAATAAGTTTGGGTATGTTGAATGAAGATAACTATTTTCAAAAAATATTCTTTTGAAAAATGATTTTGATTTTGAAAAAAACCTCCATGTAACAATCATTGGGATTATTAGATGAGGTTGGTTATATGAGTTTATGCTTTTGAAAATTTCTTATGAATTTTGTGCAAGATCTTTTTATGTAAAATTTTGAAAAAGTGCTTTTAGAAAGTGGTATTTTGCAAAAGAGTTTATTTTCTTAATATAAGACGAACATTGCCACACCAAGCTAGTGGTAAAAATGTTCTAAATTTTAGTCATCTCCTTTTATTAGTTAATTTTATCTTTCACCTATTGGGGGACCCAATAAGCTTCCAATACAAGGGTAATGTCCTAAAACCTTGAGGATGTTGGCTAGCTTTGCCTAAGAATGAAATAAGCTAAGTTCCAATGAAGGAAAGATAGTCTTGAACTCATATGAAATACAAGTCCACTATCGATGCTTGGAGACAATAATTGTCTACTAGAGATGGAGAGAGGAACCCTCCCAATGAAGTCAGAAAAATCTATCGTGTTTGTTTTTGATTATGTGTATGGAGGACACCAAGCTAAATCTAATGGTTTACTTATTGAGGTGATTAAGTGTGACATTAAGGAATGGTGCACTATCTAAAAAGATATAAATCACCGCCTACAATGGACCTAATCACTTAATAAGGACTCCTAAGGCATGATGAGTCTTCGACTACACCAGAGATTTTTTTTCTACTTTACATGGATGAATAAAGCAGGGTTTATTTAAACTGTGTTCTAAAGTTCCCTATGAGGGAAAGCCCCCATAGTTTATTACATCTTAAGGAAGGTGAGTTATTTAGGAATACTCTCGATTAAAGTAGGCAATTATTATATCCAAAGATTTCAAAGATATGATTATCAATAAGTTGGCTATGTTTAGAAAATCAAATGAGATAGTTCAAAAGGAGAGACTTATTATCAAAGCCAAATGGAGATGCGTTAGGGATGCTTGTGATACTAAGGAACCTAGTGAACATTCCCATCTATCCTATGATTGGGCTTTATATGTTTGAAATTGAAGAGAATTATTTATTTAAGTTGAAATTTATTAGAAGGCTAGGACTTATAATCCAATAATACAAGATTATGGTAATGCCTAAGGTGAAGATTTATGCTTGTAGCCCAAAGGAAACTACATTGGATCCTAAATCTAGAGAGCTTTAGTAAGAATCAAAGCGTGACCTAAATCTAAGTGAAAATGGGTATATGGTTTACCTCCACAAGAGAGGATAAACCACTTGATTCTTTGGACTTATATTCACCTAGAGTGGTAGCTAACTCCTTCTATGCTTTAAAACCATGTAGGCAAGTCATTATGTTTTTTGCAATATAGTTATGTTGTTATCATTTAGAAAGAGGCTAAAGTCCATAAAGCCACTCCCTAAAGAGACTAGAGCATGAGTTGCATGAGTAATGACTTAGTCTAATGCAAATCTTTTCAAAATTTATTTGTATTTGACACTTCATTTTAATATAAAGCTTTGGGAATTTCATATGTCTAGATGTATGATGAAAATGAGTTATGAGCCAAATCAATAAGAAGGGGTGTTTTCCACCATAAGGGATGTTTCCGAGTCAAGCATTCCCATATCATGCAAGGATGAAGATCCCTTTTAAGAGAGAAAGAATATGGCATGTAGGATGTGAAACATATAACATTCACTAAGGGGTTGCTAAATATTTTAATTATCTTGATTTAATGCCTATGCTTTATGATGAAATTATGAGTTGTAGAAAATTTTAGTTATGAGTTATAGTTGGGATAAAAAATCAATTTTTTCCTAAGAGCCTAATTACATCCAGGCCACACATTAAAGCATCAATACAAAGAAAGCTATAAGAGCCATGCAATTTCTAATTCAATATAAATAAATCATCAAATAATTTATAAAGTCAGAGCCAAATAATCAAAGGCCAGTGCGATTTGGTACCATCGTACAACCTGAAAAGAAAAATAGGTAGCCAAGCTCTACCCTTATACAACCTAGATTACAAAAGAATAATTACAATTAAGGATGAATATATGCTATGGGGGTCTTCATCTTCAATTTTCATGTTCCTTCATTTCTTCATATCTCCATTTAATTTAATTTACTCCACTTCAAAGGCATCACATGGCCTCCCAAGACAAAACCCTAGCACTACTCATTCTTATCCCCAAAATAATAATCATAATTCCTAATTGCAAAATTACATTTAAATGGAAAGAGTAAATCTAACTACACCTACAAAATAGAGGTTAGCTAAACATACATTCCACCCAAGCAATTACATTTATAATTAGGATTTAGCACCCTACACATAGGTAACCAAGCCCACCTATCCTAATTTAGATTATGCTTAAGGGCTTAAGCAACCTGCAAAAGAGAGTATTTATATTTATTTTTCAGCAGCCCCTTAAGCACAATGCCATACAAAAGACATAATTAGGCTAATAACGGCCTAGCATCCAGTTTATGAAACATATACCCTAACATCTAATCTAAAATAGTACATCATAAAACCAAACATATATTAAACCATGCACCACCCTAACATAAGACTAGAAGTGGTGACTTGAACTAATGTGTGTGTAATAAGGCTTGTGTGGTATGTCCTAACTAGGCTTTAAGGTTATAATTTCCTAAGTATGAAGAGATTTAATGATGAGGGTTGTTTCACTTTAAGTGCTTTAATTGATCGTAAGTTTTACTTAATGTTTTCTTTTTATTTCATTTGATTTAAAGAGAGGATCACTCTCTATTTTATCCCTACCTTTATCATTTTAAAGCTAATTAATTAAAAAATTCTCTTTAGTGAATGTATTACATATTTTAATTAATCCTAAGTTTAGGTTAACTTTAAATAAACTCATTCAATTAGAAAAGCATCTTAAGATTAATTGGAATGAATTATTATCACATAAGACATGTTTGTTTTTTTCTTTCCATCATATATAGCATGCATATGATTAGTTCCTAAACATACCTATACATACAATTTATATTTTAGCATACTTGACTGATGAATGCAAGCAAATGTATTTGGAATTGATGTTTCCTTTGGTTGAATTAATTTGTCATATTAATTTAAAGCTCTATTTTAATTCTTATGCAAAGCTTGAGCAAAGAGCTTTAAGTTACATGATTAATCAATTCAACCACCTAAACAAAGTATGAATGCATGCTTCTTTTAATGGGAAAGGGATTTTCATTCATTAGCCAAATATACACACAAATGTATAAAAGTTTTAAGCAAGTACATCACCATTATTGCACACCAAGGGGTAAGGTAGGGACCTCCTTATGGCTACTTAAAATGCATCCGGATGTCGACTAATATACCCACTATCCTCAAATACATATGGATGTATAAGCAACCATAGGAATGAGAATCATGCAAAAGTTGAATTGATTTGATTAAATTATGGTTTTCAACCACTAATTGTATCATACACACACACACACACACACACACACACACACACACACACACACACACATATATATATATATATATATATATATATATATATATATAGGTATGATGCCATTGTTTCACACCAAGGGAGTGAGGTAGGAACCTCCTTAGACCAACTTAAAGCCGTGCATTCTTGGGATGTCCAGACTAAGATACCCACTATATTTATATATATGAGAATGTGCAAACAACTATAGAAATAAATTATACAAAAGTTGGATTCAATTTTATTAATTTATTTATGTAAATGAATTAAATTTCCATCTAAATTCTAATGTAAAAAATGCATAACAATGAAATCAAGTAGGTACGTCACCATTATTCTACATGAAGGGAGTGAACTAGGAACCTCCTTAGGGCTACTTAAAGCCGTACATCCCTAGGATGTCAATATACTCTTTACTGCTATTCTTACTTAACATGAAATCAACTATAAATATAACTTCATATTTTTCATATATATATATATATATATATATTGAAGTCACAACACATATTCTTATTCATTAAAGCTTTTGAAAATATGTTTGAGATTTAGTAGTGATAGCCACTTGTATTCTTAATTAAGTCGAACACATGCAAGTTGGCATAAATGAAATCATTTCTTACTTAATAGATTTTTGAAAGAATGAATGACTACAAGTGGAATACCTTTTATTTCTTACAACACAAGCATGCAATTTCATTCAATCCAACTAATTCCTAAGGATAATCACATTAAATAAGCTTATTTAAAATAAACCAAAGTTTGTTAAAGCCATTTTAATTTCATATTTGATTTGATTTATGAAATGTTAAAGAGATTTTCTGGTCCTAATCTCATTCCCATATGTGTGAGTTAATTTGATCTAATAAAAGCAATTAGGTTGATTTTATGGATTGATTAAGTTAAGCATGATTAAATCAATTAATTAACCCATACCTATGTCACCTTAAGGTAATCAATTAAACATTATGAGCTAATATAATATGCAACAACATGGAAAGTAAAGTAAATGAATGCTCCTATGAAATGAAAGGGGCCTAATGCAATTAGCTTAAAATTATTAATTAATTAAAGGAGCTCACTTAATTACTCTTATGGTTTTCTCACACATGTGAACTAACCATAATTTCATTAGCTCCCTCTTTAGGCTATTAAACACCCAAAGAGCTACCTAAGAGTTAATTAGAGAAGTAAATTCAATCAAATTAATTAAGTTCATTAATTATTTAATTAAATCTTAATTATCCTTAATTAATAATATGAAATGGACTTAGGGAAAGAGACAAAGAAGGGAGCCTAAGTCTCAATTCCTAAATCCTTTCAATTAGTTAATTAAAGTTCAGGTATGATTTAGATTTTGATTGATTTTGTTAATTAATTAATTAATGATTTTTTAATTAATTAATTATTTAAGAGGCAATGGAGAAGACTTAAGGAAAAGATTGGAAGAGGGGTCCCCATTTCCCTAAACTTAATCACCATTAATAGAGGTTAATAAGCTTAATTGATTGATTAATTTACTGTTCATTTGCTTAATTATCATTAACTAAGATAGGAGTGTAATTAAGGCTTAATTCATTGATTTTTCCTAATTAATTATTTAACAAATCCCAAGAAAAATAGCAGAGGTAGAAGTCATTCCCCTAAAATCTGGAAAGTTTAAATTATATGGTTAATTAATTAGAGTAATTAGGCTAATTATGTTTTCAATTAAACTTTAATCAAGTAGAAATTACTATTCAAAATTAATTAATAATAATTTTAATGGATTCTCCTCTAAAATACCTTTAAAATCAGCCCTCATTTATATTTTTGGATTTTTTATAATTAGTTATTAATTCTGGAAGTTTTAACATTAAAAAAAGATTAATTAACCCCCTAATCCCGTTGGTGCCATGTGCCTGCTGAGGTGGCACGCTTTTGACAAGGCACGATGGGATTGGTTATTTAAGTTATCACATGCAATGCCAATGCGGACGATGGTGGAATGCACTTTCAGGTGGGCCGTCTGATCTAAGATCGGACGGCCATGATTAAATGGACGATTCTGAAGGAGAAAAGAGGGGTTCTATGCATGATCAGATCAGGACCGTCCATTTCAATCATGCGAATGGGCGATGATGATCTCCTCATCACGGTGGCGAAACGTACCATCCATGATTGTCACTTCATTTAAGCTCACCCGAGCTTGGATGGGATCAAATTGATCCCACACCTTTGGGGAAGCATAATAAACACATCCAATGGTGGATATTGCATGAGATGCAAATTTTCTTCACAAAGGATATACCTATTTTAAGCTAAGGATTAGTTTTAATGGCATACCTCACAAGGAGCTTATGACCGACGGTTCCAACGATTAAAGAAGCTTCATTTTTTAAAAATTAAGCTATGTTGAGCTTCATGAGCTTTGATTTGGTGTGGTTTGCTTGAAAGACCAACCCGAGCAATTGCCGGCTGAATTCCACCCTGGTTAGAAGATTAGGAAATGATTCATTTTGGCTCGTCTAGGTCAAAGGATTGTGTGCGCAAAGTTAATTGCACTTTGGTTGGGAAATGGGGAAATGGAAATCGCTAGTTTGCTCCCCTATTTTGGATTTAGGTAAAACTAGGAATGGGGAATTTGGGGAGCTCAAGAAATGCAAGGGGAAGCTCTGGATCTCTCTCCTTGGGCTGCTAGGGTTAAATGAGTGTGGGTGTGTTTGTTTGAGGAGAATGAGGGGTATACCCCTTCTTCCTTCTTGGATGGTGATGATTATTTTCAGCTTTTTGATCAAATAATCACCATGAGCTCAATTTGGGCAAATAATCCTTCCACTTGGCCTCTTAAGAGTGGAGGAAGGTGTGAGTGGCTTCCATGGGAGTAAGTGGGTGTATTTGGTGGTTTGAAATGCTCCAATAGAATGGAGGAGGATTTCACCTCCCCATGACTCATGGCAACCACCCTTGTCAGTCGGTCACATAGTCTTCCCTAAGTGGACCTATGAATGTGCCAAATGGCTAATGGGAGGAAATGACCAAAAGTGCAAATGTCTTATTTCATGGGATGCCTAGACCCAACAACAAAGTGGTCATTTGGCTATGGGTTTGATTTTAAGATTTGAAATGGGTCAAATGTGGGTTAGCCCAAAATTTAAATGGTTTGAAGTTTATTTGGATTGATTTGGATTAATTTGACTTATTTATGTTAAATTGGCTTAGGTTGGGTCAAGTTGACCAATTGGTCAAATTGGGTCAAACCAAGGGTTGGGTCAAGTTCACATGACTATTTGGAGTGTATTGGTGTCATTGGTTAGGTTCATTTTGCTTTGGATTTGATTTTGGCTCTTTTGGATTCATATATGTCAAATGGGTCAATTTGACCAATTTGATCAAATTGGCCAAATTAAGGGTTGGGTGTTGGTTCAAGTTTAATTAGTTAATTGAAAATGATTGTAGGCTTTGGTTTGAATCAATTTAGATTTAATTTGGATTTTGTCCAATTTGACCCTTTAGGTCAACTTGGGCTAGGTTAGGTCAGGTTGACTAATTGGTCAAATTAGGCTTAATAATTTTGGTCAAGTTCAATAATCAATTTGAGATGAATTTGAACCATTGGTTTACAATTAATTTGGGTTGGATTGTGATTTGACCTATTTTGGCTTTGTTAGACCAATTTGGGTGAACTTGGGTCAAATGGCCAATTGGTCTTAGTTTGGCTCAATTGAGAGTTTGGTCATGTTCAATCATTGATTATGAATTAATTTGAATTAAAGGTTTCAGTCAATTTGGCATATGGTGTGTTTAGGCTAGTTTAGGTTTCATTTATGCTAATGATTGACTTGGTCAACGGGTTAGGTTGACTTGGTTTCACCCAATTCAAGATAATTGATTAACCTAGGATGATTGTTGATCATGATATGAAGTTTGGATGGGCTTAGTTCAATCCAGTTTGGGTTGGATTATAATTAAGCTCAAAAGGGTCTTTAGGCCACTTTGGGTCAATTGGACCAAAATGGGTCAATTAACTTGATCATGGCTTGATTCAAGTTTAGTTGAACTCACATATGAACCTAGGATTCAAATATAAATCCAATTGCAATTGCTTTGGAGTCCAATGGGTTTTGGTTCATATGGCAATTTCAAGTCAAAAGTGGTCAACATGGGCTTGACTTGAGTTGACTTGCATTTGGTTTGATAATTGTAGTTTATATTTATATTTGGAACAATGATTAAAGGAATGATTGAATCATGAAGAAATCCATGGGTTTTGAATTGATTTGGGTACGATTTAGCCAAGTTCATGAAATTGGCTAAAAAGGGCTAAAAAAGGCTAAAATTGGAAATTTGATCTGATTTGGGATTTATTTTGGCTATTTAGATTTATATTTCATTTATATTTTGGAATATAAATGAAAATATAAATGGTTCATGAGAAAATCACTTGAGTTTGGAGTGATTTGGAAGCAAATTTGATTAAGCTTATGGGTGTAGGTCAAAAGGTCTAAGAAATAAAAACTATTAAGTTTGATTTGATTTTGGTCATTGGAGGTGGATTTCATTTATATTTGTGAATATAAATGAAAGAACAATTGATTTATTAATAAATCAATTGAGTTTGGGATAGTTTACAATGATATTTTACTAAGCATATGAGTGGTTCATAAGACTTAGGAGAAATTTGGTCATGGATTTAATTTGAGATTGATTTGTTTGGTTTAGAATTGAATTTATGATTGATATTTGATTTGAGATTAAATTGATATTTGAGAAAATCAATTGAATTGGGGGTTGATTTGAATTTGAAGGCTAAATCCATAAGATGAAATCAAAGGGCTTAGGAAGGGTTTGATCAAGGGCTTCAATCATTTGGATTGAAATTTTATTTATAATTTGGAGTTTGAATTGATATTTGAATTTGAGGTTTTATTTAAGAAGGAAAGCATGGGTTGGGTTTAGGCCAAGGTAGGCAAGCTTTCTAAGTCCATATCATAACTTATTTTTATGGCTAAGCCTTCTAAGTCTCTAGGCTTAGGTTAAGTGTTCACCTAATCACTAGCAGTGTCTTAAGACTAAGGAGCTCTTAGTGTCTAAAGTCCAAGATCTATGATGAGGAAGTTGAGAGCTCACTCAAAGTGAGGTCAACAATAATTTAACCTCAAAATAAACCCCTTGAAGTGTGCATTGAAGTAGCTTGAAATTCCTTGGGATTGTTGTTGACATCAAGGGGTGAAATTGATCAAGAAAAGATCAAGGTGATATTAGAAATGCCACCCCTAAAAGTTTAACTCAACTTAGATCATTCTAAGGGTTGACATATCAAGATGCTTTATATCCAACATATCGAGAATATGTCAGCCATTCTTAGCACTTGTCAAAAATGATGTCAAGTTCAAGTGGGATGACAAGTGTGAGCATGCCTTCTAAGATATCAAGCATTGACAATGATTCTAGTTGCCCTATCAGGGAAAGCCACTCATACTTTACTAGTGCATTAGATGATTCCCTTGGTTCTTTGTTGGCCCAAGCCAATGATGAAGGGAAGGAAAATACTCTACCACCTCAACCATCGTCTAATCCCAACTAAGGCTAATTATCCACCCATTAAGAAGCATTGCCTACCTTTAATCTTTTCATCCCAAAAGGTACATCATTACATGATTCCTCATAAGGTGAACTTAATCTTTAAGATCAATCTACTATAATATCTCATGACACAAGTGATGCTATCTAGATGGTTGGTAAGATGGTCCATGATCCTCTTGCAGTTTGACATTACCTTCATACCCTCCATGCGGTGAAAGGACAAGTGCTAGCAAATTTCTTAATAATACACCCACTTCCGATTCTCACTTAGTGATGATCCCAATGAACAAATCATAAACTTAGGGGATACTAGCATTCACTACTTGGGAGATATACTTTGATGGCATGGATTCCTCTCAAAGAGGAGAAGAACCATAATCTACTATCTCAATATAAGGGTAGGAGTAGTTCTCTTATCTCATACTGATGTCATGAGATTCTCATATCATATCTAATCCTTGCACCCGATTGAAGCTATGTGGCTCGATTGCGATATGGACTTAGTCACATCAAGAATCCAAAACATGAACATCTTTGGGATTTTTAGCTAGTAATCAACCAAATCTGGGTTCTATGGGTTATAAACCCCAGCTCCATCACTACCACAAGTATAACATGGAGTTGTTGGTCTAAATCCTAGGTTACCATTTATAAGATTTCTTGAGGAGAGAACATCTTAGCATATGCTTTAGCCAAGCTTGCCAAGGAGTTGGCATGTTTGGAGGATGAGTATATATCAATAAAGGTCCAAAATAAATAAGTCTTATTGATATTGAACTCATCAAAAATACTCTCTTGAAGGGGAGGTTGCCATTGCCAAGAAGGACTAGGAGTTAGATTGGAGGCAACAATTCATTGATTACCTAAATAAAGGTAAACTACCTCAAGAAGTCCCAAGCCCATCGATGAAGCAGAGAACTTTCTTATGCTCTTGTGGATGGTGTCGTGTATCGGCAGTCTTTCGATCATATGTGATTATGTTGTTTAGACAAGCATGAAGCCTGTAATATTATGACTGAGATACACACAGGATTATGTGGAGACAACCAATCCAATCCAGAAAGCTAAGATCAAGAGACTAGGAAGCTACTGGCTGTTGATGATCAAAGATTGCATGGATATGGTTAGGCGATGCCACCAATGTCAAATACACGGTGTGGGCCTACACCAACCATCCAACATTCTACATCCTACATTGGCCTCGTGGCCATTCAAGTGTTGGGGGTACTGACTTAGTGGGTATAATTGATCCTCCTTCTTCCAAGGGTCATTGATTCATTTTAGCTGCTCTGACTACATTTCCAAATGCGATTCACTTCGAGAGATGTCACAACTCGCATTTGCTCCAATTTTTGGGAACCATATCATATATAAGTTCAGAGTCCCTCGATGATTTATTTTTATAATGGTGCATTCAAGCAGATCAATACCTTTGGTTGGAGACACAACATAGATTAGAGATATTCTACCATCAACTACCCAAGGGAAAATGACTTAGCAAAATCCTTCAACAAAACTCTCATCCAAATACTAAAGAAGATAATTGACAACAATAAAAGCAATGTGTGTTAGTGATGCCTTGTGGTCTCGCCTCATATAAAACTCCAACTCAGTCTACTCCTTCTTCTTTAGTGTATGGGTCCCAAGCCATTCTACCATTAGAAGTCCAACTCCCATCACTAAGGATAGCTGTGGGTAGCAAGATCAGAATAGAGTAGAATGCCAAGTTAGGTTAGAAGAGCTCAAAGGTTTGGAGGAGAGACGCCTACAGGCATGCCAAAACCTCAAGTTGTACAAAGCTAAAATGATTCAAGCTCAGAATAAGTTGGTCCTTCCTAGAGCTTTTCAAGTAGGAGAGCTTATTTTAGTTCTAAGGAGGCGATTATTACTCTCTGCAAGATGGGAGGCAAGTTTGAACCTACTTGGTAAGGCCTTTTTGCCATATAGAAGGCCTACCACGGAGGATCTTATCAGCTTATTAATCATAAGAGAGAGCATCAAATTTATCCAATAATGGGCTCTACTTAAAGAAATATTATAAATCATGTTTCAAAATAATTATCTTCAATGAGAAATCCATTTCGAATTCAATCTCTTCCATGTTGAAAGTATTCTTGTTTGCAAATCCATGATGTGTTTAGGGTAGGTGTAAGGAACATCCTATCCCTTCGACAACACAAACAAAACTACACACAAACATATATAAACACATATCTTTTTATCTCGGACTGAGTTGAGATAACACCCAGTCTCGGTAATACTCTAGGTCGGGGTTGACATGCTACATTGCTAGTGTGACACCCCAATGGTCTTCTTTCTTTGGAGGATTTAAGTGTGCCATGCTTTCCTTCCTTACTTGGCCACACACCAACAAGAACCTTGTTAGTTTGATAATCCTTATTGTGTGGCCGATAAGCTCCCTCATGTTGGCTTCATTTAAGAGGATGTGAGTTTGCTACACTTTCTACTTGGGTTAGACTTCGTACACTAATTAGGTCAAGTATATTTGAGGTTTAGGATAAGTCTCCTAGTGGCTCCTTCCCTCCTGAATGCTTCAAGTCTGGGTCCAGTCCTTCCTTGGGGCTCCCCTCTTAATAGTTTCTCTAGGTCAAATAATAAATGTCCCGCTAATGACAGACTATCCCGATGATCAATTTTGCTTGAAAAGTTATAAGCCTACATGCTTTCTTTTCAAATTGATCATTGCACACTGACGAAAACCTTAGGTTGGTTAGTTCTCATTATGCTAATGGATACACCACTCATGTTGATGGATACAGCTTAGGTTGGTTGGTTCTCGCACCTTAAGATACACCACTCATGGTGATGTAAGTCAATGCTTTCTCCTTGAGTTGGCCACCCATACTATAGGAATTCTTTTTGTCAAGATAATGCCCCTAGGAGCACCTCCCTTATGGGCACTATATTTAGATCACATCCTTTGCGACCCCATTTAGACACTACCCGGGTTACTATCAGATTGGACAGTATCGCTTTCCTAGTAACCACCCTTGAGGTTGGAGAATCTGTCTTATGGATGTGCAGATTCTCCCTTGGTCCAACAAATTTGAGCAGTTAAGGACATAGCCCCTTTCAATGTGGTCCTCGTGTCCACAAAACATATAAACAAAATATATATTCACTTGTGGATTAGGAGGACATCCCTAGATACTTTTTTCCAAGCAAGTAGCTTATCTTTAGGGAGTGTTAGTAAAACTCCCTATAGAAATTGCTTGACAACTTGAGTTGATATAAGTCTCTAGTGGCATTCAGTAATCTAAGTTGGGTTTGATTTGTGTCTAAGTGTGGTTGTTCCCCTTTAGAAGATGTAAGTCTTATATGCCTTCTTCCTAGCATTGTTGCACACCAAAGGAAACCCCTTAGGTTGGCTTGGCTACCCGGTGTAGCCTATCCCTTTGGATTTGTAAATTTGAGATAGGATAAGTCCGATATAGCTCATTCTTAGTGGGTCCATCGCACACCGACATGGTCCTTAAATTAAATCTATTAAATTTGACCGAGCTCAAATCCCCAACAAATATGCCCTCAATTTGAAATCAAACTAAACTAAACAAACCATATCAAATCAGATGAAATTAAGATAAAATTAATCCTACTTTTTGAGTTGACATAAGTTCCTAGTGGAACTCACTTAGTAGTCCCCCTAAGTCAGGTTCAATTTGTTGTGCATCCATAGGTCACAACAACAATTATTACTCTCTTTGGAAGATGTAAGTCTGCTATGCCTTCTTCCAAACACAATCATTGCACATCGAAAGGAAACCCCATAGGTTGGCTAGCTCTTCCCCACAACCGGTAAACTATCCCTTTGGATTTGTAAACCTAAGGTAGGGCAAGGCTGATATAGCCCCTTCTCAGTGGGTCCATCATACACCGATAGGGTCCATACATTAAGTTAGATTAAATTAAACCAAATCTAATTTTTTTGAGTGGAGTTAAACCACACCCTTCTCCCCAGTGTAGCCCAAAATCATATATAAGCAATTCAAGCAAACAAATCAAATTCAAAACTAACCTCCCAATGGATCCAAATTAAACCAACTGCCCCAGTAGTGTCTAAATCAAAAAAGTCCAACCAAACTCTTATCCTTGGTGGATACATCCCCAAACAAATCTATGAAATCAAACTCAAATCCCAATCCCTGCGAGATAGCACGAACCTGCTTCCCTATTTGAAGGTTCATATACCCGATCCCCAGTGGACTCAATCCCATATCTCTGGCCGATATGCCTCCACATCAATTAAAATAAAACAAATTAAAGTTGATTCGATCTTAATCCCTAGTGTATTATAGATTCCTATCCCAGTATCTTCTTTCCATAAATCATATAATCAAATCAAATTCAAACCTTATCCCCTGCAAGTTTTTTTGCTTCTTGATATACACACCTCACATGTCATCTGCATGTGTGATCCCCTAGATCTCCCTCCATGTCCTTGACATGGAATTCTCATCAAATCTTATTTCTTCTCTTATGCACACCTTTAATACTTCAACCAAAATCCTAACAATTTATTCATTCAAATTGCATCATCTTAACACTCTAATCAAAATTTTATTATTTGTGATGGTGCAACCTCAAACTAACTATACAATATCATGCTAAACATATTATAGTGTAAATTAACACACTATATTATATTATAATATATGATGTTATATTATAATTTGCTATAATATAATATATTGCCTAACATTACACCTCATTAAAATCAGTTAAAAGGAACAAATAACTAAATTTCCTCAAAATATGAATAATGTTTATTTTGAATGTAAAATTGTTAATTTTCTATTAGAAAGGGTACAAAATAGCATAATTTTGGTGTTGCTTCTTGGTGTGTGCCATGAATTTGGCCAAATTCTTCCATCTCAACCTTCAAATTAACATTTTTGTGAGTTTTGACCCAATGTATTACAACAAAAGTAAAACATACTAAAATGTACAATAATATTTAGTAAACACCACCACAATATATGTGAAGTTATATTGTTATGTACATTATATTTTAATATACTTTCATATAATATATTATCTTACATTACACCTTAAAATGAATCACTTTAAGAAAAAAATTATAAAATTTGGTTCAAAAGGAACATTTATTTTGGATGCAAAATTCCATTCTTTTGATTAAATGACACACCATAGCACACCCCAATGATGTTCTCTAAAGCTTAACTTAAATTTGGCAAAATCCCATCATCTTAGCCTATAAATCAATTATTTTATAAGTTATACAAGTACAAACTCTACTACATCATACTATAACAAACTAAACTATGCTAAACAACAAGTAGTAATACACACAAAAGTGCTACTATATTATGGCATCTGTATAATAATACATAATAAAATATTGTATTATAATATATTGCATATCATCACAAAGGATTACTTAAGATAAAAAATCATAAAATTAATCTAAATAATAAAAACTATATATTTTAGTCATATCACTTACATATTTTAAATTGAAATAATATATTATGATACCATGCTCTACCTATGAATTTGGCCAAATTCCACCATTTTAAAGTCTAAATCAACATTTTATAAATAATGCTAGTGTAAGATTGACTGCATGATTGTAAAATACTTAAAGAATTTAAAATGCATAGAACAATATATGATATATGATGTTATACTTTTCTACAACGTATAATATTTATTTTGAACATAAAATCCTACTTTTTAGACTACAAGTGGCATAGCATACCTTTGGTACTATAACCTAATTTCCACTTCAAATTTAATAAATTTCATCATCTAATTTATTAAATCAATATTTTTATGATTTATATTCATATAAACTATAGGGAACAATACCATAATATACTAAAACATTTCAAAACATCTTATTACATCCAAAAATACATCACCACATGCTCAAATACAGATGATACATTATACTATAATATATGGTATTATAATATGATTTAGGGTTAGGGTTTATGGTATTCAAATCTCTAATAGTCAAGGAAAAGTATCTTGAAGACATTTTCTTTAGCTAACATAACAATGTTAGGATTAGGTCATTCTTCAGATATACTATTAATGACATCTTTATTCAAGGTTTAGAGTTTAGGGTTTAGGGTTTAGGGTTAGGGTTTAGGGTTTAGGGTTTAGGGTTTGGGGTTTAGGGTTTAGTGTTGTAGGTTGTAGGGTTTAGGGTTTATTGTCTAAGGTTTAGGGATAAGGGTTTTAGGGTTTTGGGTTTAGGGTTTAGGCTTTAGTGTTTAGGGTTTATGGTTTAGGGTTTAGGGTTTAGAATTTAAGGTTTGTGGTTTAAGGTTAATGGTTTAGTGTTTATGGTTTATGGTTTTTAGGGTTTAGGGTTTATGGTTTAGGATTTAAGTTTATGGTTTAAATTTTAGTTTTGGGTTTAGGGTTTAAGGTCTTTTTTTAACAGAGAACAAATTCAGATTCAACATTTCTTCTTTTCAATTTTGTCAACCAAGCTTTCTAAGACATAAGCGATGACATAGATCAAAAATGATCACCCATAGAGCAAATCAAAAACCCTAGATAAGTAGAACCCTCTCTACTATAAAGACACAGTTCCATAACTAGATCGATCGGTCATTTCTGATTTCTAGTTCCCATCAGAACCACCCCCACCTCACGAGTAGCGGGATATGCCATCATCTCCTTGATCACTCCCTCCGCCATCACCACAGCTACAACCTCCATCTCTCCTCCTACCTCCAACCACGCTCCAAACACCACCTCCATATCCACCCGGCACCTCCATCCCCACCACCACTATGATAACTATCTCACCTCGCCTTCACCTCCACCTAGATCTGAGCCTAGTTGATGGTGATGTTCTTACCATAAAGGTTCTACTCATTCTTAGGGTTTAGGGTTAGTTCAGGGTTTAGGGTTTAGCATTTGGGGTTTAAGGTTTAGGGTTGTAGGCTTTAGGGTTGTAGGTTTAGGGTTTAGGGTTTAGGGTTTAGGGTTTTAGTGTTTTGGGTTTAGGGTTTAGGTTTTTAGGGTTTAGGGTTTAGGGTTTAGGGCTTAGGATTTAGGATTTAGAATTTAGAGATTTAAGGTTTAGGGTTTACGGTTTAAGGTTTAGGGTTTAGGGTTTAGGATTTATGGTTTAGGTTTTTTTTTTAAAAAAAATGAAGTAAACCAGTAGGTTTAAGTTTATTTCGTTTATTCTTTATTTATTTGAGTTTATTTTATTTTATTTTTTATTTAGGTTTATTTTTTATTTTTATTTAGTTCAATTTATCTATTTTTAGGTTTATTTATTTTAGTTTAGGTTTTTTAATTAAGTTTATTTTTTAAGTTTAGGTTTTTTTTAGTTGAGTTTTATTTTTATTTTATTTGTTAGGTTAAGGTTTTATTTTTTATTTTTAGGTTTATGTTTTTATTTAATTTTTTTAGGTTTAGGTTTTGGGTTTTATTTTAGGTTTATTTTTATGTTTTATTTTATTTTAGGTTTAGGATTATTTTTAGTTTATTTTATTCTTTTAGTTTAGGTTTAGGTGTAGATTTAGTATATTTTTGGTTTAGGTTTAAGTTTTATTTATTTTAGTTTAGGTTTTGGTTTATTTTATTTTATTTTGTTTATTTTATTTTTATTTTTGGATTAGGTTTTTTTTAGTTTAGGGTTAAAGTTTTATTTTTTATTTATTTTAAGGTTTTATTTTTACGTTTATTTTTTAGGTTTAGGTTTTTATTTTATTTTATTTTAGGTTTATTCTATTTTTTATTTTAGGTTTAGTTTTATTTTATTTTATTTTATTTATTTATTTAGTTTAGGTTTTACTTATTTAATTTTAGTTTAGTTTTTATCTTTTATTTTATTTTATTTTTAGGTTTAGTTTTAGGTTTAGGTTTTAGTTTATGTTTTTATTTTATTTTATTTTTTATATTTTGGTTTAGGTTTTATATTTATTTTATTTTTAGGTTTTATTTAGTTTACACTTAGGTTTTTAGCTTTTTTTAGGGTTTAGGGTTTAGGGTTTGGGATTTATGGTTTAGGGTTTAGGGTTTATGTTTTAGGTTCAAGGTTTAAGTTTTAGTTTAGGGTTTAAGGTTTTTTTTAACAAAACAAATTCATATTCAACATTTCTTCTTTTCAATTTCATCAACCAAGTAGCACCCCAAGTTTTCTAAGATACAAGCGAGGACATAGATAAAGAATGAGCATCCATAGAGCAAATCAAAATCCATAGATAAGTAGAATCGTCTCTACTGTAAAGACATACTACCATAAGCAGCATATCAGATCAATCATTCTTTAATTTCTCTAGTTCCCATCAGAACTACCTATGCCTCTCAATTAGCACGATCTGCCATCATATCCCTAATCTCTCCCTCTGCCACCACCACAGTTATAATCTTCGTCGCTCCTCCCGCATCCATAACCACCACTGCTCTGACCACCACCTTCATATCCAACAACACCTCCATATCCCCCACCACCACTATGATAATCACCACCTCAGCCTTCACCTCCACCACCAGATCTAGACTGAGCCTAGTTGATGGCGATGTTCCTGATGTCAAGGTTCTGCCCATTTTTAGGGTTTAGGGTTTAGGGCTTATTTAGGGTTTAAGGTTTAGGATTAGTTTAGGGTTTAGGGTTTAGGGTTTGGGGTTTAGTGTTTAAGATTGTAGGTTTTAGGGTTTAGTGTTTATGGTTTTAGGGTTTAGGGTTTAGGGTTTAGGGTTTAGGGCTTACGATTTAGGTTTTAGAGTTTAAGGTTTATGGTTTAGAGTTTAGGGTTTAGTGTTTAAAACTTAGGGATTTTAGGGTTTAGGGTTTAGGGTTTAAGTTTTAAGTCTAGGGTTTAAGTTTTAGTTTATGGTTAAGGGTTTAAGGTTTTTTTTTAACAAAGAAGAAATTCAGATTCAACATTTATTCTTTTTGATTTCATCAACCAAGTAACACACCAAGTTTTCTAAGACACAAGTGATGACATAGATAAAAAATGAGCACCCATAGAGCAAATCAAAAACCCTAGATAAGTAGAATCATGTTTACTATAAAGACACAGTTCCATAGGCAACATATCAGATTAGCCATTCTTTAGTTTCTTCAATTCCCATCAGAACCACCCCCGCCTCTCGAGTAGTAGGATCCACCATCATATCCCTGATCTCTCCCTCTGCCACCACCACAACTGTAACCTTCGCTCCTCCCACCTCCTTAACCACCATTGCTCTGACCACCACCTCCATATCTTGTAGCACATCAAGATCCCCCACATCCACTATGATAATCATCACCTTTACCTTCGCCTCCACCACCAGATCTAGACTGAGCCTAGTTGATAGTGATGTTCATACCATCAAGGCTCTGCCCATTCTTAAGGTTTAGGGTTAGTTTAGGGTTAATTTAGGGTTTAAGGTTTGTGGTTTAGAGTTTGGGGTTAAAGGTTTAGGGTTGTAGGTTTTAGGGTTTAGGGTTTAGGTTTTAAAGTTTAGGGTTTTAGGTTTTAGGGTTTATAGTTTAGGGTTTAGGGTTTAGGGTTTAGGGCTTAGGGTCTAGGATTTAGAGTTTTAGGGTTTAGGGTTTAATGTTTAGGGTTATAGGTTTTGGGTTTAGGGTTAGTTTTAGTGTTTAGGAATTAGTTTTTTTAAATTAATTAAAATAGTATGTTTAGGTTTAATTAGTTTATTTTTTTTATTTATTTGCGTTTATTTTATTTTATTTATTTAGGTTTGTTTTTTATTTTTATTTAGTTTAGTTTATTTATTTTAGGTTTATTTATTTTAGTTAAGGTTTTTTATTTTAGTTTATTTTTTAGGTTTGGGTTTATTTTTTAGATGAGTTTTATTTTTATTTTATTTTTTATGTTTAGGTTTTATTTTTTATTTTAAATTTATTTTATTTTGTTTACTTTTAGTGTTTTAGGTTTTTAGGGTTTAGGGTTTAGGGTTAGTTTAAGGTTTAGGGTTTAGGATTTAGGGTTTAGGATTTAGTTTTAGGTTTAGGGTTTAAGTTTTAGTTTAGGGTTTAAGGTTTTTTTAAGAGAACAAATTCATATTCAACATTGCTTCTTTTCGATTTCATCAACCAAGCAGCACTCAAAGTTTTCTAAGATACAAGTGATGACATAGATCAAAAAGGAGCACCCATAGAGAAAATCAAAATCCCTAGATAAGTATAACCATCTATACTATAAAGACATTATTCCATAAGCAGTAGATCGGATCATTCGTTCTTCAGTTTCTCTAATTCCCATCAGAACGACCCTCGCCTCTTGAGTAGCGGGATCCACCATTGTATCCCTGATCTCTCCCTCCACCACCACCACGGCTGTAACCTCCGTTGCTCCTCCCACCTCCAAAACCACCATTTGTCTGACCACCACCTCCATATCCACCAGCACCTCCAGATCCCCCACCACCATTAAGATAACCACCTCGCCTTCACCTCACTACTAGGATGAGCCCGGTGATGTTCCTGCCATCAAGGTTTTGCCTATTTTTAGGGTTTAGGGTTGTAGGTTTTAAGGTTTTAGGGTTTAGGGTTTAGGGTTTAGGGCTTATGGTTTTAGAATTTATGGTTTAGGGTTTTAGGGTTTAGAGTTTTATGGTTTAGGGATTAGGGTTTAGGGCTTAGGGTTTAGGGTTTAGGGTTTAGGGTTTAGGGTTTAGAGTTTAGGGTTTAGGGCTTAGAGTTTATGGTTTAGGATTTAAGGTTGTAGATTTAGTGTTATAGGTTTAGGGTTTAGGGTTTAGGCTTAGTTTTAGGGTTTAGGGTTGGTTTTTTTCTTTTTTATTTTCTTTTTTATTTTTAGGGTTTACTGTTCAGGGTTTAGGGTTTAGAATTTAGGTTTTAGGTTTAGGGTTCAGGTTTTAGTTTAGGCTTTAGAGTTTTTTATTTTTTTTAATAGAGAACAAATTTAGATTCAATGTTTCTTCTTTTCAATTTCATCAACCAAGTAACACACCAAGTTTTCTAAGACACAAGTGATGATATAGATAAAAAATGAGCACGTATAGAGAAAATCAAAAACCCTAGATAACTAGAACTATCTTTACTGTAAAGACACAATTTAGCGATTGATCGGTCGACCATTCTTGATTTCTCTGTTCCCAACCACCTTCTTCAGTAGTAAGATCTGCCATCATATCCCTGATCTCTCCCTCCATCACCACCATGATTGTAACCTCCATCACTCCTCCTGTCTCCATAACCACCACTACTATGACCACCACCTCCATATCCACGAGCACCTCCAGATCCCCCACCACCCTATGATAACTACCGCCTCTACCATCACCTCCATTGCCAGATCTAGATTGAGCCTAGCTGACGGTGATGTTCCTGCCATCAAGGTTTTGCCTATTCTTAAGGTTTAGGGTTAGTTTAGGGTATAGGATTTAGGGTTTTAGGTTTAGGGTTTTAGGGTTTAGGGTTTAGGGTTTTGGGTTTTGGGTTTAGGGTTTTAGGGTTCAAGGTTTAGGGCTTTGGGTTTAGGATTTAGGGTTTAGAGTTTTAAGGTTTAGGGTTTAGGGTTTAGGTTTGTAGGTTTAGGGTTAGTTTAAGGGTTTAGGGTTTAGTTTTAAAAATTAAGTGAACTGGTAGGTTTAGGTTTAATTAGTTTATTTTTGTTTATTTAAATTTATTTTATTTTTTATTTAGGTTTATTTTTTAATTTTATTTTTATTTCCTTAGGTTTATGTTTTAGGTTAATTAGGTTTATGTTTTAGGTTTACGTTTTAAGTGAACTATCTTTATTTTATTTTTATTTCCTTAGGTTTATGTTTTAGGTTTAGGTTTAATTAGTTTATTTTTTGTTTACTTGATTTATTTTAGCTTAAGTTTTTTATTTTAGTTCATTTTTTTAGTTTATATTTATTTTTTAGTTAAGTTTTATTTCTATTTTATTTTTAGGTTTAAGTTTACATTTTTATTTTATTTTTTTTAGATTTAGGTTTTAAGTTTATTTTAGGTTTATTTTTTAGATTAGGTTTATGTTTATTTTTTCTTTATTTTATTTTATTTAGTATAGGTTTAGGTTTAGATTTAGTTTATTTTAGGTTTTGGTTTAGGTTTTATTTATTTTAGTTTAGTTTATTTTAGTTTAGGTTTAGGTTTATTTTTTTTTTATTTTAGGTTTAGGTTTTTTTAAGTTTAGGGTTTAGGTTTTATTTTTTATTTATTTTTAGGTTTATTTTATAGGTTTAAGTATTTACTTAGTTTTTATTTTATTTTATTTTGGGTTTATTTAATTTTTATTTTAGATTTAGTTTTTATTTTATTTAGGTTTTTTATTATTTTAGTTTAGTTTAGGTTTATTTATTTTATTTTAGTTTAGCTTTTATATATATATATATATATATATATATATATATATATATATATATATATATATATATATATATATATATTTTAGGTTTAGGTTTAGGTTTTAGTTTATGTTTTTATTTTATTTTATTTTGGTTTAGGTTTTTTTATTTATTTTATTTAGGTTTAGGTTTTTAGGTTTTTAGGGTTTAGAGTTTTGGGTTAGTTTAGGGAATAGTGTTTAAGTTTTACTTTAGGGTTTAAGGTTTTTTTTAAGAGAGAACAAATTCAGATTCAAAATTTCTTCTTTTGATTTCATCAACAGTAGCACCCCAAGTTTTCTAAGAAACAAGTGATGACATAGATAAAAAATGAGCACCCGTTGAGCAAATCAAAATCTCTAGACAAGTAGACCCATCTCTAATGTAAAGACATTGTTCCATAAGTAGCTGATCAGATTGGTCGTTCTTCAGTTTCTCTAGTTTCCATGAGAACCATCCCCACCTCTCGAGCAGCGGGATCCACCATCATGTCCCTGATCTCTCCCTCCGCCACCACCATGGTTGTACGCTCTTCGCTCCTCCTGCCTCCATAACTACCACAACTCTGAACACCATCTCCATATCCACAAGGACCTCTAGATCCCCACCCCTGAGCGCCACCTCTTCTTTTTACCTCCCGCCATATCTAGGGTGGAGTTGACGGTGATATTCCTACCATCAAGGTTATGCTCATTTTTAGGGTTTAAGGTTAATTTAGGGTTTAGGGTTTAGTTTAGGGTTTAGGTTTTATGGTTTGGGGTTTAGGGTTTAGGGTTGTAGGTTTTTGGGCTTCAGGGTTTAGGATTTAGGGTTTAGGGTTTAGGATTTTAAGGTTTATGATTTAGGGTTTTAGGGTTAGGGTTTTAGGGTTTAGTGCTTAGGGTTTAGGGTTTAAGGTTTAGGGTTAGTTTTAGGGTTTAAGGTTTAGGGTTAGGTTTTTTTTCTATTTTATTTTTTATTTTTAGGGTGTATGATTTAGGGTTTAGGGTTTAGGGTTTAGGTTTTAGGTTTAGGGTTCATGTTTTATTTTAGGGTTTAGGGATTTTGTTTTATTTTTTTAACAGAGAACAAATTTAGGTTAAACATTTCTTCTTTTTGATTTCATCAACCAAGTAACACACCAAGTTTTCTAAGACACAAGCGACGATATAAATAAAAAATGAGCTCATATAGAGCAAATCAAAAACCCTAGATAACTAGAATTATCTCTATTATAATGAAACAATTCCATAAGCAGCAGATCGGATTGGCCATTCTTCAGTTTCTCCAGTACCCATTAGAACCACCTTTGTCTATCGAGTAGTGGGATGTACCATTATATCCCTGATCTCTCCCTACACCACCAGCACGATAGTAACCTCCATTGCTCCACCTGCCACCATAACCAGCACTGCTCCAACCTCCACCTCCATATCCACCAGAACCTCCAAATCACCCACCACCACTATGATAACTACCGCCTCTACCTTCTCCTCCACTGTCAGATCTAGATTGAGCCTGTTCAACAGTAATGTTCCTACCTTCATGGTTCTGCCCATTCTGAGAGTTTAGGGTTAGTTTAGGGTTTTAAGGTTTAAGGTTTAGGGTTTATGGTTTTAGGTTTAGGGTTTTAGGGTTTAGGTTTTAGGGTTTAGGGTTGAGTTTAGGGTTTAGGGTTTAGGGTTTAGGGGTTTAGGGTTTAGGGTTTAGGGCTTAGGGTTTAGGATTTAGGGTTTAGAGTTTTAGAGTTTAGGGTTTTAAGTTTTAGGGTTTAGGGTTTAGGGTTTAGGATTGTAAGTTAGGGTTAGGTTTAAGGTTTAGGGTTTAGGGTTAGTTTTAGGGTTTAGGGTTTAAGTTTAGGGTTTAGAGTTTAGAGTTTAGGTTTTTTTTTTAAAAAATTAGTTTATTTTTTATTTATTTGAATTTATTTTATTTTTTATGAGGGTTTAGGGTTTAGTGATTTAGGGTTTATGGTTTAGTGTTCAGGGTTTAGGATTTTAGTGTTAAGGGTTTAGTGTTTAGGGTGCAAGGTGCAGGGTTCAGGGTTTAGGGTTTAGGGTTTAGAGTTTAGGGTTTAGGGTTTTTTAGAGTTTAGGGTTTAGGGTTTAGAATTGTAGGCTTAATGTTGTGGGTTTAGCATTTAGGGTTTAGGGATTAATGTTAAGTTATTTTATTTTTATTATTTTTTTTAGGATTTATGGTTTAAGGTTTAGGGTTTTGGTTTTAGGTTCTAGGTTTAGGGTTCAGGTTTTAGTTTAGGGTTTAGAATTTTATTTTTTTTAACAGAGAACAAATTCAGATTCAACATTTCTTCTTTTCGATTTCATCAACCAAGTAACACACTATGTTTTCTAAGACACAAGCGAAGATATGGATAAAAATGAGCACACATAGAGAAAATCAAAACTGTCTCTACTATAAAGACACAGTTCCGTAAGCAGTAAATCAGATTAGTCATTCTATAGTTTCTCCAGTTCCCATCAGTATCTCCTCAGCCTCTCGAGTAGTGGGATCCACCATCATATTCCCAACCTCTTCCTCCGCCACCACCACGGTTGTAACCTCTGTCCCTCCTTTTGCCTGCCTAACCACCATAGCTACGACCACCACCTCCATATCCAACAGCACCTCCAGATCCTCCACCACCACTGCGACAACCACCGCCTCAGCCTTCGCCTCCAGCTAGATCTAGACTGACCCTGGTTGGCGGTGATGTTTCTGCCGTCAAGGTTCTTCCCATTCTTAGGGTTTAGGTTTATTAGGTTTTAGGGTTTAAGTTTATTTTTAAATTTATTTAGTTAATTTTGGTTTAAGTTTAGGGTTTAGGGTTTTTATTTTATTTATTTAGTCTATTTTGTTTATTTTATTTTTCATTTTTATTTTTGTTTATTTTTTATTTTTATTTAGTTTAGTTTATTTATTTTAGGTTTATTTCTTTTAGTTTAGATTTTTCATTTTAGTTTATTTTTTAGGTTTAGGTTTAGGTGTATGTTTATTTTTTTAGTTTAGTTTTATTTTTATTTTATTTTTTAGGTTTAGGTTTTAGGTTTTTATTTTGTTTTTTAGGTTTAAGTTTATGTTTTTATTTTAGGTTTATTTTTAGGTTTTCTTTTTTTAGTTTAGGTTTAGGTTTATTTTTAGTTTTATTTATTTTATTTAGTTTAGGGTTAAGGCTTAGTTTATTTTAGGTTTAAGATCATATTTCTTTTAGTTTAGGGTTTAAGTTTTATTTTTTATTTATTTTTTAGGTTTTGGTTTTTATTTAGTATTTTATTTATTATTTTTAGGGATATTTTATTTTTATTTTATGTTTAGTTTTTAATATATTTATGTTTATTTTATTTCTTAGTATAGTTTAGGTTTTCATTTATTTTATTTTAGTTTAGTTTTTATTTTTCTATTTTATTTTATTTTAATGTTTAGGTTTAGGTTTATGTTTAGGTAAAGGATTAGGTTTTAGTTTATGTTTTTATTTAATTTAAGTTTAGGTTTTTTATTTATTTTAATTTTAGGTTTTATTTAGTTTAGGTTTAAGTTTTTAGGTTTTTAGGGTTTGGGGTTTAGGGTTTATGGTTTAGGGTTTAGGGTTTAGGGTTGTAGTGTTTAGGGTTTAAGGTTTAGAGTTTAGGATTAATGGTTTAGGGTTTAGGGTTTAGGGTTCAGTGCTTAGGAATTTAGGGTTTAGGGTTTAGGGTTTTTAAGTTTAGGGTTTAAGGTTTACGATTGTAGGTTTAGGGTTAAGGGTTTAGAGTTTAGGGTTAGTTTTAGGATTTAGGGTTTAGGGTTTAGGGTTATGGTTTTTCTTAAATTTTTATTTATTTATTTTATTTTTAGGTTTTATTTAGTTTAGGTTTAGGTTTTTTGATTTTTAGGGTTTAGGGTTTAGCGTTTAAGGTTTAGGATTGTAGATTTTAGGGATTAGGGTTAAGGGTTTAGGGTTTTATTTAGGTTTATTTAGTTTATCTTCTTTCAATTTTAGTTTACTTTATTTTATTTAGGTTTCTTTTTTTATTTAGTTTAGTTTATTTATTTTAGGTTTATTTATTTTAGTTTAGGTTTTTATTTTAGTTTATTTTTAGTTGATTTTTATTTTTATTTTATTTTTTAGGTTTAGATTTTATTTTTTATTTTTAGGTTTAGGTTTAGGTTTTTATTTTATTTCCTTAGGTTTATGTTTTAGGTTTTTATTTTAGGTTTATTTTTAGGTTTAATTTTTTAGTTTAGGTTTAGGTTTATTTTTAATTTATTTTATTTTATTAAGTTTATGTTTAGGTTTTCGTTTAGTTTATTTTAAGATTAGGTTTAGGTTTTATTTATTTTAGTTTAGTTTATTTTAGTTTAGGTTTAGGTTTATTTTATTTTGTTTATTTTATTTATATTTTAGGTTTCAGTTTTTTTTTTTAGTTTAGGGTTTAGGTTTTATTTATTATTTGTTTTATGATTTATTTTTTAGGTTTAGGCTTTATTTAGTTTTTTTTTTTTTTTTTTAGGTTTATGTTATTTTTATTTTACTTTTAGTTTTTATTTTATTTAGGTTTTGTATTCTTAGGTTTATTTTATTTTCTAGTTTACTTTAGGTTTTTATTTATTTTAACTTTATTTATTTTATTTTATTTTTAGGTTCAAGTTTAGGTTTTGGTCAAGATTTTTATTTTATTTTATTATATTTAGGTTTAGGTTTATTTATTTATTTTATTTTTAGATTCAAGTTTTTTTATTTTTAGGTTTTTAGTGTTTAGGGTTTAGGGTTTAGAGTTTAGGGTTTTATGGTTTATGATTTTAGGGTTTAGGATTTAGGGTTAGGGTTTAGGGTTTAGGGTTTGGGGTTTAGTGTTTAGGCTTTACAATTTAAGATTTTTAGGGTTTAGGGTTTAGTGTTAGCACAAGGTTTAGGGTTTAGGGTTTAGGGTTTATGGTATAGGCTTTAGGGTTTAAGGTTTTTAGGGTTTAGGGTTTAGGGTTTAGGTTTAGTTTAGGGTTTAGAGTTTAGGGCTAGGGTTAGGGTTTAGGGTTTAGGGTTTAGTGGGTTTCAAGTTAGTTTAGGGTTGTAGGGTTTAGGTTTTAGGGTTTAGGGTTAGTTTTATGGTTAGGGTTTAGGGTTTAGGGTTTAGGGTTTAGGATTTAGGATTTAAGGTTTAAGATTTAGGGTTTAGGGATTTTTTTTTCTTTAAATTAAGCAAACCAATAGGTTTAGGTTTATTTGGTTTATTTTTTATTTATTTTAGTTTATTATATTTTCTATTTTTATTTAGGTTTATTTAGTTTAATTTATTTTTTATTTTTATTTATGTTTATTTTTTATTTTTATTTAGTTTAGTTTGTTTATTTTAGTTTTATTTATTTTAGTTTATTTTTTAGGTTTAGGTTTAGGTTTAATTTTTAGTTTAGTTTTATTTTTATTTTATTTTTTAGGTTTAGGTTTTATTTTTTTTTTTTAAGTTTATGGTAGGTTTTTATTTTATTTTTTTTAGGTTTAGTTTTTAGGTTTTTATTTTTGGCCTATTTTTAAGTTTATTTTTAGGTTTATTTTTAGTTTAGGCTTAGATTTATTTTTAGTTTATGTTATTTTATTTAATTTATGGTTTAGGTTTAGTTTATTTTAGGTTTAGGTTTATGTTTTATTTATTTTAGTTTAGATTTATGTTTATTTTATTTTATTTATTTTAGGTTTAAGTTTTTTTTTAGTTTAGGGTTTATGTTTTATTTTTTATTTAGAGTTGGCTGTTGCAACACCGGTGGCAGCAACCCACTCCTCTTTTGCCTTTTGGTTAGTAGTCAGTCAGGTGTTGCATTTGATTGGTACGTCGAACTGCCCAATGATTCGATGAAGACTTTTGCTGAGTTGGAGCACCACTTCATCAAGAGGTTTGATGGAGCTCAGCAAAGGGTGATTGTAAGTGACCACATTGTAGAGAAACAAAAACTCAACGAGCCCCTTGTTGATTACATTCTCAGATGGTGCAACCTATGCATGAACTGCGAACCACAACTGTCCAAAAAGCATGGCATTGAGATTCTTCTCAAGAATATCCATGGCCCAATTTTTATTATTATTTTATTTTATTTAATTTTAGGTTTTTTATTTATTTTATTTTTTGATTTTATTTAGTTTAGGTTTAGGTTTTTAGGTTTTAGGGTTTAGGGTTTAGGGTTTAGGGTTTGGGATTTGGGGTTTCAGGTTTAGGGTTTAGAGTTGTAGGTTTAGGGTTTTTTTTTTGGGGAAAATCAAAAATTTTATTAGCAAAAAGAAAAGAAAATAATGACTTTAAAGAGGATAAAACTCAAAGACTACTGCTCAAAGAGCTAAAGAAGGACCTAAAGAGAAAAATCCTTAACTAATACAAAAAATAGTGAAAAGCAAAAAGAAAAACTAAGAAAAGAACAGCAACAACATAGAATCTTTGAGTAGGTCGGCAATCCATCTGAAGGGACACAAGAACAAGCGAAGGGAACCTTCAAGAAAAAAACTTAAGCAGAGATTTGCACAAATAAATGAAAATAAATGAAGATAAAGAGAAAGGAAAGAGAAGCCAAAGAAAAGGCTCAGGCTCAGTCAGAAAAATTAGAAGGGACAACAAAAATTTGTGACTAGCTAAACTCCGAAAGGAGGGTTATAGTCACAAATAATGCTACCAACCAACAAAAAAGATTTAACATCCTAACCATCATAGACAATAAACCTCACAAAGGCACCTGAGCACACACTAATAACTAGCAAAGATCTAGAACCAGCCACCAGAAAGGCAAGAATAGCAATAGAGCCACCAGCCAAAGGGGACAACAACAACAAAAATGAGCGGGCCACGATAACACATTGCACACTTTAGAGGTGGCTATTGCAACATCGGTGGCAGCAACACACTCCTCTTCTGCCTTTTTGTTAGCAGTCTATCAGGTGTTGCATTTGATTGGTATGACGAACTACCCAATGGTTCAATGAAGACTTTCACTGAGTTGGAGCACCTCTTCATCAAGAGGTTTGTTGGAGCTCTACAGAGGGTAATTATAGGCGACCTCATTGTAGAGAAACAAAAACTCAACGAGTCCTTTATTGATAACATTCTTAGATGGTGCTACCTATGCATGAAATGCAAACCACAGTTGTCTGAATAATATGGTATTGAGATTCTTCTCAAGAATATCCATGGCCCTATCACCTTCATGGTTAAGGGCTTTACCATCAGAACATTGTAGAAATTAATCAATAAGGTGGCTAGCTTACAAGAGGAAGCCAAACAGTTGCCCTTTCCTGACCAATCAAGCCCAAGCAATAGATGGTGTTTGAGAAGAAGCCATGGATAGTTTTATCAATGGACAGAGGGAAGCAGCCAGCTAGAGTTCAGTATGAGAGACTATGAGCTGAGTAGCCTCCTTTGCCACCTCTTGTTCCACCAATTAGGCCATCATATTGGCAACCGTAGCAGCCACAATGACCATTTCCACCACCTCAGTAACCAACCCAGCAACGGTATTCATATCCATCACCAGGTAGCTCATTTCCACCTACTCTTGCCGATAGATTGAATAAGCCATATTCATTCCAGAGGGAGGTAGTTAGGAAAATCTTTAAGAATCTCTTAAAGAAACTTGACTTTCAATTACGAGCCTAAGAGGCTGTGATGATCCAGCTATTGCTACCACCACATGTTAGCCATGTCTTAGTGGATTGTATCACTTTTAAGGACTAGCTTGAGCAAAGCTATAAGTTGAGTGCCATAGTTTTCACTAAGAAAAACTTATTAGAACAACCATCTAGTTCTTTTAGAGTAATCCTTAGAGATACTTACGATCCTCTTAATACCAAAGAAGGTTAGGATATCTCCCTATCCTGAACCTCTAAGAAGATCATTTTTAAGATCAAGAGACTTTCCTTGCAGGTGCTTAAAGTAGCTCAAACCTCCAACACCAAGGAAGGTTTGCTAGTTACAAAGGACAACTCGAGGAGGGTGACAGCTCAATAATAGTAGCAGCTTTAGAGATAGTAGTAGCATAGCCAGTCCAATACTCCCTCCACCATTGTAGCTACCACCTCTTCTACCGGTAGGAGCATTGTATCTATAGATAATGTCACTAAATCCCTTACTCTTCTTACTTTACTTGATTTCTATCATGTACCTCCACTCAATAAAAAATTAATGAAGAAAGGTGATTCTACTTATATATTATCTACTTTTGATGCTCTTGATTTTATTCTTATTGAAAGCTCTCAAGTCTAAATAAAAATAATATCTCTAGTAGTTTTAATCCTTTTCTTTCTGATTCAGAGTCAAACTATCCTTCTTTAAATCAATTGGGTTCATCTTTTGAGATTGACTTGGAGTTAACTAACTCTGAGGATCCCATAGGAGAAGTTGTATGTATGGCCGCTGAGAAGGTAGAACTTTCCACAAGCTCATCATTCCAAGAAGTCACTAAAGTTAACTAGGCAGTGGCAAAGTTCTTCCTCTAGTAGCACCTGGGATAAGGGTAAGCAAGTCATTGGTTCCAGTGAGCAGATTACCCCTCCATAGGATGCTCCACCCATGGATATGCTTATGGAGGACCAAGCCATAGTTGATTATAATGTCCTTGCTCACCTTAGAAAGTTTGCAACTAAATTAAGCATATACGACACTCTTATCTTATCCAAATAGATGAGGGAATCTCTAATCAAGGCCTTTCTTGATCTAGAGATATGCTTAGCTCAGCTGACCGCTACTGAAGAGGAGGCATGCCACTCGAAGGACATCTTCAGAGTTATATTTAGTAGAAAGATGATGTATGATGTACTATCTTGAAAGATAGAGGCATCACCCTACAATGGACCTAATCACATATAAGAACTCTTTAGACATGCTAGATCTTTGAATGTACTAGAGATTTCTCCCCTACTTTACATGGATGAATAAAGTTGGGTTTATATTAAACCAGGTTATTAAGATCCCAATGGAGGCAAGCCTTGATAGTTAATTACATCTTAGGAAATGAAATTTCTTAAGAATATTCTTGATTAAAGTTGAATTTATCTTTTCCAAGGATGTCAAGGTTAGACTATCAAAAGATTGGTTGTATTTGGAAAATCAATTTGGAAAGTTCAAGAAGAAGACTTATTTTTTAATTCCAAATAAAATAAGTATAAAATTCTCATGAAACTTGGAATCCTAGTGAGCATTCCAATCAATCCTATGGTTGGGCTTTATAATTTTGAAGTTGAGGAGATTTATATGTTTTGAGTTGAAATTTAATTAGATTACTAGGGCTTATAATCCACCAAGAAAAGGTTGTGGGAATCCCTAAGAGGTGAGGATTTATGCTTTATCTCTCAAAGGAAATAGCTACCTCGGATCCTAAATTTAGGGAGCTTTAGTATGAGCTAAAGCACGACCTAAATCTAAGCAATAGGTGGACATAAGGGTTTACCTCCTCATGAGAGAATAAATTGTTTGACTTCTAGACTTATAATCGCCTAAAGTGGTCGCCAACTAACTCCTCCAATGATTTTAAAACCATGTAGCCAATCTTATAAATTGTAAGATAACTAGGGTAGTTATTTAATTAGAAAGAGACTAAAGTCCTAAACACACTCCCTAAGAGACTAGAGCATGAGTGGTATGAGCATATGACTTAATTTATAGATGCAAAATCTTTTCAAATTTTATTTCATTTTAGACACAATAGTTTGATAGAAGCTTTAGGATTTCTTATGCCTAAATGCATGATGAAATAGGTTGTGGGTCAAATCAGCTAGAAGAAGGTGTTCTTCATCACAAGGGATGCCCTCATAAGTCAAGCATTCCTTTATCATGCAAGGATGGAGATCCTTCATGTTCAAGAGAGAAAGAATTTGCATGCATGATGTGAAACATACAACCATACAGCCAAGGGGTTGCTAAATTTTTTAATTATCTTATTTATGTCTTAGTCTTTATGATGAGGTTATGAGTTGCTTAAAATTTAGTTATGAGTGAATAGTTGGGTAGAAAAGTTTTTTTATCCAAAGAGGCTAATCATATCCAAGCCAAACATTAAAGAATCAATCATTTAAGAAACTATGAAAGCATGCCATCCTAATGCACAATGTTAACTATATTAAATGCTATGGGGGTCTTCTTTCTTCATATCTCCATTTCTTATTTAGTTTCTTCTTTGATTTGGATGGTGCTTGCTTCAAAGGAATCACAGGGCACCCAGACAAAAGGCCATTGCTCATCCCCATCTCATAGCACTAATCTTAATTCCTATTGCAAAAATTATATTTATGTAGAGAAAGTAAATCTAACTACACCTACAAAATAGAGGTTAGCTAAATATACATATAATCCCAAACAGTTGTATTTATAATTTGGACTTAGCACCCTACACATGGGTAACTATGCCCACTTTTCCTAACTTGGATTATGCTTAAGGATTTAAGAAACCCACAAATAGAGAATTCACATTTATTTTTAAGCATCCCTTAAGCATAATCTCCTATAGAAAAGATGATTTGGCTAATATTGGCCTATCATCCTGTCTATGAAGCATACACCCTAGCATCCAATCTAAAATAATACATCATAAAATAAAACATACATCACATCATACATTGTCCTAACTTAGAGCTAGAAGTGGTGACTTAATTCTAATGTGTCTGTTAAGGCTTATGTTGTAAGTCTTGTTAGGCATTAGTGTTGTATTTTTTAAGTGTAGAAGGATTCAATTTAGCATGAAAGGTTGATTTCACTTGAAGTAGTTTAATTCATTTGAGAATTTTAATTTGTGTTTTCTTTTGTTTCATTTGATTAGACTTAGCAAGTGTTATAAAGTGGAAAAGGATTGCCCTCTTTCATCCCTACCTTAAGTCACTTTTTAAAGTATATTAATTTGATTTAGTTCTCTTTAGTGAATGGCTTATTAAATGATTTAATTAATCTAAGTTTAGGTTCACTTTAAATAATCAAAATGAAAGGTATCTTAAGATTAATTTAATTGAATTACTAACACATGACATATATTAAATCATTCCTTTCCATCACATGTAATATATGATTTAATCTAAGTGTATCTATAAATGCAACATATTTTGGCACACTTAAATGATGAATGTATGTGTATGTTTAGAATTTATATTTTATTTGATTGAATTATTTAAATATATTATTTTAAACTTTATCCAAATTCTTATACAAAAATGGCATAAGAATAAAATTAAATTGGCATGTGCCATTGTTAAACTAGGGAAGTGAGGTAATCAAATGACCTCCTTGGAGCTAGCTAAAGCCTCGTATTCTCGGGATGTCCAGACTATATACCATTTGCATTCAAACATATGTAAATTCGTATACATGAACATAGGAAGTAAGCTCCAAATCATATGGCTAATTAATTCAACCACTTAGTCAATTATGAATGCATGCAATTTTAATGTAAAATGGGATTTTCATTCACTAATCACATATACATATACATGTACAAATATATAGTCAAGTTCATGTCGTTGTTAAACCAAGGATGTGAGGTAATCAAATGACCTCCTTGGGACTAACTAAAGCCTCATATCCCTGGGATGTCTAGACTATATACTTGCTTTTCTTGGACACGCATGGATGTATACATAAATGAGGAAGAAAACCATGCAAGATTGTATATTTTATTGAATCATTTATATATATGAATTAAAGCTCTATCAAATTCTAATGTTGAAATACATAAGAATGAAATCAAATGGTGTCATTGTTAAACTAGAGTGAGGTAATCAAATGACCTCCTTTCCCCAAGATGTCTAGACTATATACCCATTACCATTCAATCTTATATAAATCCAACACATGAATATATAAATCAACACATGAATAGAGGAAATAGAACTCAACATTCAAACACTTAAGCTATAAGAACATGCATTTTTTATGTATTTATAACTAGCATCATAACACATATTATTATTCATTTATAAGATTTTCAAAAATATGTTTGGATTTAATAGTGATAATAGCCACACATATATTAAATTAAATCAACACATACAAGCTTACATAAAAAAATCAATTTTATTTTACTTTATTTTTTAAAGATGGATGCATGAATTCAAATGACATACCAAATTTAACATGAATGGAAAGAGGATAATCAAATATGAGCATGTGATTCATTCAATCAAACTAGTTCTTAAGGACAATCAAATCAAATAAGATTATTTAAAGTAAACAAAAGCTTCTTTATTAAATAAGTTTTGGATTTGATTTGATTTAAAGAGGAGAAGAGAAATCATCACTTGCTATTTTAAATCCATTCCTACATTAGTGATTTGATTTAATTTAAGGAAATGTAATTAAGTTGATTTTATGGGTTAATTAAGTTTAACCCTTAATTAGAAGAATTAATTACTCTTACTTATGACACCTTAAAGTAATTAACTAAATAATTATGAGCCAACATGATATGCATGGAAAATAAACTTCCAATGATCAAAAGAAATAAGAGGGTCCTAATGCAATTCACTCATGATTAATAGTTAATTAGATTAAGGGACTTAATTAATTACTCTTATGGTTTTCCACACATGTGGACTAACCATAATTTCAATAAACTCCTTTAGGTTATTAAACACATAAAGATCTACCCCATGATTTAATTAATTAAGGTATGATGTTATTATGATTTCAATTTGATTAAGTGATTTAATTAATTAATTAAATCTTAATTAATTTCATTTTAGAAAGGGTGAAATGAACTTAAGGAAAGGGGTCCTAACCCTATTCATTAGTTCACTTTTACAATGATTAAACTTAATTAATTTGTTTATTTAATGGGATTAATAATTAATTAAAAAGAGTAGTTAAGGTTTAGTTAGTCAATTTTTCTAATTAAGTGAGCAATAAATCTCAAGAAAATCATGGGAGGTAGAGGTCATCCCTTTAAATTAACCCACAAAATTTGAGATAAATTGCTCAAGTAATTAAGGAGTTATTAAACTAATTAACTTTATAATTAAACCTTAATTGCTATTCAAAATTTGTTAAGATCATTATTAATTAATTCTCCTCTAAAATACCTTTAAAATGAGTATTTATTTGAATTTTTTCTCTATGATTTTTATGATCTTTAGAAGTTTTAGCCATTAAAATGATTAATTAAGCCTAATTAAAGCCTAATCCTTTTGGCGCCATGAGGCGTGCTTTCCACATGGTGCCACGGGATTGACTAGTTAAAACTTATCCGACTCATTGCCTATGTGGCGGTGGTGGATGCTTTCTCATCTGCCATCCGATCTAAGATCGGATGGCTACAATTAATCCCACAGCTTAATAGGATTAAATTAGATTAATCTAGTAGGTCTAATCATAACCATCTATTTTGGTCAAGTGGAATGGATGGTTCGTGATCTAACGTCATGCGAGTGAAGGAGAATGGAGTCTGTGCGCCATTGCTCACTTGATTTGAACTTACCTAAGCTTGGATCAACTCCTCCCACACCATCATGACATCGATTAGAGAGGGTCCAACGGTCAAGATCACACGAGATGCAAGTTTCCTTCAAAAAGCTCCAACACATTTTTGCCAAAGGATCAGTTTTGCAAGCATACCTACCTCACCGGAGCTCAAGACCGATGGCTCAAATGTTTGAAGAAGCTTCATCTAGTGGAGATGAAGCTCTGTTAAGCAACAATTGGATCAATTCTTTGACGTTCACTTGGAAGGCCACAAAGATGATTTGGAGCTCGGCTTTGATCGAAGTCCCACCTCAAGTGCTTGGAAGTTTGGTTGAAGGTATTGAGGTGGCTGCCAAGGAGGAATCATGGATGTCCTATGGGTTTCAAATGCTCTAATGGGGAGGGTGAGGTGAATTCACCTCCCATGGGTCATGGCTGACCCAACCACCCTTTGGGTTAGGTTGGGCAGTGTCTTTGGTGCCTAGGTGGACTATTGGAAGAGTATCAAGTGGCCAAAGAATGGAAATGACCACTTACATGGGTGATTTATCTCATGTGGAGTAGAATGATCATTTATCATTGGATTTGATTTTTGTAGATTTGAAATGAGCCAAAAGTGGGTTAGCCTAAATTTTAAGTCAATGGGAGTTAATTTGGTTAGGTTTGGCTCAATTGACTCATTTAGGTCAAATTAGGTTAGGTTGGGTCAAGTTGACCAATTGGTCAAATTAGATCAAACTAGGGGTTGGGTTAAGTTCATATGATCATTTGGTATATTTTGGTTCAATTTTTTTGGTTTAGTTTGGCTTAGATTTCATTTTGGCTCATTTGAATTCATTTGGGTCAAATGGGTTAAGTTATTAATTTGACCAAATTAAAATTGGGTTTAGTTGACCAATTTAAGATGATTGTAGGCTTTGGTTTCAATTAATTATGATTTGGTTTTGATTTGGGCTAACTTGAACCTTTAGCTCAATTTGGGCTAAGTAGTTCAACTGGGTTCAATTGGGTCCAATCATGGTTTTGGTCAAGTTCAACAATCAATTTGGAATGAACTTGAGCCATTAGTTGCAATTAATTTGGTTTATATTTTGATTTGACCCAATTTGGTCTTTTAGGTCAGTTTGGATAAACTTGGGTCAGGATGGCCAATTGGGTTTGGTTTGACTCAACTGAAGGTCAAGTCATATTCAAATATTGATTTTGATTTGGTATGAATCATTGATTTCAAGGGATTTGGCTTAGGTTGCAATTTGGCTAGTTTGGATTCATATGGGTTAAGAGGTTGACTTGGTCAAATGACCAAGTTGACTTGGTCAAATGACCAAGTTGACTTGGTTTGACCTAATTTGTGAAAATTGATCAACCTAAGGTGATCAACAATCATTATGGAAGGTTTTGATGAGCTTGGTTCAATCTAATTTGGGTAGGAATAGAACTTGGCTCAAATAGGTCAAATTGGTGACTATGGGTTAAGTTGACCAATTGGGTTTGGTTGGCCTGATTTTGGGTTGAGTTTGATTTAGTTGAGTTTATAAATGGATTTGGGAATGATATATAAATTCAATTGTAATTGGCTTGGGTTCAAATGGGTTTTGGTTTATTTGAACATTTCAAGTTAAAAGGGTTAAGTTGGGTTTAACTTGGGTTGATTTTGGTTTGGCTTGATTCTGTTGATTTCATTTATATTTATGAATATGATTGAAGGTATGATTGACTCATGAGAAAATCAATTAAATTTGGGTTTTGGAATGAAGGAATTTGGTTAAGTCCATGGAGTTGAGTCATGTAGCTTAGCTTTGGATTTTGATTTGGTTTGATTTAGTTTTGATGATTTAAATGAATATTTCATTTAAATTATTGAAGATAATTGAAAATATGCTTGATTTGTTAGAAAATTAATCGAGTTTGCCTTGATTTGGATTAAGATTTGGCAAAGTCGGTGGGATAGGTCATATGGCTTAGGAATGGTTTTGATTTAATTATATTTAGTTTTGATCATTTGAATGTAGATTTTATTTATATTTAGGAAGATTATTGAAGATATAAATTGATTATAAGAAAATCAATTGATTTTGGATTGATTTGGATTAAGATTTGGCTAAGTCCATGGGATAGGTCATATGGCTTAGGAAGAGTTTCAAGTTTGGATTTGATCATGGGATAGAATCATTTGGTTTTGGAATTTGGGTTTGGATTTGGATTTGAATTTGATGTTTGAATTGAACTTGTGGTTTGGTTTGAGAAGGTGAACATGGATTGGATTTGGGTAATAGGGTAGGTGGATTATCTATCTAGGCATAACCTAATCTATGGTTAACCCTTCTATGTCTTTGAAGGTTAAGTGCACCTAATTGTTAGAAGTGTCTTATGACTAGGGAAGTCTTAGTGTAGAAGACTCCTAAGTCTAAGATGGAAAGATTGACACTCCAAAAGAGTAGGTCAATAGGCTCCATAGTGTTGCTATTGGAGATAGATGATTGGAAGATTGAAGCCAAGTTTCATATTATAGAGTCAGATACATTCTTGAACGCTTTGCTTGGCAGACCATGGATACATGAGAACAACATAGTTCAATCCTTTCTAGTTCAGTGTATGAAGTTTGTGATAGGTGGGATCGTCTACTATGTCAAATGAGATCTCAAGCCATTTATAGTTCACGAGGTTGGCATATATGAGGATGCTGCTTAGTACCTCCCTCAAAATCAACAAGTATATTTTTGCAAACTTGGTCAAAGTTTAAAAATAAAAGAAGAAGAAAATGAAAATGAAAAGAAAAGAGAAAATGAAAAAGAAAATAAAAGGGAGCGAAAATAGAGTTGGAGGAGGAAGTGGAGTCTGACATTATATTCCTCCCATAGTTCGTTACTCTATTCGAACATATGGGTAGGATGACTTGACCTCCACTAGGTAGAGGAAGAGGCCAGTTCAGAGGCAGTCCCAGGGGTGGAAAACCTCTATATTGGCCACCCAATAGTAGATATATCCCAGCTACCAGGAGCACACCTACTATCCATATATAATTAGAATCTAGTTCATAGGATGAGTCTTATATGGTTAGCATGCCAACCAACTCTTCTCAGTAGTAGATTCCCTTAGAGGTGACACTTGAGCTAGATAGCGATGAAGATCGGGCTCCAAAGCAAAGCATAAGTGTATCTAAGTCTATATGTGAAATAGTGAGGCATCAGTTGGGGATCTTAGGTCTAACCCCACTTTCCTCTAAAAGAGGTTTGGTAGTTCAGGGATCCCCTAAGTCATCCACAAGTGTGAAAACTTAGAGGTTCTTTCTGTAAGCATCATCCTCAAGTCAAGAAGTTGATGTAGAACTTGAGTATGATTCATATAATGATTTAGTAGAATCACCTTTTGATTGATACTTGCCTTGTGTTCATAATTTAGCAAAGAAAGGGTTAATCCCACTTACTTGGCCAAAACACAGGTCAGACTACTTTGAAAGAATATGAAAGAATAAATGCAAAAACTTTCAATCAAGATCAGGACAAGCATTCAGTACAGTGGGTAATGATGATGAAAATTTATGCTTAGTCATCACCAATCATTTAGAATCTGATAAGTTCTTTTTAAATCACATTAACTCATATGAGAAGCTGTACTTAAAAACTTCAAATGATCTAGATGATTTTGAAGTCAAAGATGCACTGCCAAAGTTTGAAGAAAAGATCTAGTCAACCATCGAGCTCAAGAAAATTAACTTAAGAACTAAAGAAGATCCATGCCCGACTCACATACCAATGACTTAGTTTGGCTATTGACTAAGTTTAAGGACTACTTTGCATGGAGTTATGAAGAGATGCCTGGATTGGCTCCTGACATAGCAATCCATAAACTTGCAATAGAGCTTACTACTAACCCTATCAAGCAAGCTCCCAGACGCATGCAATTAGACATAGAACAATAAGTTATTTATAAAGTCAAGATAGTGATCATTATTGGCTTCATCTGGGAAGAACAATACCCTATCTGGTTAGCTAGCATCATCCCAATTAAAAAAAAAAGAATGGCCAAATTCACATATGCACCGATTTTATGGATTTAAATAAGGCATGTCCAAAAGATGAATTTCCACTACCAATCCCGAAGCTGATGGTGGACATTGCCTCATCTCATGAAGTCTTCTCTTTCATGGATGGTTCATCTAGATATAACCAAATAAAGATGGCCCTCGAATATGAAAGAAACACTGCTTTTAGATCCCCGATCAAAATCTATTGTTATAAGGTCATGCCTTTCAACCTTAAAAATATCGGTGCTATATACTAGTGGGCTATGACTCGAATCTTCAATGAACTCATTCATCATCAAGTTGAGTGCTATGTTGATGACCTTATGGTCAAAAGTAGAGAAAAGGAAGACCATTTCTTTGACTTGAGAGTAGTTTTTGAATAATTAACATAATTTAACCTCAAAAGGAATGCCTTGAAGTGTGCATTTGGAGTAGCTTCAGAGAAATTCCTTGGGTCTATTATCTGACACAAGGGAATTGAAATTGATCCAGAGAAGATCAAGGTGATATTAGAAATGCCACCTCCTAAAAGTTTAACTCAACTAAGATATTCCAAGAGCAGTTGGCATATTAAAGATGCTTTATATCTAACCTATCTGGAAGATGTTAGCCATTCTTAGCACTTATCAAAAAGGATGACAAGTTTAAGTGGGATGACAAGTGTGAGCATGCCTTCGAAGACTTCAAGCATTACTACCAGTTTTATCAATCCCTATCCCAGGCAAGCCATTCATACATTACATTGTTACGTTAGATGACTCCCTTAGTGATTTATTGGCCCAAGCCAATGACGAAAAGGAAAAAAATGCACTCTACTACCTAAGTCATCATTTAATCCCTACTGAGGCTAATTATCCACCCATTGAGAAGCATTGCCTATTTTAATCTTTGCATCCCAAAAGCTATAGCACTACAAGCTTTCTCATAAGGTGAACTTAATCTCTAGGATCAATCCACTACAATATCTCATGACATGGCCGACGCTATCTAGATGGTTGGCATGACGGTCCATGATCCTCTCACAGTTAGACATTACCTTCATACCCCTTCCGTGTGGTGAAAGGATAAGCGATAGTGGATTTCTTAATAGCACCCACTTCTTGCTGACTCTCTCCTTAGTGATGATCTCCCCGATCAACAAATCATGAACATAGGGGATACTAGCATTCACCGTTGGTAGATGTACTTTGATGGTGTGGCTTCCTCAAAGGGAGAAGAAACAATCTACTATTCTGAAAGAGGTGGTAGGAATAGTTCTCTTGATGTGATGAGATTCTCATATCATGTCCAATCCTTGCTCAACAATGAAGTATGAGGCTCGATTGGTCAGTTAGTCGTTACTCTAAGCATCTAGAACATCAACATCTTTGAGGATTCTCAGCTAGTTATCAACCAAATCACTGGGTCCTATAAGGTTATAAAGCCCAAGCTCCATCACTACCACAAGTACACCATGTGTTTTTGGCCCAAATTCTAGAGGTTACCATTTATAAGATTCCTTGAGGAGAGAACACCGTAGTGTATGCTTTAGCCAGGCTTGCCAAAGAGTTAGCATGTCAGGAGGATGATTCCATATCAATAAAGGTCCAAAATAGGCAAGTCTTATCCCTTATTGATATTGAACTCATCAAAAAGTACTCTCTTTAAGGGGAGGTTGGCATTACCAAGAAGGATGAGGAGTAATATTGGAGGCAACCATTCATGGATTACTTAAATAAAGGAAAACTACCTTAAGAGAAGTCCCAAGCCCATTAGATGAACCAGAGAGCACTTTGTTATACTCTAGTGGATGGTGTCTTATACCAACAGTCTTTCGATCATATGTGATTACATTATTTAGACAAGTACGAAGCTCGTAAGATCATGACTGAGGTACACTCAGGATTATGTAGAGCCAACTAATCTAGTCTAAGATGAAAGCCAAGATCAAGAGACTAGGATATTACTAGCCTTTGATGATCAAAGATTACATGGATACATCTAGGTGATGCCACCAATGTCAAATACACGTGTGGTCCTACACCAACCACCCAACATTCTACATCCTATATTGGCCTCATGGCCACTCGAGTGTTGGGGTACCAACATAGTGGCTCTGATTGATCCTCCTTCTTCCAAGGGTCATCGGTTCATCATAGCTTCTACTGACTACTTTTCAAAATGGGCAAAGGCGATTCAGCTCAGCGAGGTCACAGCTCAGTATGTGCTCTAATTTTTTAGGAGCCATATCGTATATAGGTTTGGAGTGCCTCGACGAATGATATCTGATAATGGTACTGCATTCAAGAGAGAGATCAATAACTTTGCTTGGAGACACAACATAGATTGTAGATATTCTACCATCAACTACCCAGGGGAAAATGGCTTAGCAGTAGCCTTCAATAAAACTCTCATCTAAATACTAAAGATGACACTCAACAATAATAAGAGATAGTGGCATGAGCAGTTAGTTGAAGCCTTATGGGCCTACCGCACCACATATAGAACTCCAACTCAGTCTACTACTTTCTCCTTATTGTATGATTCTGAAGTCATTCTACCATTAGAAGTCCAACTCCCATCACTAAGGATAGCTATGGGTAGCAAGATCACAATAAAGCAGAATGCTAATTGTGTTAGAAGAGCTCAAAGGTTTGGAGGAGAGATGCCTATGAGCATGCCAAAACTTCAAGTTATACAATGTTAAAATGATTCAAGGTCACAACAGTTGGTTTGGCCTAGAGCTTTTCAACTAAGTGGGCTTATTTTAGTTCTAAGGAAATGATTAATGGTCATCAAAAGATGGGAGGAAAGTTTGAACCCACTTGGGAAGGCCCTTTTGCCATAGAGAAGGCCTACTAAGGAAGATCTTATCAACTTATTAATCATAAGGGAGAGTGCCCAATGCTTCCAATCAACAGGCTCTACTTACAGAAAGAGTATAAATCATGTTTGAAAATAATTATTATCAATGAAAATTCCATTTTGAATTCAATCTCTTCCATGTTGAAAGTATTCTTATTTGTGAATCCACCATGAGGTATTTAGGGTAGGTGAAAGGAACCTGAGTGGCATCCTATCCTTCATCGACACAACATAAACACAAACTACACACAAACATATAAAATAAACACAAAACTTTTATCTTGGGCTACTCTGAGTTGAGATAATGCCCTTAGCAGCACTCACTCAGGTCTAGGTTGGGATGTGCTACTAGTGTGTCACCCTAGAGGTCTTCTTCCTTTAGAGGATGTAAGTCTACTACACTTTCCTTCCTTACTTGGCCACTACACACCAACTAGCACCTTGTTAGTTTGGTAGGCCTTAATGCATGGCTGATAGGCTACCTCATGTTGGCTTCATTTGCGAGGATGTGAGTCTGCTATGCTTTCTTCTTGGATTAGCCTTCGTGCACTGATTGGTTTGAGTATATTTGAAGTTTAGGATAAGTCTCATAGTGGCTCCTTCCCTCCTGACTGGTTCAAGTCTGGGTCTAGTCCTTCCTGAGGGCTCCCAGCTTAGTAGTCGCTCTAGGTCAGATAACATCTATCCTAGCGATGACAGACTATCCCAATGATCAGTTCCACTTGGAAAGTTGTAAGCATACACTCTTTCTTTATAGATTGATCACTGCATACCGACGGGCACCTTAGGTTGGTTTGTTCTAACTATGCTAAGGATACACCACTCATACTCATGGATAAACCTTATGTTGGTTGGTTCTCGCACCTTAGGATACACCACTCATGGCAGATGTAAGTCTGCTACACTTTCCCTTTGACTTGGCCACCGTACACCAATAGACTTTCTTTTCTAGGCCTTAGGATAATGCCCCTAGCAGCACCTCCCCTATGGGCACTATATTTGGATCACACCTCTACGACCCCATTTAGACACTACAGTTACTATCATTGGATGAGTTCCCTTTTAGTAATCACACCCACGTGGTTGGATAATCATCTTATGGATGTGTAGATTTTTTCTTGGTCTAGTAAATCTAAGATAGGTCAAGGCCTACATAGCCCCTTCTTTGTGTGGTCCCTCACACACTAACAAGGTCCATGCAAACTTATAAATAAAATATATATTCATTTATGGATTAGGAGGACACCCCTAGCAGTATATTTTCCCAAAAAGGCATCTTATCTTTAGGGCAATGTCGGCAAAACTCCCTATTGGAATCACCTGACTAATCTTGAGTTGATATAAGTCCCCAGTGACATTCACTCAGTAGTCTCCCCTAAGTTGGGTTTTATTTGTTGTGCTACCAATAGGTCACCTTAGCGATTGTTCCCTACTTTAGAAGATGTAAATCTTCTATGCCTTCTTCCTAGAACAACCATTGCACACTGAAAGGAAACCCCTTAGGTTGGCTAGCTCTACCCCACGGCCAGTAGACTATACCTTTGGATTTGTAAATTTGAGATAGGACAAGTCTGATATAGCCCCTTCTCTGTGGGTCCATCGCACTTCGACATGGTCCATAAATTAAATCTATCAAATTTGATAGAGCTCACATCCCCAATGGATATGTCCTCAATTCAAAATCAAACTAAACCAAACAAACCATATCAAATAACATGAAATTATGATAAAATTAATCCTGACTACTTTTGAGTTGACATAAGTCCCTAGCAGCATTCACTCAATAGCCGGCCTAGGTCAAGTTTGATTTATTGTCAATCCAACAAGTCACCCTAGTGATTGTTCCTCACTTTGGAAGATGTAAATCTATTATGCCTTATTCCTATCATAGTCATTGCACACCAAAAGCAACCCATTAGGTTAGCTAGCCCTACCCCATAGTCGGTAGACTATCCCTTTGGATTTGTAAACCTGAGGTAGGTCAAGGCTGATATAGCCCCTTCTCAATGGGTCCATCACATAATGACAGGGTCCATACATTAACTAAGAATAAATTAAACCCAATCTAATTTTCCTTAGTGGAGTTAAATCACACCCTTCTCTCTAGTGGAGCCAAACAAATCAAATTCAAAACCAACCTCCTTAGTGTAGAAAAATTAAACCAACTCCCCTAGTAGATTCTAAATCAAAGAAATCTAACCAAACTCTTATTTCTAATGGATACATCCCCAAACAAATCTTTGAAATCAAATTCAAATCCCAATCCCAGCAGGATCAGAACACCTTAGTGGAAGGTTCATATACCCCGATCCGGACTTGAGCCCATATCTTTAGTAGATATGCCTCCAAATCAATTAAAACAAATCAAATTAAAGTTGATTTGATCATAATCCAGGGTGGATTACAGATACTTATCCCCAGTAGAACTTCTTTCCATAAATTATATAACCAAATCAAATTTAGACCTTATCTCCAGCAGATTGTTTTCTTCTATGTCGTCAACATACACCCCTCACATGTCATGTCCAATGCATGTGTGATCCCCTAGCGGATCTCCCTCCATGTCCTTGGCATGGAATTCAAATCAAATCTTATTTCTTCTCATATGCACACCTTTAATACTTCAACTAAAAGCCAAATAATGTATTTGTTCTAATTACATCATCTTAACATTGTAATCAATATTTTATGATTTATGATGGTGCAAGCTCAAACTAACTATACAATATCATGCTAAACAAATTATAGTGTGAATTAACACATTATATTATATTATAATATATGATGTTATATTATAATTTGCTATAATATAATATATTGTCTAACATTACACCTCATTAGAATCACTTAAAAGGAACAAATAACAAAATTTTCTCAAAATTTGAATAATGTTCATTTTAGATGTAAAATCATTATTTTTCTATTATAAATGGTACAAATTAGCATAATTTTAGTGATGCTTCTTGGTGTGTGCCATCAATTTGGCCAAATTCTTCCATCTCAACCTTCAAATTAACATTTTTGTGAGTTTTGACCCTATGTATTATAACAGAAGTAAAAATACTAAAATGTTCAATAATATTTAATAACACACCACCAAATTCATATGTATGTGAAGTTATATTGTTATGTACATTATATTTTAATATGCTTTCATATAACATATTATCTTACATTACACCTTAAAATGAATTACTTTATGCAAAAAAATTATAAAATTTGGTTGAAAATGAACATTTATTTTTGATGCAAAATTCCATTCTTTTGATTAATTGACACACCATAACACCATAGCACACCCCAATGATGTTCCCTAAAGCTTAACTTAAATTTGGCCAAATCCCATCATCTCAGCCTATAAATCAATATTTTTACGAATTATACGACACAAACTCTTATACATCATACAATAACAAACTAAAATATGCTAAATAACATGTAGTAATACACAATAGTATGCTATAATGCATGATGCTACACTATGTTATGGCATCTTATATTATAATACACTATAACATATTATATTATATTATATTGCATATCACATCACAAAGGATTGCTTAAGATAAAAAGTCATAAAATTAGTCTAAATAATAAAAACTATATATTTTAGTCGTATGACTTACATATTTTAAATTGAAATAATATATTTTTATGCCATGCTATACCTATCATGAATTTGGCCAAATTCCACCATTTTAAAGTCTAAATCAATATTTTTATAAATAATACTATTATAGGCTCAACTGCATGATTATAAAATATTAAAAGAATTTAAAATGCGTAGAATAATATATTATGATATATGATGCTTTAGGGTTTAGGGTTAGGTTTAAGGTAGGGTTTAGGGTTTAGGTTAGGGTTTTAGGGTTTAGGGTTTTATTATGGTTTGGGGTTTTTTAGGTTTATGCTTTATTTAGTTATTTAGGGGTTTAGGATTAAACTTTAGTGTTTAGGCTTTAAGGTTTAGGGTTTTGAGGTTTAAGGGGGTTTAGGTTTTAAAATTAGGGAGTTTAGGATTCACTTTATTTAGGGTTTTAGATTTTAGGTTTAGGGTTAGGGTTTAGTGTTTAGTTATTAGTTTAAGGTTTAAGTTTAGTATTTAGGGTTTAGGTTTAGGTTAGTTTAGTTTATAGTTTTAGTTTAGTTTAGGGTAGGTTTAATATTTAGGTTTTAGGTTATTTAGGGTTAGTTTAGATTTTTTTAGGGTTTAGTTTTATTTAGTATTTTATTTTTTTTATTTTTTTTATTTTATTTATTAGTTTTTTATTTTTTTTATTTTAGATAGGTTTAGTTTATTTTATTTATTTTATTTTTTGGGTTTAGATTTTTTTTATTTTTTAGGTTTAGGTTTAGGTTTTCATTTTTATTTTTTATTTTTAAGTTTTAGATTTTTAGTTTAGGTTTATTTTTAGGTTTATTTTTTAGGTTATTTTATTTTATTTAGCTTAGGTTTTGGTTTAGGATTAGTTTATTTTAGGTTTAGGTTTAGGTTTTCTTTATTTTAGTTTAGTTTATTTTAGTTTAAGTTTAGGTTTATTTTATTTTTCTTATTTTATTTTTATTTTAGGTATGGTTTTTTTTAGTTTAGGGATTAGGTTTTATTTTTTATTTATTTTTACTTTTAGCTTTTAGGTTTAGGTTTTTATTTAGTTTTTATTTTAGGTTTATTTTTTTATATTCTACGTTTAGTTTATATTTTATTTATATTTTATTTCTTTAGTTTATTTTATTTTTAGTTTAGTTCAGGTTTTAATTTATTTTATTTTATTTTTAGGTTTAGGTTTAGGTTTTAGTTTATGTTTTTATTTTATTTTATTTAGGTTTATGTTTTTTTTTTTTTATTAGGTTTAGGTTTTTAGGTTTTTAGGGCTTAGTGTTTAGGGTTCAGGGTTAGCTTAGGGTTTAGCATTAATTTAGGGTTTAGGGTTTAGTCTTTAGGGTTTATGGTTTTTATTGTTTAGGGTTTAGGGTTAGTTTGGGGTTTAGGGTTTAGGGTTTTATGGTTTAAGGTTTAGGGTTGGAGTTAGGGCTTAGAGTTTACAATTTAGGGTTTAGAATTTTTTAGGGTTTAGGGTATTGGGTTTAAGGTTTAGTGTTTTAGGTTGTAGGTTTAGGGTTTAGGGTTTAGGGTTAGTTTAGGGTTTAGGGTTTAGGGTTTAGGGTTTAAGTTTAGGATTTAGGGTTTAGTATTTAGGTTTAGTTTTTTTATAGTAAACTAAGTTTAGGTTTATCATATTATAAGTTTATTTTATTTTATTTTATTTTAGGTTTAGGTTTTATTTTTTTATTTTTAGGTTTAGGTTTAAGTTTTTATTTAATTTTTTGAGGTTTAGGTTTTATGTTTTTATTTTAGGATTATTTTTATGTTTTATTTTTTAGTTTAGGTTTAGGTACATTTTTAGTTTATTTTATTTTATTTAGGGTTTAGGTTTATGTTTAGGTTTAGTTTATTTTAGGTTTAAGCTTAGGTTTTATTTCTTTTAGTTTAGTTTATTTTAGTTTAGGCTTTGGTTTATTTTATTTTTATTTTAGGTTTGTTTTTTTAGTTTAGGCTTTAGGTTTTATTTTTTATTTATTTTTAGGTTTTATTCTTAGGTTTATTTTTAAGGTTTAGATTTTTATTTAGTTTTTATTTTATGTTATTTTAGGTTTATTTTATTTTTATTTTACGTTTAGTTTTTATTTTATTTGAGTTTTTTAGGTTTATTTTATTTTTTTAATTTAGTTTAAGTTTTTTTTTTTTTTGTTTAATTTTTACTTTTTATTTTATTTTATTTTTGCATTTAGGTTTAGGTTTTTTTATTATTTTATTTTATTTAGGTTTTGATTTTTTTGTTTATTTTATTTTCAATTTTATTTAGTTTAGGTTTAGGTTTTTAGTGTTTATGGTTTAGGGTTTGGGGTTTGGGGTTCAGGGTTTAGGGTTTTTTTTTTGGGAAAAATAGGAAATTTTATTACTAAAAAGATAAGGAAACAATCACCTAAAAGAGGATAAATCTGAAAGACTACTGCTCAAAGAGCTAAAGAAGGACCTAAAGAGAAAAATCCCCTAACTAATACAAAAGATAGCAAAAAGCAAAAGGAAAAACTAAGAAAAGAATAGCAACAACACATAATCCCTGAGTAGGTCAGTAATCCATCTAAAGAAACACAAGAACAAGCGAAAGAAACTTGCAAGAAAAAAACTAAAGCAGAGATAAGCACAAATAAATGAAAATAAACAAAGATAAAGGAAAGGAAAGAAAATCCAAAGAAAAGGCTCAGGCTTAGTCACAAAATTAGAAGGGGCAACAAAATTTGTGAGCAGCGAAACTTTGAAAGGAGGGTTGCAGTCACAAATAATGCTACCAACCAACAAAAAAGATTTAACATCCCCATCATAGACAACAAACCTCATCCAATAACCATAAGATTTAGAACCAATAAAGAGGCAAGAATGACAACAGAGCCACCAACCAAATGGGGAAACAATAGAAAAAATGAGGGGTCCACGATAACACATTACATGCTTTAGAGATGATTATTGCAACACTGGTGCAAGCAACGCACTCCTCTTCCGCCTTTTCATTAGCAGTCATTAGGTGTTGCATTTGATTGGTATGCTGAATTGCCCAATGGTTTGATGAAGACTTTTACTGAGTTAGAGCCACTCTTCATCAAGAGGTTTGCTGGAGCTTGGTAGAGGGTGATTGTAGGCGACCTCATTATAGAGAAATAGAAACTCAATGAGTCCCTGGTTGATTACATTCTCAGATGCGATAACATGCATGAAATGCGAACCATAGTTATCCGAACAGCAATGACATTGAGATTCTTCTTAAGACTATTCATGGCCTGGTCACTTTCATGCTTAAGGGCTTTACCATCTAAACATTTAAGAAATTAATCAACAAGGTGGCTAGCCTACAAGAGGAAGCCAAATAGTTGCCCTTTCGACCAATCTAGCTGTAGGGTATTTGAGAAGAAGCAGTTTGTCAATGGGACGAAGTAGCCATCCGTTTAGTATGAGAGACTAGCTCATGACCTCTTTTGCCACAACCTCTTCCACCCTCATCATCACCTGCAATGACCATTTCCACTACCTCAGTAGCCTACCCAGCAAAGGTATTCATATCCATCTCCAGTTAGCTACCTTCCACCTATTCTTGTCGATAGATTGAATAAGCCATATTCATTCAAGAGAGGGAGGTAGTTAAGAAAATCTTTAATAATCACTTAAAGAAACTTGACTTTTAGTTACCAGAGCCTAAGAGGCAGGAGGAAGTGGGCAAGAGCGATGATCCTAGCAATTTCCCCTACCACCACAGGTTAGGCCAGATCTTAGAGGGTTGTATTACTTTTAAGGACTAGCTTGAGCACAGCTACAAGTTGAGAGCCATAGTTATCCCTAAGGAATACTTATTAAAACAACCATCTAGTTCTATTAGAGTAATCCTTAGAGATACTTGCGATCCTCTTAAGACCAAAGTAGGTTATGATATCTCCCGATCCTGAACCTCTAAGAAGATCATTTTTAAGATCAAGAAGATTTCATTGCAAGTGCCTAAAGTAGCTCAAACCTCCAACACCAAGGAAGGTTTTCTTGTTATAAAGGACAACTTGGGGAGGGTGATAGCCCAGAAGTAGCAGTAGCTCACCATACTTGCCCAGGATAGTCCAGTACCATAGCCACTGTCCAAGTCCAGTACTCCCTCCACCGTTGCAGCTACAACCTCTTCTACTAGTAGAAGCATTGTATCTGTGGATAAGGTCACTAAATCCCTTACTCTGCTTATTTTACTTGATTTCTATCATGTACCTCCACCCAAAAAAAATTAATGAATAAAGTTGATTCTACTTATATATTGTCTACTTCAAATGCTCATTAATTTATTCCTATTGAATGCTCTCTGAGTCTAAATAAAAATAATAGCTATAGTAGTTTCGATCATTTCCTTTTGATTCAGAGTTAGACTATCATTCTCTAAATCAATCAGGTTTAGTTCTTGAGATTGACTTGGAGTCAATCTAGATTTGAAGATCCCATAGGAGAAGTTGTAGGTATGCCCAATGAGAAGGTAGAACTTTCCACAAGCTCATCATTCCAAGAAGTCACTGAAGTCAACCTACGCAGTGGCAAAGTTCTGCCTCCTAGGGTAGCACCTCAGGATAAGGGTAAGAAAGTCATTGGTTCTAGTGAGTAGATAACCCCTCCATACTCCACCCATGGATATAATTGTGGAGAACCAAGCTAGAGTTGTTTACAATGTCCTAGCTCACCTTTGAAAGTTTCCAGCTAAGTTAAGCATATACGACACCCTCATCTTATCCAAAGAGATGAGGGAATCTCTAATCAAGGCCTTTCTTGATGTAGAGATATGCTTAGCTCAGCTGACCACTACTAAAGAGGAGGCAATGCACTTGAAGGAGATCTTAGAAGTTACATTCAGAGATGAAGACTTACCCTGAGGGTTGACCAAGCACAATCGCCTCTTTACATTACGGTGGATGTTGGCAGATACAGGTTGTCCAATGTTTTAGTTGACCCAAGTGTATTAGTCAATATTATGAGTCTAAGAACCTTTACCTACTTGAAGATCGACATCTCCAAACTCCAAAAAGAAAGGATGATGTTGAGAGGATTCAATAAATAAGGTGAGAGGGCTTGTGATGTTTATTTTTGGATGTATCGGGAGGGGGGACACCATGCAAATTGTAGGGGTACTTTTGAGGTGATCTGATACACATTGAAGTATGATGTACTATTTCAAAAGATAGAGGCATCACCCTACAATGGACCTAATCACGTAATAAGGACTCTTTAGGCATGATGGGTCTTCAAATGTACTGGAGATTTCTCCCCTACTTTATATGGTTGAATAAAGCTAGTTTTATTTTAAACTAGGTTCTTAAGTTCCCTATGAAGGCAAGCCTCCATAGTTAATTACATCTTAGGAAATGAAATTTCCTAAAAATACTCTCGATTAAACTAGAAAATTATCATCTCCAAAGATTTCAAGGTTTGACTATCAAAAGATTGGTTGTATTTCTAAAATCAATTGGAAAAGTTCAAAGAGAAGACTTATTTTCTAAATCCAATAAATAAGTAGAAAATACTCATGATACTAGGAAGCCTAGTGAGCATTCCAATCTATCATATGGTTGGGCTTCATAATTTTGAAGTTCAAAAGATTTATATGTTTTGAGTTGAAATTTAATTAGATTACTAGGCTTATAATCCACCAACATAAAGTTATGGGAAAGCCTAAGAGGTGAGGATTTATGCTCGTCACCCAAAAGAAATAGCTACCTCAGATCTTAAATCTAGGGAGCTTTAGTACAAGCTAAAGCATGACCTAAATCTAAGTGACAGGAGGACATAAGGATTTCCCTCCTCAAGAGAGAGTAAATTGTCTAACTTCTGACTTATAATTGCCCAGAGTAGTCGCAAGCTAACTCCTCCTATGATTTTAAAATCATGTAGTCTGGTCTTATGAATTGTAAGATAGCTAGGGTACTTATTTAATTAAAAAGAGACTAAAGTCCTAAACACACTCCCTAAGAGACTAGAGCATGAGTGGTATGAGCATATGACTTAATCTATGCAAAATCTTAGAGACGTCATTTTGATATAGGCTTTAGGATTTCTTATGCCTAAATGCATGGTGAAATAGGTTATGGGTCAAATCAGCTAGAAGAAGGTGTTCTCCACCACATGGGATGCCCTCACAAGTCAAGTATTCCTTTATCGTACAAGGATGGACATCCTTCATGTTCAAGAGAAAAAGAATATGCATGCATGATGTGAAACATACAACCATATAGCTAAGGGGTTGCTAATTCTTTTAATTATCTTATTTATGTCTTAGGTTTTATGAGGAGGTTATGAGTTGTTTAAAATTTAGTCATGAGTAATTAGTTGGGTGGAAAAGTTATTTTTATCCTAATAGGATAATCATATCCAAGGCACACATTAAAGCATCAATAATTTAAAAAACTATGAAAAACATGCCATCCTAATGCACAATGTAAACATAACATCAAACAATTATATAAACTATCGTAAAAGAATAAAAGGCTGGTGCGGTCGGGTACCTCTGTAATACCCAAAGAGAGAAAAGATGGGTAGCTGAGCTCTACCCTTATACAACCTAGAATATGAAAGAATAATTATAATTGTATTAAATGCTAAGGGGGTCTTCTTTCTTCATATTTCCATTTTTGATTTGGTTGGTGCTTGCTTCAAAGGCATCACATGGCACCTCAGGACAAAGCCTTCTGGTCATTGCTCATCCTAAACCCCCATAATAGTAATCTTAATTCCTATTGCAAAAATTATATTTCTATGGGAAAAGTAAATCTAACTACACTACAAAATAGAGGTTAGCTAAATATACATATAATCCCAAGCAGTTGTATTTATAATTTAGACTAAGCATTCTAGACATGGGTAACTAAGCCCACCTATCTTAACTTGGATTATGCTTAAGGATTTAAGCAACCTACAAAAAGAGCATTCATATTTATTTTTAAGCATCCATTAAGCATAGTCCCTTGCAGAATACTTGATTAGGCTAATATTGGCCTATCATCTAGTCTACGAAGTATACACCCTAACATCCAATCTAAAATAATACATCATAAAACAAAACAAACATCACATCATACACCATCCTAACTTAGAGCTAGAAGTGGTGACTTAATTCAAATGTGAGTATAAGGCTTGTGTGGTAAAGGCTTGTGTGGTAAGTCTTGTTAGGCATTAGTGTTGTATTTTCTAAGTGTAGAAGGATTCAATTTAACATGAAAGGTTGATTTCACTTGAAGTAGTTTAATTGATTTGAGAATTTTAATTTATGTTTACTTTTGTTTCATTTGATTAAACTTAGCAACTAAGTGTTATAAAGAGAGGAAAAGGAGATTTCCCTCTTTCATCCCTACCTTAAGTCACTTTCTAAAGTATATTAATTTGATTTAGTTCTCTTTAGTGAATGGCTTATTAAATGATTGAATTAATCCTAAGTTTAGGTTCACTTTAAATAATCCTATTCAAAATGAAAGGCATCTTAAGATTAATTTAATTGAATTACTACCACATGACATATATTAAATCATTTCTTTCTATCACATGTAACATGCATATGATTTAATCCTAAGTGTATCTATGAATGCAACATATTTTAGCGCACTCAAATTATGAATGTATGTGTATGTTTAGAATTTATATTTTATTTGATTGAATAATTTAAACATATTAATTTAAAACTTTGTCAAAATTCTTATACAAAAAGGACATAAGAATGAAATTAAATAGGCATGTATTAGGGAAGTGAGGTAATCAAATGACCTCCTTGGAGCTAGTTAAAGCCTCACATTCTCGGGATGTCCAGACTATATACCCATTTGCATTCAAGCATATGTAAATTTATATACATTAACATAGGAAGTAAGATCCAAATCAAATGGCTAATTAATTCAACCACTTAAGAAATTATGAATGCATGCAACTTTAATGTAAAATGAGATTTTAATTCACTAATCACATATACATATACATGTACAAAGATATAAGCAAGTACATGTTCTTGTTAAACCAGGGAAGTGAGGTAATCGAATGAACTCCTTGGGGCTAACTAAAGCCTCATATTCCTGGGATGTCTAGACTATATACTTTCTTTTCTTGGACACACATGGATGTATACATAAATGAGGGAAAGAAAATCATGCAATGATTGAATATTTTTTTGATTGAATCATTTATATATATATGAATTAAAGCTCTATCCAAATTCTAATGTTGAAATACATAAGAATAAAATTAAATGGGTATGTGTCATTGTTAAACTAGGGAAGTGAGGTAATCAAATGACCTCCTTGGGGCTAGCTAAAGCTTCGTGTTCCTGAGATGTCCATACTATATACCCATTACCATTCAATCTTATATAAATCAACACATGAATAGAGGAAAGAGAACTCAACATTCAAGCACTTTAGCTATAAGCGCATTCATTTTTTATGTATTTATAACTAGCATCATAATACATATTATTATTCATTTATAAGCTTTTGAAAAATACATTTTGATTTAATAGTGATAATAGCCATGCATATATTAAATTAAATCAACACATGCAAGGTTACATAAAAAAATCCATTTTATTTTACTTGATTTTGAAAAGATGGATGCATGAATTATAATGACATACCAAATTTAAAATGATTGGAAAGAGGACAATCAAATATGAGCATGTGATTCATTCAACCAAACTAGTTCTTAAGGGCAATCAAATAAAAAAATATTATTTAAAGCAAACTAAAGCTTCTTTATTATTTAAGTTTTGGATTTAATTTGATTTCAAGAGGAGAAAAAAAATCATCACTTGTTGTTTTAAACCCATTCCACATTAGTGATTTGATTTAATTTAAGGAAATATAATTAAGTTGATTTTATGGGTTAATTAAGTTGAACCCTTAATTAGATGAATTAATTACTCTTACTTATGTCACCTTAAAGTAATTAACTAAATAATTTTAAGCCAACAACATGATATGCATGGAAAATAAACGTGCAATGATAATAGAAAATAAAAGGGGCCTAATGCAATTGGCTCATGATTAATAGTTAATTAGATTAAGGGATATAATTAATTACTCTTATAATTTTTTTCACACATGTGGACTAACCATAATTTAAACTATTTTAGGTTATAAAACTCCTAAAGATTTACCCCATGATTTAATTAATTAAGTTCTGACGTGATTATGATTTCAGTTTGATTAAATGATTTAATTAATTAGTCAGATCTTAATTAGTTTCATTTTAAAAAAGGTTGAAATGAACTTAGGGAAAGGGGTGCCAACCCTATTCCTTAGTTCACTTTTTGTTCAACAATGATTAATAAACTTAATTAACCAATTAGTTACTATTCATGGGATTAATTAATCATTAATTAACTTAAAAGAGTAGTTAAGGTTTAATTAGTAAATTTTTCTAGTTAAGTGAGCAATAAATCCCAAGAAAATCATGGGAGGTAGAGGTCATCCCATTAAATTAATGCACAAAATTTGGGATTAATTTCTCAAGGAATTAAGAAGTAAATAAGCTAATTAACTTTTTAATTAAACCCTAATTATTGTTCAAAATTAGTTAAGATCATTTTTAATTAATTCTCCTCTAATATACCTTTAAAATGTGTATTTATTTACATTTTTTTATTTCTCTATGATTTTTTATGATTTTTAAAACTTTCAACCATTAAAAATGATTGATTAAGCTAATTAAATCCTAATCCTATTAGTGCCATGAGGCAAACTTTCCATGTGGTGCCGCAGAATTGGCTACTTAAAATTTATCTGACTCAACACCTACATGGCGGTGGTAGATGCGCTTTCTCGTTTGCCATCCAATCTAAGATTGGATGGCTATCCCATAGATTAATAGGATTAAATCAGATCGATCTAGTGGATCTACTCATAAGCGTCCATTCTGATCACATGGAACAGATGGTGCATGATCTAATGTCATGCTAGTGTAGGAGAATGGAGTTTGTCTACCATTGCTCACTTGATCCATGCTTATTCAAGCTTGGATCAACTCCAAAAGGATCCCACACCTTCATGACATCGATTAGAGGGGATCCAATGATCAAGATCTGTCGAGATGCAAGTTTTCTTTAAAAGCTCCAACCCATTTTTACCTAAGGATCAATTTTACAAGAATACCTTACTGGAGCTTAAGACCGGTGGCTCGAATGATTGAGGAAGCTTCATTAAGTGGAGATGAAGCCATGTTGAGAAGCAATTGGATCAATTTTTTAACGTTCACTTAGAAGGCCATGAACCAATGATTTGGAGTTCAGCTTTGATCGAAGTCCCACATCCAGTGCTCGGGAAGCTTGGTAGATGATATGATACCACTCAACGAGGCCTAGGGAAGGTGCGTTCAAAGTTCATTTGATTTTAATGGAGAAATGTGGAAGTTAGGTCAGAAATGGGAGTGTCCTATTTTGGGACAGATGGGAATGCAATTTTTTGATCGAGGAATGAGCTTGACAGCTTAGGGAATGGCTCTAATGACTCATCTTGGGTAACTAGAGCTCTGAGGAATGATTTTTATGTGTGTTTGAGTGGAAACGAGGGGGTGTATTCCCCCCTTCATCTTGATCGGACGGTGGGATAGGATTTGGATTCTAGTGGCTATCTGACCTTCTCAAGGAGTCATGGGTAGCAGGGAAGAGGTGAGTTGGCTCAGCTTGGTTGGTTGAAGGTGTGGAGGTGGCTTCCAAGGAAAAATCATGGGTGTCCTATGGGTTTCAAATGATCTAATGGGGAGGGTGAGGTGATTTCACATCCCATGGGTCATGGCCAACCACCCTTGGGTTAGTTGACTTGGGCAATGACTATGTGATTGCAAAGTACCAAGTGGCCAAGGAATGGAAATGACCACTTACATGGGTGATTTATCTCATGTGATGCCCTTGAACTAGGGGTTGAATGATCATTTAGCATTGGATTTGATTTGGGCAGATTGGAAATGAGCTAAAAGTGGGTTAGCCCAAATTTTAAGTCAATTGGAGTTGATTTGGTTGGACTCAATATGACTCATTTAGGTCAAATTGGGTTAGGTTGGGTCAAGTTGACCAATTGGTCAAATTGGGTCAAACCAAGGGTTGGGATAAGTTCATATGATCATTTAGGATGTTTTGGTTTAGTTGGTTTGGTTTAGTTTGGCTTAGATTTGATTTTGGCTCATTTGAATTCATTTAGGTCAAATGGGTTAAGTTGACCAATATGACCAAATTGGCCAAATTGGCTTGGGTTGGGTGATGGTTTGGGTTTAGTTGGCCAATTGAAGATGATTGTAGGCTTTGGTTTTAATTAATTTGGATTTGGTTTTGATTTAGGCCAACTTGAACCTTTAAGTCAATTTGGTCTAAGTTAGTCAATTGGGTTCAATTGGGTCCAATCATGGCTTTGGTCAAGTTCAACAATCAATTTGGAATTAATTTGATCCATTGGTTGACAATCTATTTGGTTTATATTTTAATTTGACCCAATTTGGTCTTTTAGGTCAATTTGGGTCAACTTAGGTCAAGTGGGCCAATTGGGTTTGGTTTGACTCAATTGAAGGTCTAGTCATATTCAAATATTGATTTTAATTTAGAATGAATCAAAATTTGGCTTTTGCAATTTTGGGTTGGGTTCATATGGGTTAAGGGGTTGACTTTGTCAAATAACCAAGTTGACTTGGTTTGACCCAATTTGTGAAAATCGATCAACCTAGGGTGATCAACAATCATGATGGGAGGTTTTGATGGGCTTGGTTCAATCTAATTTAGGTAGGATTAAAACTTGGCTCAAATAGGTCAAATTGGCCACTTTGGGTCAAGTGGACCAATTGGATTTAGTTGGCTTGGTTTTAGGTTGAGTTTGATTTAGTTGAGTTTATATATGGATTTGAGATTGATATATAAATTCAATTGCAATTGGCTTGGGTTCAAATGGGTTTTGGTTTATTTGAACATTTCAAGTCTAAAGAGTTAACTTGGGTTTAACTTGGGTTGATTTTGGTTTAGCTTGATGATTGTAGATTTCATTTATATTTATGAATATGATTTATATTTGGTCAAGTCCATGGAGTTGAGTCATGTGGCTTAGGTTTGGATTTTGATTTGGTTTGATTTAGTTTTGATGATTTAAATGTATATATTTAAAATTTGTGAAGATGATTGATTGATGTGAAAAATCAATAGAGTTTGACTTGATTTGGATTGGGTTAAGTCCATGGGATAGGTCATATGGCTTAGAAGGGTTTTGATTTTAATTTAGTTTGATTTAGTTTTGATCATTTGAATGTAGATTTTATATTTAGGAAGATGATTGAAGATATAAATTGATTATGATAAAATCAATTGATTTTGGATTTTGGATTAAGATTTGGGAGTCCATGGATAGGTCATATGATCTTAGGAAAAGTTCCAATTTGGTTTGGATTTGATCATGAATTGAATTTGGATTTTGGTAGGTGAGTTGTAGGCTAGGTGGATTATCCGAATCCCTAAGGCATAACCTAATCCTATGGTTAACCCTTCTAAGTCTTTAGGCTTAGGTTAAGTGTTTACCTATTTATTATAAGTATCTTATGACTAGGGAAGTATTAGTGTCTAGAAGACTCCTAAGTCTAAGATGGGAAGATAGAATCTGCACTCCAAAAGTGAGGTCAATAGGCCTTAAGCCCCATAGTGTTTCCTTTGGAGATAGATGATTGAAAGACTAAAGCCAAGTTTCACATTATAGACTCGGAGACATCTTTATACTCTTTGATTGGGAGACCATGGATACATGAGAACAACATAGTTCCATCCTCTCTGCATCAGTGTATGAAGTTCGTGAGAGGTGGGATCGCCTACTATGTCAAAGGAGATCTCAAGCCATTTACCATTCACAAGGTCAGCAAATATGAGGATGCGGCTTACTAACTCACTCAAAATCAACAAGTCTATTTGCACGAACTTGGCCAACGTTTAAAAATAAAAGACAAAAGAAAAATAAAATGAAAAGATAAGATAAAATGAAAAAGGAAATAAAAGGGAGCGAAAATAGACTTGGAGGAGGAAGTGGAGTCTAACATTAGATTCCACCCATTCATATGGATAGGATGACGACCTCCACTGGCCGGTTGAGGGTCCAGTGGAAAACCTGGCCAGATAGAAAATATGTCCCAACTATTAGGAGTACACCTGCTATCCATATAGACTTAGAATTTAGTTCATAGGATGAGTCTTATGTGGTTAGCACACTAGCCAACTCTTCTCAACAGTGGATTCCCTTAGAGGTGACACTTGAGCCAAATGATGAAGCTTGGGCTCCAAAGCGAAGCATAAGTGTATCCAATTCAATATGTGAAATAGTTAGGCATCAGTTGGGAGCCTTAGCTCTAACCCCACTTTCCTCCAAAGAAGTTGAGGGTTTGGTAGTTAAGGAAGCCCCTAAGTCATCCATAGGTGTGAAGACTCAGAGGTTCTTTCTAGGAGCATCATCCTCAAGTCAAGAAGTTGATGTAGAACTTAAGGATGATTCATATAAAGATTTAATAGAATTACTTTTTGATTGATACTTGCCTTGCGTTCATAATTTAGCAAAGAAAGGCTTTATCCCATATACTTGGTAAAAGTATAGGTCAGATTACTTCAAAAGAATATGGAATAACAAATGCAAAAGCTCTCAATCAAGATCGGGACTAGGATTCAGTACAGTGGGTCCAATCGATGATGATAATTACTGCTTAGTCATCACCAATCAATTGGAATTTGCTAGGTTCTTTTCAAATCACATTAACTCATATGAGGAGTTGTTCTTAGAAACTTCAGATGATCTAGATGATTTTGAAGTCAAATATGCACTGTGAATGTTCGAAGAAGAGATCAAGTCAACCATCAATGAGCTCAAGAAAATCAACTTAGGAACTGAGGAAGATCCACGCCCGACATACATCAGTTCTTTGTTGAATAAAATTAAAACCAATGACTTAGTTAGGCTATTAACTGAGTTTATGAACTAATTTTCATGGAGTTATGAAGAGATGCTTGGATTGTCTCCTGACATAGCGGTCCATAAACTAGAAATAGAGCCTACTGCTAACCCTATCAAGCAAGCTCCTAGATACATGTGATTAGACATAGAATAAAAGTCATTTATAAAGTCAAGAAACTGATCAAAGATGGCTTCATCAGAGAAAAAAATACCCTACCTGGTTAGCCAGCATCATCCCAATTAAGAAAAAGAATGGCCAAATTCATATATGCGACAGTTTTAGGGATTTAAATAAAGCATGTCCAAAAGATGAATTTCCACTACCAATCTCGGAGCTGATGGTGGACATTGCCTCATCACATGCAATCTTCTCTTTCATGGATGGCTCATCTGGATATAACCAAATAAAGATGGCCTTTGAGGATGAAAGAAACACTACTTTTAGAACCCTGATCAAAATTTATTGCTATAAGGTCATGCCTTTCAGCCTTAAATATGCCAGTGCTGCATACAAACAAGCTATGACTCAAATCTTTGACGAACTCATTCATCATCAAGTCGAGTGCTATGTCGATGATCTCATGGTCAAAAGTATAGAAAAGGAAGACCATCTCTTTGACTTAAGAGTCATTTTTTAATAGTTAAGACAATTTAACCTCAAAAGGAACCCTTTGAAGTGTGCATTCAGATTAGCTTCAGGAAAATTCTTTGGGTTTGTTGTTCGACACCAAGGAATCAAAATAAAAGATCAAGGCGATATTTAAAACACCACCCCCTAAAATTTTAACTCAAATAAGATCATTTCAAGGGCGGTTGGCATATCTAAGATGCTTTAAATCCAACCTATAAGGAAGATGTCAGCCACTCTCAGCACTTGTTAAAAAGGATTGCAAGTTTAAGTGGGATGACAAGTGTGAGCATTCCTTCGAAGACATCGGCATTGCCATGGCTCTGACCCTATCACAGGAAAGCTATTCATAATTTACATTACTACGTTAGACGACTCCCATGGTGCTTTGTTTCCCCAAGCCAATGATGAAGGGAAGGAAAATGCACTATACTTGCTAAGCTGTCGTCTAATCCCAAGTAAGGCTAATTATCCATCCATTGAGAAGCATTGCCTAGTTTTAATCTTTTCATCCCAAAAGCTACAACACTACATGCTTCCTCATAAGGTGAACTTAATCTCTAGGATCAATCCACTATAGTATCTCATAATATGGCCGACGGTATCCAAACGGTTGGCACGACGGTCCATGATCTCTCACAATTTGACATTACCTTCTTACCCTCGTGCGGTGAAAGGACAAGCGCTAGCAGATTTCTTAACATCACTCCCACTTCTTGCTGACTCTCAGTTTAGTGATGATCTCCCCGATGGAAAAATCATGAATATAGGGGATACTAGCATTCACTACTGGAAGATGTTCTTTGATGGTGCGACTTCCTCTCAAAGAGGCGAAGAATTACAATCTACTTTTCCATGAAAGGCAGGGGTAGGAATAGTTCTCTTAACTCTAGGCCACTATGTGATGAGATTCTCATATCATCTGTCCAATCCTCGAGGAGAGAACACCATAGCATATGCTTTAGCTAAGCTTGCCAAGGAGTTGGCATGTTTGGAGGATGAGTCCATATCAATAAAGGTCTAAAATAGACAAGTCTTATCCCTTATTGATATTGAACTCATAGAAAAGTACTCTCTTTGAGGGGAGGTTGCCATTGCCAAGAAGGACGAGGAGTAAGATTGGAGGCAACCATTCATGGATTACTTAAATAAAGGTAAACTACCTCAAAAGAAGTCCCAAGCCCATCATATGAACTAGAGAGCACTTTCCTATGCTCTTATAGATGGTGTTTTATACCAACGATCTTTTGATCATATATGGTTACGTTATTTAGAAAAGTACAAAGTCTGTAAGATCGTGATCGACGTACACTCAGGATTATGTGGAGCCAACTAATCTGGTATGAAGATGAAAGCCAAGATCAAGAGATTGAGATAATACGGGTCATCGATGATCAAATATTACATGGATACTATAAGGAGATGCCACCAATGTCAAATAATAATGTGGTACTACACCAACCAGCCATCATTCTACATCCTACATTGGCCTCATGGCCATTCGAGTGTTGGGGTACCGATATAGTAGGTCCGATTGATCCTTCTTCTTCCAAGGGTCATTGATTCATCTTAGCTTCTACTAACTACTTTTCCAAATGGGCGAAGGCAATTCTACACAAAGAGATCATAGTTCAGCATGTGCTCTAATTTTTTAGGAACCATATTGTATATAGGTTCAGAGTGCCTTGATGAATTATATTTGATAATGGTACTACATTCAAGAGCATCGAGATCAAAAACTTTTCTCGAAGACACAACATAGATTGGAGATATTCTACCATAAACTACCCCAAATAAAACTACTTAGCAAAAGCCTTTAACAAAACTCTCATATAAATACTAAAGATGACACTCAATAATAATAAGCGATAGTGGAATGAGTAGTTAGTTGAAGCCCTGTGGGCCTACTGCACCACATATTGAACTCCAACTCAGTCTACTCCTTTCTCCTTAGTGTATGAGTCTGAAGTCAATCTACCATTAGAAGTCTAACTCCCATCACTAAGGATAGCAATGGGTAGCAAGATTACAATAGACCATAACGCCAAGTTGCGAATAGAAGAGCTCGAAGGTTTTGAGGAGAGACGCGTGTGAGCATGCCAAAACCTCGAGTTGTATAATACTAAAATGATTCAACCTCACAACAAGTTGGTCTGTCCTAGAGATTTTCAAGTAAGAGAGTTTATTTAGTTATAAGGAGATCGATTATTGCCCTTCATAAGATGGGAGACAAGTTTGAACCAACTTGTAAAGGCCCTTTTGCATAAAGAAGGCCTACTTAGGAGCATCTTATCAACTTATTAATCATAAGGGACAACGCCTAATGCTTCTAAATAATAGGCTCTACTTAAAGAAATATTATAAATTATATTCAAAAATAATTAACATCAATGAAAATTCCATTTCAAATTCAATCTCTTCCATGTTGAAAGTATTCTTATTTACGAATCTACCATGATGTGTTTCAGGTAGGTGTAAGGAACCTGAGCAACATCCTATTCTTCATCAACACAATACAAACACAAACTACACATAAGAATATAAAATAAACACATATCTTTTTTCTCGGGCTACTCTGAGTTGAGATAACGCCCCTAGTGGCACTCACTCAATAGCTGCTCTAGGTTAGGCTGATGTGCTGCCCTCTAGTGTGTCACCCTAGAGGTCTTCTTACTTTGGAGGATGTAAGTCTGCTATGCTTTCCTTCCATACTTGGCCACTGCACACTGACTAGCACCTTGTTAGTTTGGTAGGCCTTAATGTGTGGCCGGTAGTTACCTCATGTTGGCTTCATTTAAGAGGATGTGAGTCTGCTATGCTTTCTTCTTAGATTAGCCTTCTTGCATTGATTGGGTCGAGTATATTTAGAGTTTAGGATAAGTCTAGTGGTCTCCTTCCCTCATGCTTCAAGGCTGGGTTTGGTCCTGGGGCCTCAGTTGGAAAGTTGTAAGCTTCTTTCTTTTGATTGATCATTGCACACCAATAAACTTAGGTTGGTTCGTTCTATCTTGATGGATACACCACTCATGCGATGGATACACCTTAGGTTGGTTGGTTCTCGCACCTTAGGATACACCACTCATGGCGATGTAAGTCACTTCACTTTTCTGACTTGGCCACCATACACCTATAGGCTTTCTTTTTTAGGCCTCAAGATAATGCCTCTAGCAGCACCTCCCCTATGGGCACTATATTTGGATCACGTCTTTGAACCTATTTAGACACTACCTTGGTTACTATCGGATTGGACAGTTCCCCTTTCCTAGTAACCACCTTTGTGGTTGGAGAATCCATCCTGTTGATGTGCAAAATCTCTCTTGGTCCAGTAAATTTGAGATAGGTCAAGGCCTACATAGTCCCTTCTCAATGTGGCCTCTTGCACACCAACAAGGTCCACACAAACATATAAACAAAATATATATTCACTTGTGGATTAGGAGGACACCCATAGCGATACATTTTTCCAAGAAGGCATCATATTTTTAGGGCAGTGTCAGCAAAACTCCCTATTATAATCGCTTGACTACTCTTGAGTTGATATAAGTCCCTAGTGGCATTCACTCAATAGTCTCCCCTATGTCGGGATTGATTTGTTGTGCTACCAACAAGTCACCCTAAAGGTTCTTCCTCGCTTTAGAAGATGTAAGTCTGCTACATCTTCTTCCCCACTGTCGTTGCTGCAAAAGGCAACCCCTTAGGTTGGCTAGCTCTACCCATGGCGTAGGCTATCCCTTTGGATTTGTAAATGAGATAGGATAAGTCGATATAGCCCCTTCTCGGTGGGGTTTACTGGTCCATAAATTAAATCTATCAAATATGATCACATCCCGGGGATATGCCCTCATTTTAAAATCAAACTAAACCAAACAAACCAATATCAAATCACATGAAATTAAGATCAAATTAATCCTGACTACTTTTGAGTTGACATAAGTCCCCAGCAACATTCACTCAATAGTTGCCATAGGTCAGGTTCGATTTGTTGTGCATCCAACAGGTCACCCCAACAATTGTTCCTCGCTTTGGAAGATGTAAGTCTGCTACACCTTCTTCCTAGCATAGCGTTGCACATGGAAAGGCAACCCTTTAAGTTAGCTAGCTCTACCCCACAGCTGGTAGATTATCTCTTTGGATTTGTAAACCTAAGGTAAGTTAAGGCCAATATAGGCCCTTCTCAGTGGGTCCATCACACATCGATAGGTTAATTAATTAAATTAAACCCAATATGATTTTTCCCGGTGGGTTAAATTACACCATTCTCCCTAGTGGAGAAATCATATATAAACAAGTCAAGCAAATAAATCAAATTCAAAACACTCATAGTGGAGAAAAATTAAACCAACTCCCCCAATAGAGTCTAAATCAAAGAAATCTAACCAAACTCTTATTCTAGCAGTTACATCCCTAAAGAAATCTATGAAATCAAACTCAAATCCTAATCCCCAGCAGATAGACCAAACCTACATCCCTAGTGAAAGGTTCATATACCCGATCCCTAGTGGACTCGAGCCCATATCTTTAGCATATATGCCTCCACATCAATTAAAACAAATCAAATTAAAGTCAATTCGATCTTAATCCTTGGTGGATTATAGATTCTTATCCCCAATAGATCTTCTTTCCATAAATCATATAATCAAATCAAATTCAAACTTATCCCTTTTCTTCTTTATGCCCTCGACGACCCTCACTTATCATGTCCAATGCATGTGTGATCCCCTAGCGGATCTCACTCCATGTGCTTGACATGGAATTCTCATCGAATCTAATTTCTTCTTTTATGCACACCTTTAATAGTTTAACCAAAAGCCTAACAATCTATTCATTCAAATTTCATCATCTTAACATTGTAATCAACATTTTATGATTTGTGATTGTGTAAGCTCAAACTAACTATACAATATCATGCTAAACACATTATAGTGTGAATTAACACACTATATTATATTATAATATATGATGTTATATTATTATTTGCTATAATATAATATATTGTCTAACATTACACCTTATTAAAATCACTTAAAAGGAACAAATAACAAAATTTTCTCAAAATATGAATAATGTTCATTTTGGATGTAAAATTGTTATTTTTCGATTAGAAATGGTACAAAATAGCATAATTTTGGTGTTGCTTCTTAGTGTGTGCCATGAATTTGGCCAAATTCTTCCATCTTAACCTTCAAATTAACTTTTTGTGAGTTTTGACCCAATGTAAAATAACAAAAGTAAAAACATACTAAATTGTACAATAACATTTAGTAACACACCACCACATTCATATATATGTGAAGTGATTTTTTTATGTTCATTATATTTTAATATGCTTTCATATAATCTATTTTCTTACATTACACCTTACAATGAATCACTTTAAGCAAAAAAATTTATAAAATTTGGTTGAAAAATGAACATTTATTTTGGATGCAAATTTCCATTCTTTTGATTAAATGACACACCATAGCACCCAATGATGTTCCTAAAGCTTACCTTAAATTTGGCCAAATCCATCATCTCGACCTATAAATCAGTATTTTTATGAATTATTTTACAAACTCTACTACATCATACTATAACAAACTAAAATATGCTAAACAACAAGTAGTAATACACAATAGTATGCTATAATGCATGATGATACACTATGTTATGGCATCCTATATTATAATATACTATAACATATTAAATTATATTATATTGCATATCACATTACAAGGGATTGCTTAAGATGAAAAATCATAAAATTAGTCAAAACAATAAAAAACTATATATTTTAGTTCTATCACTTACATATTTTATATTGAAACAATATATTATGATGCCATGCTCTGCCTATTACGAATTTGGCTAAATTCCACCATTTTAAAGTCTAAATCAACATTTTTATAAATAATGCTAGTGCAGGCTCGACTGTATGATTGTGAAATACTAAAAGAATTTAAAATGTGTAGAATAATATATAATGATATATGATGTTATACTATGCTACAACATATAATATTTATTTTGAACATAAAATCTTACTTTTAGACTGGTGTAGCACCTTTGGTACTACAACCTAATTCCCACATAAAATTTAACAAATTTCATCATCTAATTTATTAAATAAATATTTTTTATGATTTATATTAATATAGTATAGGGCACAATACCATAATAGACTAAAACATTTCAAAACATCTTATAACATCTAGAAACACATCACTACATGCTCAAATATATGATGGTACATTATACTATAATATATGGTAATATAATATGATTTAGGATTAAGGTTTAGGGTATTCAAATCTCTAATAGTCAAGGGAAAGTCACTTGAAGACATTTTCTTTAGCTACCATAACTAAGTTAGGATTAGGTCATTCTTTAGATCTACTCCAACTGACATCTTTATTCAATGTTTAAGGTTTAGGGTTAGGGTTTAGGTTTAGGGTTTAGGGTTTAGGTTTAGTTTAGGTTTAGGGCTTATGGTTTAGGCTTAGTTTATGGTTTAGGGTTTAGGGTTTTTTAGGGTTTAGGGTTTTTTAGGATTTAGGGTTTATGGTTTAGGGTTTAGGTTTAGGGTTTAGGGTTTAGGGTTTGGGGTTTAGGATTTAGGGTTTTTAGGGTTTAAGGTTTACGATTTAGGGTTTCGGGTTTAGAGTTTAGGGTTTATGATTTAGGGTTTAGGGATTAGGGTTTAAAGTTTAGGGTTTAGGTTTTAGGTTAAGGGTTTAAGTTTTAGTTTAGGATTTATGATTTAGTGTTTAGGGTTTAAGTTTTTTTTTAATAGAAAAAAAATTCAAATTTGACATTTCTTTTTTTTTTTCATCAACCAAGTAGCACCCTAAGTTTTCTAAGACATAAGCGATGATAGATAAAAAATGTGAACCCATAGAGCAAATCAAAAACCTTAGATAAGTTGAATCATCTCTACCATAAAGACACTCCATAAGCAGCAGTTGGATTGGCCGTTCTTCAGTTTCTCTAGTTCCCATCAAAACCACCCCCGCCTCTCAAGTAGCGGGATCCACCATCATATCCTTGATCTCTCCCTCACCACCACCATGGTTATAACCTCCATCGCTCTTCCTGCCTCCATAACCACCATTGTTCTAACCACCACCTCAATATTCACCAGCACCTCTAGATCCCCCATGACCACTGGGATAACCACCACCTTTGCCTTCGCCTCCACCACCAGATCTATACTTAGCCTAGTTGATGATGATGAACCTCCCATCAAGCTTCTACCCATTCTTAAGGTTTAGGGTTAGTTTAGGTTTTAGGGTTTTAGGGTTTAGGGTTTATGGTTTTAGGGTTTAGGGTTTAGGGTTTATGGTTTAGGGCTTAGGGTTTATAATTTAAGGTTTTGGGTTTGTGGTTTTGGGTTGTAGGTTTAAGGTTGTAGATTTAGGGTTTAGGGCTTAGGAGTAGTTTTAGGGTTTAGGGTTTAGGATTTAGGGTTTAGGGGTTTTTTTAAAAAATTAAGTAAACTGGTAGGTTTTGGTTTATTTAGTTTATGTTTTATTTATTTGAGTTTATTTTATTTTTTATTTTTATTGGTTAATCTTTTATTTTTATTTAGTTTAATTTATTTATTTTAGGTTATTTAACTTAGTTTAGGTTTTTTATTTTAGTTTTTTTTAGGTTTAGGTTTATTTTTAGTTGAGTTTTATTTTTAATTTTTAGGATTAAGTTTTATATTTTATTTTTAGGTTTAGGTTTAGGTTTTTATTTTGTTTTTTTAGGATTAGGTTTTAGGTTTTTATTTTAGGTTTATTCTTAGGTTTTATTTTTTAGTTTAGGTTTATTTTTAGTTTAATTTATTATATTTAGTTTTGATTTAGGTTTGGTTTATATTTTAGTTATTTTAGTTTAGTTTATTTTAGTTTAGGTTTAGGTTTATTTTATTTTTATTTAGGTTTAGGTATTTTTAGTTTAGGGTTTATTTTATTTATTTTTAAGTATTATTTTTAGGTTTATTTTCTAGGTTTAGGTTTTTAATTAGTTTTTTTAGGTATATTTTATTTTTATTTTATGTTTACATTTTATTTTATTTAGGTTTTTATTTTTAAGTTTAGTTTAGGCTTTTATTTATTTTAGTTTAGTTTAGTTTTTATTTATTATTTTATTTTATTATTTAGGTTGAGGTTTAGGTTTTAGTTTATGTTTTTGTATTATTTTCTTTTTTTATTTTATTTTGGTTTAGGTATTTTTATTTATCTTATTTTTAGGTTTTATTTAGTTTAGGTTTAGGTTTTTAGGTTTTCTGATTTTTAAGGTTTAGGGTTTAGGGTTCGTTTAGGGTTTCGAGTTTAGGGTTAGTTTAGGGTTTAGGTTTTAGATTTAGGATTTAAGTTTTAGTTTGGGGTTTAGGGTTTAAGGTTTTTTTAAGAGAGAACAAATTCAGATTCAACATTTCTTCTTTTCAATTTCATCAATCAAGTAGCACCCCAAGTTTTCTAAGTCACAACAACATAGATAAAAAATGAGCACCCATAAAGCAAATCAAAAACCTTAGATAAGTTGAACCATCTATATTGTAAAGACACAGTTCAATAAATAGTAGATCAGATTGGTCGTTCTTCAGTTTCTCCAGTTCCCATCAGAACCACCCCTGCCTCTCGAGTAGCAAGATCCGCCATCATATCCCCGATCTCTCCCTCTGCCACCTCCAAATCCATAAGCACCTCCAGATCCCCCACCACCATTGAGATAACTGCCACCTCTGCCTTCACCTCCACTACTAGATCTAGAATGAGCCTAGTTGACGGTGACATTTCTACCATCAAGGTTATTCCCATTCTTAGGGTTTAGGGTTAGTTTTCGGTTTAGGGTTTGGGGATTGGGGTTTGGGATTGTAGGTTTTAGGGTTTAGGGTTTAGGTTTTAGGGTTTAAGGTTTAGGGTTTAGGTTTTAGGGTTTAGGGTTTAGGGTTTAGGGTTTAGAGATTAGGGATTAGGGTTTAGAATTTTAGGGTTTAGGGTTTAGGGTTTAGGGTTTAGGGTTGTAGGTTTAGGGTTAATTTTAGGGTTTAGGGTTTAGGGTTTTTTTTTAAATTAAATAAATCCATAGGTTTAAGTTTATTGAGTCTATTTATTATTTATTTCAGTTTATTTTATTTTTTATTTATATTTAGTTTAGTTTTTTATTTTTGTTTATTTTTTAAGTTTAGGTTTACTTTTAGTTGAATTTTATTTTTATTTTATTTTTAAGGTTTAGGATTTATTTTTTATTTTTAGGTTTAGGTTTAGGTTTTTATTTGATTTTTTTAGGTTTAGGTTTTAAGTTTTTATTTTAGGTTTATTTTTAGGTTTATTTTTAGTTTAGTTTATTTTATTTAGTTTAAGTTTAGGTTTAGGTTGAGTTTATTTTAGGTTTAGGTTTAGGTTTTCTTTATTTTAGTTTAGGTTTATGTACATTTTATTTTGTTTAATTTATTTGTATTTTTAGTTTAGTTTTTTTTTTATTTTAGGGTTTATGTTTTATTTTTTATTTATTTTTAGGGTTATTTTTTAGGTTTAACATTTTGTTTAGTTTTTATTTTATTTTATTTTGGGTTTATTTTATTTTTATTTTATGTTTAATTCTTATTTTATTTAGGTTTTTAATTCTTAGGTTTATTTTATTTTTTATTCTAGTTTAGGTTTTATTTTCTTTATTTAAGTTTATTTTTATTTTTTATTTTATTTTATTGTTAGGTTTAGGTTTAGGTTTTTGTTTTAGTTTTAAATTTTTTATTTTATTTTATTTCATTTTAGGTTTATTTATTTATTTATTTTATTATTAATTTTTATTTAGTTTAGGTTTAGGTTTTTAGGTTTTTATGGTTTAGGGTTTAGGGTTTATGGTTTAGGGTTTAGTATTTAGGGTTTAGGATTTAGGGTTTTAGGGATTAGGGTTTTTGGGTTTAGGGTTTAGGGTTTAGGGTTAGGGTTTAGGGTTTAGGGTTTAGGTTTAGGGTTAAGGGTTAGATTTGGATGTAGAATTAGTTTAGGGTTTAAGGTTTTAGGGTTTAGGTTTTTTTGGGTTTAGGGTTAGTTTTGGTTTAGGTTTTTTTATTTATTTTATTTTTAGGTTTAGCTTTAACTTTAGGGTTTAGGGTTTAGGGTTTAGGGTTAATTTAGGGCTTAGTGTTTAGGGTTGAAGGTTTGGGGTTTATGGTGTAGGGTTTAGGGTTTAAGTTTTAGGCTTAGTGTTTAAGTTTTAGTTTAGGGTTTAGGGTTTAAGGTTTAAGATTTTTTTTATTAAGAGAGAACAAATTTAGATTCAACATTTCTTCTTTTTGATTTCATCAACCATGTAGCACCCTAGGTTTTCTAAGACATAAGTGATGACATAGATTAAAAATGAGCACCCATAGAGCAAATAAAAAACCTTAGATAAGTTGAACCATCTCTACTATAAAGACACATTTCTATAAGCAGTAGATCAGATAAGTCGTTCTTCAGTTTCTCTAGTTCTCCTAAGAACCACCCCTGCCTCTTGAGTAGCACGATCCACCATCAAATCCCGGATCTCTCTCTTCGCCTCCACCACAGTTGTAACCTTCATCCCTCCTCCCGCCTCCATAACCACCACTACTCGACCACCACCTCCATATCCACGGCACCTAGATCCCCACCACCCTTTGCGATAGCAGCCACCTCGCCTTCACCTCCGCTAGATCTGGGTGAGCTGGTTGGTGATGTTATCAAGGTTCTTTCCATTGTTAAGGTTTAGGGTTAGTTTACGGTTTAGTGTTTAAGGTTAGTTTAGGGTTTAGGATTTAGGGTTTGGGGTTTAGGGTTTAGGGATGTAGGTTTTAGGGTTTAGGGTTTAGGGTTTAGGCTTCAGGCTTTAGGCTTTAGGGATTTTAGGTTTAGGGTTTAGGGCTTAGGGTTTAGGATTTTAGAGTTTAGGGTTTAGGTTTAGGGTTTAGGGTTTAGGGTTTAGGGCTTATTATTTAGGGTTTAGGGTTTAGGGTTTTTGGGTTTAGGGTTGTAGGTTTAGGGTTGAAGGTTTAAGGTTTAGGGTTTAGAGTTTAGGAGTTAGGGTTTAGGGTTTTTTAAAGTAAATTGGTAGGTTTAGGTTTATTTAGTTTACTTATTATTTATTTCATTTTATATTTTTATATTTTATTTTATTTAGTATAATTTATTTATTTTAGGTTTATTTATTTTAGTTTAGGTTTTTTATTTAGTTTTTTTAGGTTTAGGTTTATTTTTTAGTTGAGTTTTATTTTTATTTTATTTTTAAGCTTTAGGTTTTAATTTTTATTTTTTGGTTTAGGCTTAGGTTTTATTTTATTTTTTTAAGATTAGGTTTTTATTTTAGGTTTATTTTAAGGTTTTGTTTTTTAGTTTAGGTTTAGGTTTAGTTTTAGTTTATTTTATTTTATTTAGTTTAGGTTTAGGTTTAAGTTTAGTTTATTTTAGGTTTTGGTTTTGGTTTTATTTATTTTAGTTTAGGTTTAGGTTTATCTTATTTTTTTATTTTATTTTTATTTTAGGTTTTTGTTTTTTTTTAGTTTAGGGTTTAGGTTTTATTTTTAATTTTTTTAGGTTTTATTTTTAGGTTTATTTTTTTAGGTTTAGGTTTTTATTTAATTTTTATTTTATTTTATTTTAGTTTTATTTTATTTTTATTTTATGTTTAGTTTTTTATTTAGGTTTTTTATTCTTAGGTTTATTTTATTTTTTAAGTTTTGTTTAGGTTTTTATTTATTTTATTTTAGTTTAATATTATTTTTTATTTTATTTTACTTTTAAGTTTAGGTTTAGGTTTTAGTTTAGATTTTTATTTTATTTTATTTTATTTTATTTATTTAGGTGTAGGTTTTTTTATTTAATTTAATATTACATTTTATTTAGTTTAGGTTTATGTTTTTAGGGTTTAGGTTTTAGGGTTTAGGTTTTAGGATTTATGGTTTTAGGGTTTAAGGTTTTAGGGTTTAGGGTTTAGGGTTTAGGGTTAGGGTTTAGGGTTTAGGGTTTAGGATATAGTGTTTAGGCTTTAGGGTTTATAGTTTCATAGTTTAAAGTTTAAGTTTAGTTTAGGTTTAGGTTTAGTGTTTAGGGTTTAGGAGTTTTAAATTTAGATTGGGTTTAGGTTTAGGTTTTAGGTTTAGGTTAAGTTTAGTTTAAGGTTTAGGGTTTAGGAGTTTAGGTTTAGTTAATTAGTGTTAAAGTTCTTTAGGGTTTAGTTAGTTTAAGTTTTAGGTTTAAGGATAGTTTAAGTTTAGGTTTAGGTTAGGTTTAAAGGGTTAGGGTTTAATGTTTAGGGTTTAGGGTTGTAAGTTTAGGGTTGAGGATTTAGGATTAATTCTAGGGTTTAGGGTTTAGGGTTTTTTTTAATTAAGTAAACTGGTAGGTTTAGGTTTATTTAGTTTATTTTTTATTTGTTTTTGTTTTTTTTAGTTTATTTTATTTTATATATTTATTTAGGTTTATATTTTATTTTTATTTAGATTAGCTTATTTATTTTAGGTTTATTTATTTTAGTTTAGGTTTTTTATTTTAGTTTATTTTTTAGGTTAACATTTTGGTTTAAGTTTATTATTTAGCTAAGTTGTATTTTTATTTTATTTTTTTAGGTTTAGGTTTTATTTTTTAATTTTAGGTTTAGGTTTATGATTTTATTTTATTTGTTTAGGTTTAGGTTTCAGGTTTTTATTTTAAGTTTTTTTTATTTTATTTTTTAGTTTAGGTTTAAGTTTATTTTTAGTTTATTTTATTTTCTTTTTTAGGTTTAAGTTTAGTTTATTTTTAGTTTAGGTTTAGGTTTCATTTATTTTAGTTAGTTTATTTTAGTTTAGGTTTAGGTTTATTTTATTTTGTTTATTTTATTTTTATTTTAGGTTTATTTTTTTTACTTTAGGGATTAGATTTTATTTTTTTATTTATTTTTAGGTTTATTTTTTTAGTTTAGGTTTTTATTTAGTTTTTATTTTATTTTTTTATTTTTTATTTTATTTAGGTTTTTATTCTTAGGTTTATTTTATTTATTTAGTTTAGTTTAAGTTTTGGTTTATTTTATTTTAATTTATTTTATTTTAATTTTATTTTATTTATTAGTTTAGGTTTAGGTTTTAGTTTTGGTTTTTATTCTATTTTATTTGTTTTATTTTATTTAGGTTTTTAATTTTATTATTAGGTTTATTTAGTTTATGTTTAAGTTTTCAAGTTTTTTGGGTTTCAGGTCTAGGGTTTAGGGTTTAGGTTTTAGGGTTTAGGGTTTAGGGTTTAGGGTTTAGGGTTTTATGGTTTAGGGTTTAGGGTAAAGGTTTAAGGTTTAGGGTTTAAGGTGTAGTATTTAGGCTTTAGGGTTTAGGGTTTAGGGTTAGCTTAGGGTTTAGGGTTAGTTTAAGGTTTAGGATTTAGACTTTAGGATTTATGATTTTTAGGGTTTAGGGTTTAGTATTTAGCTTATTTATTTTAGTTTAGGTTATTTAATTTTATTTATGATTTCATCAACCAAGTAACACACCAAGTTTTCTAAGACTGACGACATAGATAAAAAATGAGCACGCATAGAGCAATTCAAAAACCCCAGATAATTTGACTGTCTCTAATGTAAACACAGTTTCATAAGCAACAGATCAGATCGGTCATTCTTTAGTTTCTTCAGTTCCCATCAGAACCACCCCGACCTCTCGAGTAGCGGGATCCACCATCATATCCCCGATCTCTCCCTCTTCCACCACCAAGGCTGTAACCTCTGTTGCTCCTCCCACCTCCATAACCACCACTGCTCTGACCACCACCTCCATATCCACTAGCACATCCAGACCCCCCCACCACCACTGAGATAATCGTTGTCTCTTCCTTTGTCTCCACCGCCAGATCTAGACTAAGCTTACTTAACAGTGATGTTCCTACTATCAAGGTTCTGCCCATTCTTAGGGTTTAAGTTTTGGTTTAATTTTATTAGGTTTTAGGGTTTAAGTTTATTTTTTTTAATTTTATTAGTTACTTTAGGTTTAAGTTTAGGGTTTAGGGTTTAGGGTTTTAGGGTTTATGTGTTTAGGGTTTAAGGTTTAGGGTTAGGGTTTAGGGTTTAGGGTTTTTTAAGGTTTAGGGTTTAGCATTTAGGGTTTAAGGTTGTAGGTTTAGAGTTTAGGGTTTAGGGTTTAGGGTTACAATTTAGGGTTTTTGTTTTTTGTTTAAATTAAGTAAACTTGTACATTTAAGTTTATTTAGTTTATTTTTTATTTATTTTAGTTTAGTTTATTTTTTATTTATATTTAGGTTTATTTTTATTTTTATTTAATTATATTTATTTGCTTTAGGTTTATTTATTTTAGTTTATTTTTTAGATTTAGGTTTACTTTTTAGTTGAGTTTTATTTTATTTTATTTTTAGTTTATGTTTTATTTTTTATCTTTAGGTTTAGGATTAAGTTTTGTTTTTTTAGGTTTAGGTTTTAGGTTTTTATTTTAGGTTTTTTTGATTTTATTTTTTAGTTTAGGTTTAGGTTTATTTTAAATTTATTTTCTTTTGTTTAGTTTGGGTTTAGGTTTAGGTTTAGGTTTTACTTATTTTAGTTTAGCATATTTTAATTTAGGTTTAGGTTTATTTTATTTTGTATATTTTATTGTTATTTTAGGTTTAGGTTTTTTTAGTTTAGGGCTTAAGTTTTATTTTTATTTATTTTTAGGTTTTATTTTTATTTTTATTTTTAAGGTTTATGTTTTTATTTAGTTTTTATTTAATTTTATACTAAGTTTATTATATTTTTATTATACATTTAGTTTTTAGTTTATATAAGTTTCTTCTTCTTAGGTTTATTTTATTTTATTTTAGTTTATCTTATTTATTTTATTTTTTTATTTTATTTAGGTTGAGGTTTTTTATATATTATTTTTAAGTTTTACTTAGTTCAGGTTTAGGTTTTTATGTTTTTAGGGTTTAAGGTTTAGGGTTTAGGGTTTAGGGTTTAGGGTTTTAGGGTTTAGGGTTTAGGGTTTAATCTTTAAGGTTTATGGATTAGGGTTAGCCTAGGGTTTTCTTTTTAAAACTAAGTAAACGAGGGTTTAGGTTTCAAGTTTAAGGTTTTCTTTAACAAAGAACAAATTTATATTCAATATTTTTTTTTGATTTCATCAACCAAGTAGCACCGCAAGTTTTCTAAGACACGAGCGACGACATAGATAAAAAATGAGCACCCATAGAACAAATCAAAAACCTTAGATAACTAGAACCATATCTACTGTAAAGATGCAGTTCCATAAGCAGTAGAAAAGATCAGTCATTATTCAATTTCTCCAGTTCCCATTAGAACCACCCTGCCTCTCGAGTAGTGGGATCCATGATCATATCCCGATCTTTCCCTCTTCCACCACCACGGCTTTAACCTCTATCGCACCTCCCACCTCCACAACCGCCACTACTTTGACCACAACCTCCATATCCCCCACCACCTCTGTGATAATAGTGTCAACTTTGCCTCCACCTTGATCTAGATGAGCTAGTTGGGGTGATGTTCTTGCCATCAAGGTTCTACCCGTTCTTAGGGTTTAGGGTTAGTTTAGGGTTTAGGGTTTAGGGTTTTAGGGTTTAAGGTTTAGGGTTTAGGGTTTAAGGTTTTAGGGTTTAGGGTTTAGGGTTTAGGGTTTAGGGTTTAGGTTTTAGAGTTTAGGGTTTTAAGGTTTAGCATTTAAGGTTTAAATTTTAGAGTTTAGGGTTTTAGGGTTTAGGGTTTATGGTATAAGGTTGTAAGTTTAGGGTTTAAGATTTTGGGATTAGGTTTTTTTTTTTCAATTATGTAAACTAGAGGTTTAGGTTTATTTAGTTTATTTTTTATTTATTTGAGTTTATTTTATTTTTATGTTTATAAAAATTTATTTTTTTATTTTTATTTAATTTAGTTTATTTATTTTAGTTTTATTATTTTAGTTTAGTTTTTATTTTAGTTTATTTTAGGTTTTTAGTTTAGGTTTAAGTTTTTTATTTATTTTATTTAGATTTTAGGTTTTATTTTTTAGGTTTATTATTTTTATTTTATTTAGGTTTAAGTTTTAGGTTTATTTTTAGGTTTATTTAGGTTTTATTTTTAGGTTTAGGTTAGGGTTTATTTATTTTAGGGTTTAGGTTTATGGTTTTATTTAGGTTTTATTTTTTAGTGTTTATTTTATAGGTTTATTTATTTATTTATATTTAGGTTATTTTAGTTTATTTATTTAGGGTTGAGACTTTATAATTTATGGTTTAGTTTCTTTTTTTTAAATTTAGGTTTAGTTTTTAGTTTATTTTTTATTTATTTTAGTTTATCTTTTTTCTTTTGATTTAGGTTAATTTTTATTTTTTTTAATTTATGTATTTTAGGTTTATTTATTTTAGTTTAGGTTTTTTATTTTAGTTTATTTTTAGGTTTTGGTTTATGTTTATGTTTTTTTTTAGTTTAGTTTTATTTTTATTTTATTTTTCTAGGTGTAGGTTTTATTTTTTATTTTTTGGCTTAGGTTTAAGTTTTTATTTTATTTTTTAGGTTTATGTTTTTAGTTTTAATTTTAGCTTTACTTTTAGGTATTATTTTTTAGTTTAGGTTTAGGTTTATTTTTAGTTTATTTTATTTTATTTACTTTGGGGTTTAGGTCTAGGTTTAGTTTTTATTTATTTTAGTTTATTTTATTTTGTTTATTTTAGGTGTTTTTGGTTTAGGGCTTAGGTTTATTTTTAGGTTTTATTATTAGGTTTATTTTTTAGGTATGGGTTTTTATTTAGTTCTTATTTTATTTTATTTTAGGTTTAGTTTATTTTTCTTTTACATTTGAATATTTATTTATTTTAGTTTAATTTAGTTTTTATTATTTTTATTTTATTTTTATGCTTTGGTTAATGTTTATGTTTTGGTTTAGGTTTTAGTTTAGGTTTTTTATGTTTTTATTTTATTTTATTTTATTTCAATTTTGGTTTTTTTTATTTTATTAGGTTTTATTTAGTTTAAGTTTAAGTTTTAAGGTTTTTAGTGTTTAATGTTTAGTGTTTAGGGTTTGAGATTTAGAGTTTAGGTCTTATGGTTTAGAGTTTAGGGTTTATGGTTTTAGGGTTTAGGGATTAGGATTTAGGGTTTAGGGTTTAGGGTTAGCTTAGGGTTTAGGGTAAGTTTAAGGTTTAGGTTTTAGGATTTAGTGTTTAGGTTTAGGGTTTATGGCTTTATTGTTTAGGGTTTAGGGTTTAGGGTTGTAAGTTTAGGGTTAATGGTTTAAGGTTTAGGGTTAGGGGGTTTTTTTTTTAAAAAAATGAAAATTAAGTAATCTAGTAGGTTAAGATTTACTTAGTTTGTTTAGTTTATTTTTTATTTATTTTCATTTATTTTATTTTTTATTTTTATTTAGGTTTATTTTTTACTTTTTATTAGTTTAGTTTCTTTATTTTAGGTTAATTTATTTTAGTTTATTTTCTATGTTTAGGTTTAGGTTTAGGTTTATTTTTTAGTTTAGTTTTATTTTTATTTTATTTTTTAGGATTAGATTTAATTTTTTTTTTATATTTAGGTTTAGGTTTAGGTTTTAGGTTTTTATTTTAGATTTATTTTTAGGTTTTATTTTTTAGTTTAAGTTTAGGTTTATTTTTTGTTTATTTTATTTTATTTAGGGTTTAGGTTTAGGTTTAGGTTTATGTTTTATTCATTTTAGTTTAGTTTATTTTAGTTTTTTTATTTTAGGTTTAGGTTTTTTTTTAATTTAGGGTTTAGGTTTTATTGTTTATTTATATTTATGTTTTATTTTTAGGTTTAGGTTTTTATTTAGTTTTTATTTTTTTTTATTTTAGGTTTATTTTATTTTTATTTTAGGTCTTTTATTTTTTTATTTTTTATTTTTTGTTTAGGTTTTTATTTATTTTATTTTATTTTAGTTTTTATTTTTTTTAATTTCTTTTTAGGTTTAGGTTTAGCTTTATGTTTAGGTTTAGGTTTTTATTTTATTTTATTTTTTTATTTTATTTGGGTTCAAATTTATTATTACTTTATTTTTTAGGTTTCATTTAGTTTAGGTTTAGGTTTTAGCTTTTAGGTTTAGTTTAGGGTTTAGTTTAGGGTTTGGGGTTTGGGATTTAGGGTTTAGGGTTTAAGGTTTAGGGTTTAGGGTTTAGGGTTTAAGGTTTAGGGTTTAAGGTTTAATATTTGTGGTTTAGGGTTAAGGGTTTAGGGTTTAGGATTTAGGCTTTAGGGTTTACGGTTTAGGGTTTCAAGGTTTAGGGTTTCTAAGATTTAGGCTTTAGGATTCAGGTTTTAGGTTTTAAGTCTAGGGTTCAAGTTTTAGTTTAGGGTTAGGGTTTTGGTTTTTTTTAACAAAGAACAAATTCAGATTCAACATTACTTCTTTTGATTATCATAGTAACACCAAGTTCTCTAAGATACAGCGATGACATAAATAAAAAAATGAACATGCTTAGGAATCAAAACCCTAGATTACTAGATCTCTCTTAAAGTGTTTTAAGGAGATCGGATTTTTCTTGATTTTTATTCCATAACAACCTCGGCCTCTCTGATCCACCATCATATCTCGATCTCTTAGGTTTAACCTCCATTTAGCCTCCATCACCATATTTAGACCACCATTCTACAACACCTCTAGATACAATCACTACAATGTTTAGCCTCCTTTTATCTGAGCTTGGTGATGTTCTTATCGTAGTTATGTCCATTCTTAGGGTTTAAGTTTAAGTTTAGGTTTATTTTATTTTAGGGTTTAGGTTTATTTTTTAATTTATTTAATTACTTTTGGTTTAGGTTTAGGGTTTAGGGTTTAGGGTTTAGGGTTTAGGGTTTAATTTTATTGGTTAGGTTTTGGGTTTAGGGTTTTTGGGTTTATGCTTTTTTTGGATTTAGGATTAGGGTTTAGGTTTAGTTATAGGTTTAGGGTTTAAGGTTAGTTTTAGGGTTTAGAGTTTACAGTTTAGGATTTAGGGTTTAAATGTTTTTTTTAAATAAAATTAAGTAAACGAGTATGTTTAGGTTTGTTTAAATTATTTTTTATTTATTTTAGTTTTTTTTTTTTTAGTTAGGTTTGATTTTTATTTTTATTTACTTTAGTTTATTTATTTTATTTTTATTTATTTTTGTTTAGGTTTTTTATTTTAGTTTATTTTTTAGGTTTAGGTTTATATTATTTTTTAGTTTAGTTTTATTTTAATTTTATTTTTTATATTTAGGATTTATTTTTTAGTTTTAGGTTTAGGTTAAGGTTTTTATTTTACTTTTTTAGGTTTATGTTTTAGGTTTTTATTTTAGGTTATTTTTTAGGTTTTATTTTTTATTTTAGGTTTGGGTTTATTTTTAGTTTATTTTATTTTATTTAGTTTAGGGTTTAGGTTTAGGTTTTATTTATTTTAGTTTAGTTTATTTTAGTTTAGGTTTAGGTTTATTTTGTTTTGTTTATTTTATTTTTATTTTAGGTTAAGTTTTTATTTTTAGTTTAGGGTTTGGATTTTACTTTTTATTTACTTTTAGGTTTTACTTTAAGGTTTATTTTTTAGGTTTTGGTTTTTATTTAGTTTTTATTTTATTTTATTTTAGGTTTATTTTATTTTTATTTTACATTTAGTTTTTTCTTTATTTATATTTTTTATTATTAGCTTTATTTTATTTTATTAGTTTAGTCTAAGTTTTTATTTAATTTATTTTAGTTTATTTTTATTTTTTTTATTTTTTTTATTTTTAGGTTTAGGTTTAGGTTTTAGTTTATGTTTTAATTTTATTTAGGTTTAGGTTTTTTATATTTATCTTTTTTTTGCTTTAGATTTAAGTTCTTAGGTTTTTAGGGTTTAGGGTTTATGATTTAGGGTTCAAGATTTAGGGTTTTAGGGTTTAGGGTTTTAAGATTTAGGGTTGAGGGTTAGGGTTTAGGGTTTAGGATTTTTAGGGTTTAGGGTTTAGGCTTTAGGTTTTATATAAATTAAATAAACTAGTAGGTTTAGGTTTATTTAGTTTATTTTTTCTATATTTTATTTAGTTTTTATTTTTGTTTAGGTTTATTTATTATTTTTATTTAGTATTGTTCATTTATTTTAGGTTTATTTATTTTAATTTATTTTTTAGGTTTAGGTTTAGGTTTATGTTTATTATTTAGTTTACTTTTATTTTTATTTTATTTTTTAGGTTTAGATTTTATTTTTTATTATTAGGTTTAGGTTTAGGTTTTTATTTTATTTTTTTAGGTTTAGGTTTTAGGTTTTTATTTTAGGTTTATTTTTGATTTATTTTATTTTTAGTTTAGGGTTTAGGTTTAGTTTATTTTAGGTTTAGGTTTAGGTTTTTTATTTATTTTAGTTTAGGTTTCTCTTTATTTTATTTTGTTTATTTTAGGTTATGTTTTTTTTAGTTTAGGGTTTAGGTTTTTTTATTTATTGTTAGGTTTTCTTTTTAGGTTTATTATTTATGCTTAGGTCTTTATTTAGTTTTAATTTTATTTTATTTTAGGTTTACTTTATTTTTATTTTATTTAGGTTTTTTATGTTTAGGTTTATTTTATTTTTTAGTTTAGTTTAGGTTTTTATTTATTTTATTTTATTTTATTTTAGTTTTTATTCTTTATTTTATTTTATTTTTAGGTTTATGTTGAGGTTTAGGTTTTAGTTTAGGTTTTTATTTTATTTTATTTTTTTTATTTAGGTTTAGGTTTTTTTATTTATTTTATTTTTAGGTTTAATTTAGTTTTGGTTTAGGTTTTTAGATTTTTAGGGATTATGATTTTAGGTTTAGGGTTGAGGTTTTAGTTTAGGATTTAATGTTTTTTGTTTTTTTTAGCAGAGAACAAATTCTTATTCAACATTTCTTCTTTTCGATTTCATCATCCAAGTAACAAACTAGGGAAGTGAGGTAATCAAACAACCTCCTTGGGCTAGCTAAAGCCTAGTGTTCCTGGGATGTCCAGATAATATACCCATTACCATTCAATCTTACATAAATCAACACATGTATAGAGGAAAGAGAACTCAATATTCATACACTTAAGCTATAAGCACGTGCATTTCTTATGTATTTATAACTAGCATCATAACACATATTATTATTCATTGATAAGCTTTTAAAAATTACATTTTGATTTAATAGTGATAATAGCCACACATATATTAAATTAAATCAACACATGCAAGCTTACATAAAATAAATCCATTTTATTTTACTTGATTTTGAAAAGATGGATGCATGAATTCAAATGACATACCAAATTTAACATGATTGGAAAGAAGACAATCAAATATAAACATGTGATTCATTGAACCAAACTAGTTCTTAAGGATAATCAAATCAAATATGATTATTTAAAGCAAACCAAAGCTTCTTTATTAATTAAGTTTTGGATTTGATTTGATTTAAAGAGGAGAAGAGAAATCATCACTTGCTATCTTAAACCCATTCCCACATTAGTGATTTGATTTAATTTAAAGAAATGTAATTAAGTTGATTTTATGGGTTAATTAAGTTGAACCTTTAATTAGATGAATTAATTACTCTTACCTATGTTACCTTAAAGTAATTAAATAAAAATTATGAGCCAACATGATTAGCATGGAAAATAAACTTGCAATGATCCTAGAAAATAAAGGCTATTGGCTCATGATTAAATAGTTAATTATAGGACTTTAATTACTCTTATTATTTTCCCACACATGTGGAGTAACCATAATTTCATTAAACTCCTTCAGATTATTAAACACCTAAAGATCTACCCCATGATTTAATTAATTATGGTCTGATGTGATTACAATTTCAATTTGATTAAGTGATTTAATTAATTAGTTAAATTTTAATTAATTTCATTTTAAAAAAAGTGTGAAATGAACTTAGGGAAAGGGGACCCAACCTTATTCCTTAGTTCACTCACTGTTGAACAATGATTAATAAACTTAATTAACCAATTTATTATTGTTCATGGGATTAATTAATTTACAAGAGTAGTTAAGGTTTAATTAGTCAATTTTCCTAATTAAGTGAGCAATAAATCCCAAGAAATTCATGGGAGGCAGAGGTCACAAAATTTGGGATTAATTGCTCAAGTAATTAAAATTTAGGTAAGCTAATTAATTTTGTAATTAAACCTTAATTACTATTCAAAATTAGTTAAGACCATTTTTAATTAATTCTCCTTTGAAATACCTTTAAAATGAGTATTTATTTGCAATTTTTTGATTTCTCTCTAATTTTTATGATATTTAGAAGTTTTATCATTAGAAATGATTAGTTAAGCCTAATTAAAGCCTAATCCTGTTTACCATGTGGAGTGTTGACGTGGCGCACTTTCCATGTGGCACCGTGGGATTGGCTACTTGAAACTTGTCCAACTCAGCGCCTATGTGGCAGACGCGATTAGTCCCACAGCTTAATAGGATTAAATTAGATTGATCTAGCAAATCTAATCATGACCGTCCATTCCGATCACATGGAATGGATGGTGCATGATCTAACGTCACTCGAGTGATAGAGAATGGAGTCTGTCAACTATTGGTCACTTGATCCAAGCTTACTTGAGCTCAGATCAACTCCAAAATGATCCCACACCTTCACGAAATCGACCGGAGGGGATCCAACGGTCAAGATCACGCGAGATGCAAGTTTTCTTCAAAAAGTTCTAGCCCATTTTGCCTAAGGATCAGTTTTGGAAGCTTACCTTGTCAGAGCTCAAGACCAACAACTCGAATGATTGAGGAAGCTTCATCTAGTGGATACAAAGCTTTGTTAAGTAGCAATTGGATCAATTCCTCGATGTTCTAAGGACAAGAACCGATGATTTGGAGCTCGACTTTGATCGAAGTCCCATCTCTAGTGTTCAAGAAGCTTGGGAGATGATTCGTTCTTGCTCGACTAGGCTTAGGGGAAAGTGCATGCAAAGTTAATTTGAGTTTGATGAAGAAATGTGGAAGTTAGGTTAGAAATGGGAGTGTCCTATTTTGAGATAGGCATGAATGACATTTTTTGATTGAGGAATGAGCTTGGGAGCTTAGGGAATGGTTCTAGAGACTTATCTTGGGTAGCTAGGGATCTAAGGAAAGATTTTTGTGTGTGTTTGAGTGGAAACGAAGAGGTGTATACCTTCATCTTGATCGGATGATGTGATTAGGTTTTGCTTCTAGTGGTCGTCTGGCCATCTCAGGGAGTTTTGGGTGGCAAAGAGGAGGTGAGTTGGCTCGGCTTGGTTGGTTGAAGGTGTGGAGGTGGCTTCCAAGGAGGAATCATGGGTGTCATAAGGGTTTCAAATGCTCCAATTGGGAGGGTGAGGTGATTTCACCTCCTATGGGTCATGGAGACCATACTGGTGAGTTGGTAGTTTCTATGCCTAGGTGGACCATTGGAAAGTAACCAAGGATTGGAAATGACCAAATAAGGGTAGAATGATCATTTGACATTGGAATTGATTTGGGCAGATTTGAAATGAGCCAAAAGTGGGTTAGCCTAAATTTGAAGTCAATTGGAGTAGATTTGGTTAGGTTTGGCTCAATTTGACTCATTTAGGTCAAATCAGGTTAGGTTGGTTCAAGTTGAGAAATTGGTCAAATTGGGTTAAACCAATGGTTGGATCAAGTTCATATGATCATTTAGGATGTTTTGGCTCAATTGGTTTGGTTTAGTTTGGCTTAGATTTGATTTTGGCTCATTTGAATTCATTTGGGTCAAATGGTTAAGTTGACCGATTTGACCAAATTGGCCAAATTGGCTTAGGTTGGGTGTTGGTTTGGGTTTCGTTTACCAATTAAAGATGGTTGTAGGCTTTGGTTTCAATTAATTTGGATATAGTTTTGATTTAGGCCAACTTGAACCTTTAGGTCAATTTGGGCTAAGTAGGTTAATTGGGTTCAATTGGGTCCAATCATAGCTTTGGTCAAGTTCAACAATCAATTTAGAATGAACTTGAGCCATTAGTTACAATCAATTTTTTATATATTTTAATTTGACCCAATTTGGTCTTTTATGTCAATTTGGGTCAACTTGGGTCAGGAGGGCCAATTGGGTTTGGTTTGACTCAATCGAAGGTCAAGTCATATTCAAATAATGATTTTGATTTGGTATGAATCATTGGTTTCAAGGGATTTGGCATAGGTTGCAATTTGGATAGTTTGGGTTCATATGGGTTAAGGGGTTTACTTGGTTTGATCCAATTTGTGATAATTGATCAACTTAGGGTGATCAACAATCATGATGGGAGGTTTTGATGGGCTTAGTTCAATCTAATTTGGGTAGGATTAGAACTTGGCACAAATAGATCAATTTGGCCACTTTGGGTCAAGTGTACCAATTGGGTTTAGTTGGCCTAATTTTAGGTTGAGTTTGATTTAGTTGAGTTTATATATGGATTTGGGATTGATATATAAATTCAATTGCAATTGGCTTGGGTTAAAATGGGTTTTGGTTCATTTGAACATATTAAATCAAAAGGGTTAAGTTAGGTTTGACTTAGGTTGATTTTGGTTTGGCTTTATGATTGTAGATTTTATTTATATTGTGAATATAATTGAAGGTATGATTGATTCTTGAAAAAATCAATTGAATTTGGGTTTTAGAATGAAGGAATTTGGCTAAGTCCATGGAGTTGGGTCATGTGTCTTAGGTTTAGATTTTGATTTAGTTTTAATTAGTTTTGATGATTTAAATGTATATTTCATTTAAATTTGTTAAGATGATTGAAAATATGATTGATTTGTGAGAAAATCAATTGAGTTTGACTTGATTTGGATTAAAATTTGGTTAAGTCCATGGGATAGGTCATATGACTTAGGAAAGGTTTTGATTTAATTTAATTTAGTTTGATTTAGTTATGATCATTTGAATGTAGAATTGAATTATATTTAGGAAGATGATTGAAGATGCAAATTGATTATGAGAAAATCAATTGATTTTGGATTGATTTGGATTAAGATTTGGCTAAGTCCATGTGATAGGTCATATGACTTAGGAAGGGTTTCAAGTTTACATTTGATCATGGGCTTCAATCATTTGGATTTGGAATTTGGATTTGGATTTGGATTTGAATTTGATGTTTGAATTGAACTTGAGGTTTGGTTTGAGAAGGTGAACATTGATTGGATTCAGGTTATAGGGTAGGTGGATTATCCTAATCCCTAAGGCATAACCTAATCCTATGGTTATCCCTTCTAAGTATTTAGGCATAGGTTAAGTGTTTACTTACTTGTTGGAAGTGTCTTATGACTAGATATGTCTTAATGTCTAGAAGACTCCTAAGTCTAAGATGGGAAGATTGAATCCACACTCCAAAAGTGAGGTCAATAGGCCTTAGGCTCCATAGTGTTGCCCTTGGAGATAGATGATTGGAAGACCGAAGCCAAGTTTTACATTAAAGACTCTGATACATCTTTCAACACTTTTCTTAGGAGACCAAGGATATATGAGAACAACATAGTTCCATCCTCTCTCATCAATGTATGAAGTTTTGTGAGAGGTGGGATCATCTACTGTGTTAAAGGAGATCTCAAGCAATTTATAGTTCACGAGGTCGGCATATATGAGGATACGACTTACTACCTCCCTCAAAATCAACAAGTCTGTTCTCGCAAGCTTAGCCAAAGATTAAAAATAAAAGAAAAAGGAAAAGAAGAAGAAAGAGAAAAAAGAAAAGAAAACATAAAATGAAAAGAAAATAAAAGGGAGTGGAAATAGACTTGGCGGATGAAGTGGAGCCTGATATTAATTTCGACCCACTAGTCATTACTCCATTCGAACATATGGGTAAAATGACTTGTCCTTCACTAGGCAGAGGAAGAGGCCAGTTCAAATGTAGTCCCAGGGGTGGAAAACCTCCTTATTGGCCACCCAATAAAAGATATGTCCCAGCTACTAGGAGTACACCTGCTAGTTTTATAGACTTAGAATCTAGTTCATAGGATGAGTCTTATATGGTTAGCACACTAGCCAGCTCTTCTCAGCAGTAGATTCCCTTGGAGGTGACACTTGAGCTATATAGCGATGAAGATCGGGCTCCAAAGCTAAGCATAAGTGTATCAAATTCTAAATACAAAATAGTTAGGAATTTGTTGGGAACCTTAGCTCTAACCTCCTTTTTCTCTTAAAAAACTGAGGGTTTGGTAGTTAAGGAAGCCCCTAAATCATCCACAGGTGTCAAGACTCAGAGGTTCTTTCTAAGAACATCATCCTCAAATCAAGAAGTTAATGTAGAACTTGAGGATGATTCATATAAAGATTTAATAGAATCACCTTTTGATTGGTGCTTTCCTTGTGTTCATAATTTAGCAATGAAAGGGTTAATCCCACATACTTAGTCAAAGCACAAGTCACACTACTTCAAAAGAATATGGAAGAACAAATGCAAAAGCTCAATCAATACCAGGACTAGGATTCGGTATAGTGGGTCTAGTAGATGATGACAATTACTACTTAGTCATCACCAATCATTTGAAATCTAATAGGTTCTTTTCAAATAGCACTAAATCATATGAGGAATTGTGCTTAGAAACTTTAGATGATCTAGATGATTTTGAAGTCAAAGATGCACCGCCAGAGTTCGAAGTAGAGATCAAGTCAACCATCCATGTGCTCAAGGAAATCAACTTAGGAATTGAAGAAGATCCATGCCTGACATACATCAATTCTTAATTGAATGAAATTGAAGCCAATGACTTAGTAAGCTATTGACTTAGTTTAAGGACTGCTTTACATGAAGATATGAAGAGATTCCTGGATTGGCTCCTAACATAGCGGTCCATAAACTTGCAATAGAGCATATTGCAAACCCTATCAAGCAAGCTCCTAGACGCATGCGATCAGACATAAAATAAAATGTCATTTTGATGTCAAGAAAATTATCGATGTTGGCTTCATCCAAGAAGAAAAATATTCTATCTGGTTAGGTAGTGTTATTCCAGTTAAGAAAAAGAATGGTCAAATTCACATATGTGTTGAATTTAGGAATTTAAATAAGGCATGCCCAAAAGACAAATTCCATTACCAATATCGGAGATAAAAGGTGGACATTGCCTCATCTCATGTAGTCTTCTCTTTCATGGATGGCTCATCTTGATATAACCAAATAAAGATGGCCCCTGAAGATGAAAAAAACACTGCTTTTAGAACCTCGATCGGAATCTATTGCTATAAGGTCATGCCTTTCAGCCTTAAAAATGTTGGTGCTACATACAAGCGGGCTATGACTCAAATCTTCGATAAACTCATTCATCATCATGTCAAGTGTTATGTCGATGATGTCATGATCAAAAGTAGAGAAAAGGAAGACCATCTCTTTGGCTTTAGAGTAGTTTCTGAATAGTTAGAATAATTTAACGTCAAAGTGAACCCCTAAAGTGTGCATTCGGAGTAGCTTCAGGGAAATTCTTTGGGTTTGATATTTGACACCAAGGAATCGAAATCGATTCAGAGAAGATCAAGCCGATAATAGAAATACCACCCCTAAAATTTTAACTCAACTTAGATCATTCCAAGGGCGGTTAGCATATCTAAGATGCTTTATATCCAACCTATCTAGAAGATGTCAGCCATTCTTAGTACTTATCAAAAAGGACACCAAGTTCAAGTGGGATGATAAGTGTGAGCATTAATTCAAAGATATCAAGCATTACCTAATGACAATGCCGGTTCTAACAGGCCCTATCCTAGGCAAGCTGCTCATACTTTACACTACTATGTTAGATGACTCCCTTGGTGCTTTGTTAGCCCAAGCCAATAATGAAGGGAAGAAAAATGCACTCTACTACCTCAACCATCATATAATCTATACTGAGGCTAATTATCCACCCATTGAGAAGCATTAGCTTTAATCTTTGCATCCCAAAAGCTATAACACTGCATGCTTCCTCATAAGGTGAACTTAATCTCTAGGATCAATCCAATATAGTATCTCATGACATGGCCGATGCTATCCGGACAGTTGGCACAACTATCCATGATTCTCTTGCAATTTGACATTACCTTTATACCTCCATGTGGTGAAAGGATGAGCTCTAGTAGATTTCTTAGTAGCACACCAACTTCTTGACTCTCAGCTTAGTGATGATCTCCACGATGAAGAAATCATGAACTTAGGGGATATTAGCATTCACTACTGGGAGATGTACTTTGATGGTGTGGCTTCCTCTTAGAGAAGAGAAGAACCACAATCTACTATTCCAGGAAAGGCAGGGGTAAGAATAGTTCTTTTAACTCTGTACCACAATGTGATGAGATTCTCATATGATCTGTCCAATCCTTGCACCAACAAAAAAGCCCAATATAAGGCTCTGATTTCCAGTTTGGAGTTAGTCGTTACTCTAAGCATCTAGAACATCAACATCTTCAGAGATTCTCAGCTAGTTATCAACCAAATCGTTGGGTCCTACAAGGTTATAAAGCCCATACTCCATCACTACCACAACTACACCATGGAGTTGTTGGCTCAGATCTTAGAGGTTACCATTTATAAGATTCTTCAAGGAGAGAACTCCATAGTGTATACTTTAGCCAAGCTTGCCAAAGAGTTGGCATGTCTGAGATGATTCCATATCAATAAATGTCCAAAATAGACAAGTCTTATCCCTTATTGATATTGAACTCATCAAAAAATACTCTCTTGAAGGGGAGGTTGCCATTACCAAGAAGGACGAGGAGTTAGATTGGAGGCAACAATTCATGGATTACTTAAATAAAGGAAAACTACCTCAAGAGAACTCCTAAGCCCATTAGATGAAGTAGAGAGCACTTTCCTACACTCTTTTGAATAGTGTCTTGTATCAATAGTTTTTTGATTATATTTGGTTATGTTATTTAGACAAGCATAAAGCTTGTAAGATCGTGACCGAGGTACGCTCAAAATTATGTGGATCCAACCATTCGGTCTGAAGATGAAAGCTAAGATCAAGAGACTAGGATACTACTGGCCATCGATGATCAAAGATTGCATTGATACAGCTAAGCGATGCCACCAATGTCAAATATACGGTGTGGTCCTACACCAACCACCCAACATTCTAAACATTACAGTGTTGGGGTACCACATAGTGGGGTCGATTGATCCTTTTTCTTCCAAGGGTCATTGATTTATCTTACGTTACTTTTCCAAATGGGTGAAGGTGATTACTTTCGAGAGGTCCATCGCATGTGCTCCAGTGTTTTAGGAACCATATTATATATAGGTTCAGAGTGCCTCGATGAATTAATTCTAATAATGGTACTACATTCAAGAGCATCGAGATCAACAACTTTTCTCGGAGACATAGCATAGATTGAAGATATTTTACTATCAACTACCCGAGGGAAAATGGCGTAGTAGAAGCCTTCAATAAAATTCCCATCCATATATTCAAGAAACACTTGATAATAATAAGCGATTGTGACATTAGTAGTTAGTTGAAGCCTTGTGGTCCTACCACACCACATATAAAACTCCAACTCATTCTACTCCTTTCTTCTTAGTGTATGGGTCTGAATCCATTCTACCCACTAAAGATATCTGTGGGTAGCAAGATCATAATAGAGTAGAACGTTAAGTTGCGGTTAGAAGAGCTCAAAGGTTTGGAGGAGAGATGACTGTGGGCATGCCAAAACCTCTAGTTGCACAAAGCTAAAATGATTCAAGCTCACAAGTTAGTCTGTCTTAGATATTTTCAAGTAGGAGTGTTTATTATAGTTCTAAGGAGAATGATTATTTCCCATCGTAAGATGGGAGGAATGTTTGAACCCACTTGGGAAGGCCCTTTTTCCATAGAGAAGGCCTACCAAGGAGGATCTTATCAGTTTATTAATCATAAGGAAGAGCGCCCAATGCTTCCAATCAATGGGATCTACTAAAAGAAATATTATAAATCATATTTAAAAATAATTATTATTAATGAAAATTCTATTTCAAATTCAATCTATTCTTTGTTAAAAAAATTCTAGTTTGTCAATCTACCATGATGTGTAAGGGTAGGAGTAAAGAACCTGAGCAGCATCCTATCCTTCATCTACACAACACAAATAAAAACTACACACAAATATATAAAATAAATGCATATCTTTTATCTCGGGATACTGTTGAGATAACGCAGTGACACTCACTCATGCTTTAGGTCGGTACGGCGTCTTTACCTGGAGTGTGTTACCCTAGTGGCCTAACTACGTGGCCGGTAAGCTACCTCATGTTTGCTTCATTTAAGAGGATGTGAGTCTGCTATGCTTTCTTCTTGGATTAGCCTTCGTGCACTGACTATGTCGAGTATATTTGAGGTATAAGATAAGTCCCCTAGCGGTGCCTTCCCTTCTGACTACTTCAAGTTTGGGTCTAATCCTTCCTTAGGGCTCCACACTTAGTAGTTCTAGGTTAGATAACATCTATCCCGCTAATGATGGGCTATCCTGATGATCAATTCTGCTTGGAAAGTTATAAGCCTACATGCTTTCTTTTCAAATTGATCATTGCACACTGACGGGCACCTTAGGTTGGTTGGTTCTCACTATGCTGATGATACTCATATTGACGGATACACCTTAGGTTGGTTTGATCTTGTGCCTTAGGATACACCACTCATGGCAGATGTAAGTCTACTACGCATTCTCCTTGAGTTGGCCACCAAACTTATATAGGCTTTCTTTTCTAAGGCTCAGGATAATACCTATAGCAGCATCTCCCCTATGGGCACTATATTTGGATCACATATTTTGTGACCCTATTTAGACACTACCCAAGTTACAATCGATTAGACAGTTCCCCTTTCCTAGTAGCCACCCCTATGGTTGGAGAATCCATCCTATGGATGTACATATTCTTCCTTGGTCTAGTAAATCTGAGATAGGTCAAGGCTGACATAGCCCCTTCACAATGTGTTCCCTCGCATACCAACATGGTCCATCCAAACATATATATATATATATTCACTTGTGGATTAGGAGGACACCCTAGCAGTAAAACTCCCTATAGAAATTGCCTAACTACTCTTGAGTTGATATAAGTTCCCAAGAGCATTCACTCAGTAGTCACCCCAAAGTCAAGTTTGATTTGTTGTGCTACGAACAAGTCACCCCAGCAGTTGTTCTTTGCTTTAGAAGATGTAAGTCTCTTATGCCTTCTTCCTAGCATAACTGTTGCACAATGAAAGGTAATCCCTTAGGTTGGTTAGCTCTACACCACAACCAGTAGACTATCCCTTTGGATTTATAAATCTGAGGTAGGACCAGTCCGATATAGCCCCTTTTCAATGGTTCCATTGCACATCGACATGGTTCATAAATTAAATCTATCAAATTTGATCAAGCTCACATCCCCATTGGATATGCCCTCAATTCAAAATCAAACTAAACCAAACAAATAATATCAAATCACATGAAATTAAGTTAAAATTAATCCTGACTACTTTTGAGTTTACATATATCCCAAGCGGCATTCACTCAGTAGTCGCCCTAGGTTAGGTTTGATTTGTTATGCATCCAATAGGTCACCCCAGCAGTTGTTCCTCGCTTTAGAAGAGGTAAGTCTATTATGACTTCTTCTTAGCACAACCATCGCACACCGAAAGGCAACCCCTTAGGTTGGCTAGCTCTACCCCATAGCCAGTAGACTATCCATTCGGATTTGTAAACTGAGGTAGGTCAAGATTGATATAGCCCCTTCTTAGTGGGTCCATCGCACACCGACAGGGTCCATACATTTTAGGGTTTCAGATTTATGGTTTAAGGTTTAGGGTTTATTTTAGTTTAGGTTTTTTTTTTTCTTTTTAGGTTTAGGATTAGGTTTATGTTTATTTTTTAGTTTAGTTTTATTTTTTGATTTTTAAGTTTAGGTTTTATTTTTTATTTTTAGGTTTTGGTGTAGGTTTTTATTTTATTTTTTTAGGTTTAGGTTTTATGTTTATTTTTAGGTTTTATTTTTTAGTTTAGGTTTATATTTATTTTTAGTTTATTTTATTTTATTTAGTTAAGGGTTTATGTTTAGTTTATTTTACATTTAGGTTTAGGTTTTATTTATTTTAGTTTAGGTTTAAGTTTATTTTATTTTATTTATTTTAAGTTTAGATTTTTTTTATTTTATGGTTTTGGTTTTTTTTAGGTTTTATTTTTAGGTTTATTTTTTAGGTCTAGGTTTTTATTTAGTTTAGTCTTTATTTTATTTTATTTTTATTTTATTTTTTGGGTTTTATTTTACTTAGGTTTTTTATTTTTAGGTTTATTTATTTATTAGTTTAGTTTAGGTTTTTATTTATTTTATTTTAGTTTAGTTTTCATATTTTATTTTATTTTATTTTTATGTTTAGGTTTATGCTTAGGTTTAGGTTTTAGTTTAAGTTTCTATTTTATTTATGTCTAGGTTTTTTTTATTTATTTTATTTTTAGGTTTTATTTAGTTTAGGTTTAGGTTTTAGGTTTTAGGGTTTTGGGTTTTGGGTTTGGGGTTTCATGTTTAGGGTTTAGGGTTATACATTTTAGGGTTTAGGGTTTAGGGTTTAAGGTTTAGGTTTTGGGTTTAGGTTTAAGGTTTAGGGTTTATGGTCTAGGGTTTTAGGACTTATGGTTTAGGGTTTAGGATTATAGGTTTAGGGTTTTGGGTTAGAGTTTTTTTATTTTTTTATTTTCTATTTATTTAGGAATTAGGGTTTAAGATTTTTTAGGGTGTAAGGTTAGTTTTAGGGTTTAGGGTTTAGGGTTTAGGGTGTAGGATTTAGGGTTTAGGGTTTAGGGTTTAGTGTTTAGGGGGTTTTATTTAATTAAGTAAACTAGTAGGTTTAGGCTTATTTAGTTTATTTTTTTATTTTATTTTATTTTATTTATTTTTATTTAGGTTTATTTTTTATTTTTATTTAGTTTAGTTTATTTATATTATGTCTATTTGACTTAGTTTAGGTTTTTTATTTTACTTTATTTTTTAGGTTTAGGATAAGGTTTTTGTTTATTTTTTAGTTTAGTTTTATTTTGATTTTATTTTTTATTTTTAGGTTTAGTTTTAGATTTTTTTTTAAGGTTTTATTTTAGGTTTATTTTTAGATTTTTTTTAGTTTAGGTTTAGGTTTATTTTTTATTTATTTTATTTTATTTAGTTTAGGTTTAGGTTTAGGTTTAGGTTAAGGTTTTATTTATATTAGTTTAGTTTATTTTTGTGTAGGTTTAAGTTTATTTTATTTTTATTTTGGGTTTATGTTTTAGTTTAATGTTTAGGGTGTTTTGTTTTTTTTAATAGAGAACAAATTCATATTCAACATTTCTTCTTTTCAATTTCATCAAACAATTAAGGCACCAAGTTTTTTAAGACACAAGTGATGACATAGAAAAAAAATGAGCACGCATAGAGCAAATGAAAAACCCTAGATAACTAAAATTTCTCTACTGTAAAGACACAATTCCATAAGTATCATATCAGATTGTCCGTTCTTCAATTTCTCCACTTCCCATCAGAACCACGGTGATGTTCCTGCCATCAAGGTTCTACCCATTCTTAGGATTTGTGTTTAGGTTTAGGTTTATTAGATTTTATGGTTTAGGTTTATTTTCTTATTTATTTAGTTACTTTAGGTTTAGGTTTATGGTTTTGGGTTTAGGGTTTAGGATTTAGGGTTTTGGGTTTTTGGTTTAAGGTTTATGCTTTTAGGGTTTAGGGTTTAGGGTTAGGGTTTAGGGTTTAGAGTTTAGGGTTTAGGATTGTAGGTTTAGGGTTGTAAGTTTAGGTTTTAAGGTTTAGGGTTTAGGATTTAGGGTTTATGGTTTTATTTTATTTTATTTTGTTTAGGTTTAGTTAATTTTAGGTTTAAGTTTAGGTTTTATTTATTTTAGTTTAGTTAATTTTAGTTTAGGTTTAAGTTTATTTTATTTTAATTTTAAGTTTAGTTTTTTTTTAGTTTAGGGTTTAATTCTACTTTTTATTTATTTTTAAGTTTATTTTTAGGTTTATTATTCAGGTTTAGGTTTTTATTTAATTTTTTATATAGGTTTATTTTACTTTATTTTATGTTTAGTTTTTATTTTATTGAGGTTGTTTATTCTTAGGTTTATTTTTTTTAGTTTAGTTTAGGTTTTTATTTATTTTATTTTAGTTTTATTTTATTTTATTTTATTTTATTTTTAGGTTTAGAGTTAGTTTAGAGTTTAGGGGTTTAGGGTTTTAGGGTTTAGGGTTTAGGGTTTAGGATTTAGGGATGTAAGTTTAGGGTTGTAGGTTTAGGCTTTAATGTTTAGTGTTAGTTTTAGGGTCAAGGGTTTAGGGTTTAGGGTTTAAGGTTTAGGATTTAGGGTTTAGTGTTTAGGGTTTAGGGTTTAGGGTTAGCTTAGGTTTAGGGATATTTTAGGTTTTAGGGTTTAAGGTTTAGGGTATAGGGTTTAGGGTTTAGGGTTAGTTTAGAGTTTACGGTTTAAGGTTTTAGGGTTTAGGGCTTAGGGTTTATGGTTTAGGTTAGGGTTTAGGGTTTAGGGTTTAATGTTTAGTGTTTAGTGTTAAGGATTTAAGGTTGTAGGTTTAAGGTTTTAGGTTTTGGGTATAGGGTTTAGGGTTAGTTTTAGGGTCTAGCGTTTAGTGTTTTGGGTTTAGGATTTAGAGTTTAGGGTTTTTTAACTAAACCAGGGTTTTATTTATATTATTTAGTTTATTTTTATTTATTTTATTTTATTTTACTTTTTTTATTAAAGTTTATTTATTATTTTTATTTAGTTTAGTTTATTTATTTTAGGAATATTTATTTTAGTTTAGGTTTTTTATTATAGTTTATTTTTTAGGTTTAGGTTAAGGTTTATGTTTATTTTTTTGTGTAGTTTTAATTTTATTTTATTTTTTAGGTTTAAGGTTTAGGGCTTAGGGTTTATGGTTTAGGTTAGGGTTTAGGGTTTAGGATTTAGTGTTTAGTGTTTAGGGTTAAGGATTTAAGGTTGTAGGTTTAAGGTTTTAGGTTTTGGGTATAGGGTTTAGGGTTAGTTTTAGGGTCTAGGGTTTAGGGTTTTGGGTTTAGGATTTAGGGTTTAGGTTTTCTTTAATTAACTAAACTAGTAGGTTTAGGTTTATTTAATTTATTTAGTTTATTTTTTATTTATTTTATTTTATTTTACTTTTTCTTTTTATTGAAGTTTATTTATTATTTTTATTTAGTTTAGTTTATTTATTTTTGGAATATTTATTTTAGTTTAGGTTTTTTATTCTAGTTTATTTTTTAGGTTTAGGTTTAGGTTTATGTTTATTTTTTGTGTAGTTTTAATTTAATTTTATTTTAGGTTTAGGTTTTATTTTTATTTTTAGGTTTAGCTTTAGCTTTTTATTTTATTTTTTTAGGTTGAGGTTTTATGTTTTTATTTAGGTTTATTTTTAGGTTTTATTTTTTAGTTTAGGTTTAGATTTATTTTTAGTTTAGTTTATTTTATTTAGTTTAGGGTTAAGGTTTAGTTTATTTTAGGTTTAGGGTTAGGTTTTATTTATTTTAGTTTAGTTTATGTTAATTTAGGTTTAGGATTTTTTTATTGAGTTTAGGGTTTAGGTTTTAATTTTTTTTATTTTTAGGTTTTTTTTGTTTATCTTTTTAGGTTTAGGTTTTTATTTAATGTTTATTTTATTTTATTTTTATTTTATGTTTGGGTTTTATTTTATTTTATTTAGGTTTATTTTATTTTTTAGTTTGGTTTAGGTTTTTATAAATTTAATTTTAGTTTAGTTTTTATTTTTTTATTTGATTTTAGGTTTAGATTTAAGTTTAAGTTTTAGTTTAGGTATTTATTTTATTTTACCTATTTTATTTTATTTAGGTTTAGGTTTTGTTTTATTATTTTATTTTTAGGTTTTATTTAGTTAAGTTTAGGTTTTTAGGTTTTTAGGTTTTTAGGGTTTAGGGTTTAAGGTTTTGGGTTTTTGGTTTAAGGTTTAGGGTTTAGGTATTAGGGTTGTAGGTTTTAGGGTTTAGGGTTTTTATGTTTAGTGTTTAGGGTATAAGATTTAGGGTTTAGGGTTTAAGGGTTTAGGTTTAGGGTTTAGGGTTTAGGGTTTTAGGATTTAGGGTTTAAGGTTTAGGGTTGTAGGTTTAGGGTGGTAGGTTTAGTGTTTGGGGTTTAGTGTTTAGGGTTTAGGGTTTAGGATTTAGGGTTTAGGGTTTTAAAATGTTGATAAGTTTAAGTTTAGGGTTAGTTTTATGGTTTAGGGATAGGGGTTTTATTTATTTATTTATTTAGGGTTTGGGTTATATGTTTAGTGTTGTAGGTTTAGGGTTTAGGGTTTAGGGTTTAGGATTTAGGGTTTAAGGTTTTTTTTTATAGAAATTAAGTAAACTGATAGGTTTAAGTTTATTTAGTATATTTAGTTTCTTTTTATTTATTTTAGTTTCCATCATTTTTTATTTTATTTAGGTTTATTTTTTATGTTTATTTAGTTTATTTTATTTATTTTAGGTTTATTTATTTTAATTTAGGTTTTTTATTATTTTTATTTTTTATGCTTAGGTTTAAGTTTAGGTTTATTTTTTAGTTGAGTTTTATTTTTATTTTATTTTATAAATTTAGCTTTTATTTTTTAATTTTAGGTTTAGGGTTTTATTTTATTTTTTTTTAGGTTTAGGTTAAAGGTATTTATTTTAGGTTTATTTTTAGGTGTTATTTTTTAGTTTAGGTTTAGGTTTATTCTTAGTTTATTTCATTTTATTTAGTTTAGGTTTAGGTTTTATTTATTTTGGGTTTAGGTTTAGGTTTTATTTATTTTAGTTTAGTTTAGTTTAGTTTAGGTTTAGGTATATTATATATATATTTTTTATCTTTATTTTAGGTTAATGTTTTTTTAGTTTAGGGTTTAGGTTTTATTTTTTATTTATTTTTATGTTTATTTTTTAGGTTTAGATTTTTATTTAGTTTTTATTTCATTTTATTTTAAGTTTATTTTATTTTTATTTTATGTTTAGTTTTTATTTTATTTAGGTTTTTTATTCTTAGGTTTAGGTTTAAGTTTTAGTTTAGGTTTTTATTTTATTTTATTATTTAATTATATTTAGGTTTAGGTTTTTTTATTTATTTTATTTTTAAGTTTTATTTAGTTTAGGTTTAAGATTTTAGGCTTTTAGGTTTTAGGGTTTAGGGTTTAGGATTTTAAGGTTTAGGGTTTAGGGTTTAGGGTTTGGGGTTAGAGTTTAGGGTCTAGGGTTTAGTGTTTAGGCTTTAGGGTTTAGGGTTTTTAGGGTTTAAAGTTTTGGGTTTAGGGTTTAGGGTTTTTTTTAACTAAAAGGATTTAGGGTTTAGTTAGTTTAGTTAGTTTAGTTTAGTTATTAGGTTTTAGTTTAGTTATGTTTATTATTATTAGTTTTAGGTTTAGGTTTATTAGTTTAGTTTATTATTATTATTATTATTATTATTATTATTATTGTTGTTGTTGTTTTTATTATTTTGGTGTTTATTTGGTTTTAGGTTTAGTGTTTATTTGGGTTTATTAGGGTTATTATGGTTTAGAGTTTTTTTAGTTTAGTTTTTATTTTTAAGTTTTATTTAGTTTTAGTTTAGAGGGAGTTCATTAGTTTTAGTTAGGTTTCTAGTTTAGTTATTATTTTGTTATTAGTTTAGGGTTTATTTTTAGTTTTGGGTTTTATTAGTTTTATTTTATTAATTTTTAGTTTATTAGTTATTCTTAGTTTAGTTAGTTTTTGTTTGGTTTTTGGGGTTCAGTTTTAGTTTAGTTTATTAGTTTAGGGGTTTTAGGTTTTTAATTTTATTTAATTTTTTATTTTTAGTTATTATTGGGTTGTATTGGTTTGGTTTTATTAGTATAGAGTTTAATTTTATTATTTATTAGTTTATTATTATAATAATAATTATTATTATTATTATTTTTATTAGTTAGTTTAGTTTATTTATTAGGTTTTATGGTTTTAGTTAGTTTATTAGATTTTAGTTATTATTACTAATTTAGTTTTTTTATTAGTTTTAGTTTTTAGGTTTATTATCAAATTTATTATTATTTGTTTAGTTAGTTTTATTAGTTTTAGTTACATTTTATTATTAGTTATTAGTTTATTATTAATTTTATTATTATCATTAGTTTAGTTTTATTTGATTAGATTTGGGTTTAGAATTTAGGATTAGCTTAAGGTTTAGGGTTAGATTATAGTTTAGGGTTTTAGGGTTTAGGGTTTAAGCTTCAGGGTTTAGGGTTTAGGGTTAGTTTAGGGTTTAAGGTTTAGGGTTTTAGAATTTAAGGTTTAGGGTTTAGGGTTTTGGGTTAAGGTTAAGGTTTAGGGTTTAGGGTTGTAGGTTTAGGGTTTAGGGTTAGTTTTAGGGTTTAGGGTCTAGGGTTTAGGATTTAGTGTTTAGGGTTTAGGGTTTAGGGTTTTAAAATTAAGTAAAAGAGTAGGTTGAGGTTTATTTCATTTATTTAGTTTATTTTATATTTTTATTTAGGTTTATTTTTTATTTTATTAAGTTTAGTTTATTTATTTTACATTTATTTATTTTAATTTATGTTTTTTATTTTAGTTGAATTTTTAGGTTTATGTTTATTTTTTAGTTTAGTTTTATTTTTATTTTAGTTTTAGGTTTTATTATTATTATTATGCTTAGGGTTTAGGTTTTATTTAAGTTTAGGTTTAGGTTTTATTTTATTTTTTTAGGTTTAGGTTTTAGGTTTGTATTTTAAGTTTATTTTTAGCTTTTATTTTTTAGTTTAGGTTTAGGTTTATTTTTAGTTTATTTTATTTTATTTAGTTTGGGGTTTAGGTTATTTTATTTTAGGTTTAGGTTTAGGTTTTATTTATTTTAGTTTAGTTTATTTTAATTTAGGTTTAAATTTATTTTATTTTATTTATTTTAGGTTTAGGATTATTTTTTTTAGTTTAGGGTTTAGGTTTTATTTTTTTTATTTATTTTTTAGGTTTTTATTTGATTTTATTTGATTAGTTTATTTAGGTTTAATTTTATTTATTTATTTTTATTTTTAGGTTTTATTTAGTTTAGGTTTATGTTTTTATGTTTTTATGGTTTTGGGTTTTGGGTTTTGGGTTTAGGGTTTAGAATTTGGGGTATAGAGTTTAGGGTTTAGGGTTTAGGGTTTAGGGTTTAGGTTCTTAGGTTTTAGGGTTTAGAGTTTAGGGTTTAGGGTTTAGGGTTAGTTCTTGGTTTTAGGGTTTAGGGTTAGGGTTTTATTTATTTATTTTAAATTAACTAAACTAGTAGGTTTATGTTTATATAATTTATTTTTAATTTATTTTAGTTTATTTTATTTTTAATTTTATTTAGGTTTATTTTTATTTTTATTTAGTTTAGTTTATTTATTTTAGGTTTATTTATTTTAGTTTAGGTTTTTTATTTTTGTTTAATTTTTGGGTTTAGGTTTAGGTTTACTTTTTAGTTTAATTTTTTTTTAAGTTTAAGTTTTATTTCTTATTTTTAGGTTTTGGTTTTGGTTATTATTTTATTTTTTAGGTTTTAGGTTTTATTCCAGGTTTATTTTTAGGTTTTATTTTTTTTTTGTTTTGTTTAGGTTTAGGTTTTATTTATTTTAGTTTAGTTTATTTTAGTCTAGGTTCAGGTTTCTTTTATTTTATTTATTTTAAGTTTAGTTTTTTTTAATAGTTTAGGTTTTATTTTCTAATTTATTTTTAAGTTTTATTTTTAGGTTTATATTTTAGGTTTATGTATTTATTTAATTTTTATTTTATTTTATTTAAGGTTAATTTTATTTTTATTTTTCATTTAATTTTTATTTTATTTAGATCTTTTATTTTTAGGTTTATTTTATCTTTTAGTTTAGCTTAAGTTTTTATTTATTTTATTTTAGTTTTCTTTTTATTTTTTTATTTTATTTTTAGGTTTAGGGTTATGTTTATGTTTAGGTTTAGATTTAGGTTTGAGTTTAAGTTGTTATTTTATTTTAGTTTTTATTTTATTGAGGTTTAGGTTTATTTATTTATTTATTTTATTTTTTGGTTTTATTTAGTTTAGGTTTAGGTTTTTAAGTTTTCAGTGTTTAGGGATTAGGGTTTAGGATTTAGGGTTTAAGGTTTGGGCTTCATGGTTTAGGGTTTAGTGTTGTAGGTTTTAGGGTTTAGGGTTTAGGGTTTAGAGTTTAGGGTTTATGCTTCTAGGGTTTAGGGTTTAGGGTTGAGTTTAGGCTTTAGGGTTTAGGGTTGTTTGTTTAGTATTATATATTTAGGCTTTATGGTTTAGGGTTAGTTTTAGGGGTTAGGGTTTAGGGTTTAGGATTTAGGGTTTAGGTTATTTTAAATTAAGTAAACTGTAGGTTTAAGTTTATTTAGTTTAGTTAGTTTATTTTTTATTTTTATTTAGGTTTATTTTTTAATTTTATTTAGTTTAGTTTACTTATTTTAGATTTATTTATTTTAGTTTAGGTTTTTAATTTTAGTTTATTTTAGGTTTAAGTTTAGGTTTATTATTTAGTTGAGTTTTATTTTTATTTTATTTTTTAGGTTTAGGTTTTTAGGGTTTATGGTTTAGGGTTTAGGGTTTAGGGCTTAGGGTTTAGAGTTTTAGGGCTTAGTATTTTAGGGGTTAGGGTTAGGGTTTAGGCTTTAGGGATTATGGTTTTTGGGGTTTAGGGTTTATGGTTTATGGTTTAAGGTTTAGAGTTTAGGGTTTAGTGTTTTGGGTTTGGGGTTTAGGGTTTTAGGGTTTAGGGTTTAGGGTTTAGGGTTTAGGGTACAGGTTTTAGTTTTGGGTTTTTTAGGTTTTACGGATTAGGGTTTATGGTTTAGGATTTAGGGTTTAGGGCTTAGGATTTAGGATTTAGAGTTTATGGGTTTTTTTAAAAAAATTAAGTATATTGGTAAGTTTAAGGTTTAGAGTTTATGGTTAGCTTAGGGTTTAGGGTTTTTTTTAAATTAAATAATCCTTTATGTTTAGGTTTATTTAGTTTATTTCTATTTATTTTAGTTTATTTTATTTTTTATTTTTATTTGGTTTAATTTATTTATTTTAGGTTTATATATTTTAGTTTAGGTTTTTTATTTTGGTTTATTTTTTATTTTTAGGTTTAGGTTTATTTTTTAGTTGAGTTTCTTTTTTATTTTATTTTTTAGGTTTAGGGTTTAGGGTTTAAGCTTAGGGTTTTATTATTATTATTATTATTATTATTATTATTATTATTATTATTATTATTATTATTATTATTATTATTATTATTTTATTTATTTTATTATTTTTTATTTTTTTATTTTTTTAATTTTTTTTATTTACTTTTTATTTTATTTTATTTTTTATTTTTTATTTTTGGGTTTAAGGTTAGGGTTTAGGGTTTAGGGCTTAGGGTTTAGGGTTTAGCATTTAGGGTTTAGTGTTTAGGGATTAGGGTCAAGGGTTTTTAGGGTTTAGGGTTTAAAGTTTAGGGTTTAAGGTTTTAGGGTTTAAGGTTTTGGGTTTGGGGTTTGGGGTTTGGGGTTTAGGGTTTTAGGGTTTCGGGTTTAGAATTTAGGGTTTAGGGTTTAAGGTTTAGGTTTTTAGGGTTTAAGATTAAGGGTTTAGGGTTTAGGGTTTAGGGTTTTAAGGTTTAGTGTTTAGGGTTTAGGATATAGGGTTGTATGTTTAGGTTTAGCGTTTAGGTTTTAGGGTTAGTTTTAGGGTTTAGTGTTTAGGGTTTATTTTTTAAATTAAGTAAACTGGTAGGTTTAGGTTTATTTAATTTATTTTTTATTTATTTTTGTTTTCTTTATTTTGTATTTTTATTTAGATTTATTTTTTATTTTTATTTAGTTTAGTATATTTATTTTAATTTAGGTTTTTTTTTCATTTTAGTTTAGTTTTTAGGTTTAGGTTTAGGTTTAAGTTTATTTTTTAGTTTAGTTTTATTTTTATTTTATTTTTTAGGTTTATCTTTTTGTTTTATTCTTTTAAGTTTCAATTTTAGGTTTTTATTTTAGTTTTATTTTGACTTTTTTTTTGTTTAGGTTAAGGTCTATCTTTATATTATTTTATTTTATTTAGTTTAGGGTTTAGGTTTAGTTTATTTTAGGTTTAGGTTTAGGTTTTATTTATTTTAGTTTAGTTTATTTTAGTTTAGGTTTAGGTATATTTTATTTTGTTTATTTTAGGTTTATGTTTTTTTTAGTTTAGTGTTTAGGTTTTATTTTTTATTTATTTTAAAATTTATTTTTTAGGTTTAGGTTTTTATTTAGTATTTATTTTATTTTATTTTAGGTTTATTTTATTTTTATTTTACGTTTAGTTTTTATTTTATTTAGGTTTTTTATTGCTAGGCTTATTTTATATTTTAGTTTAGTTTAGTTTTTTTTATTTTCTTTTAGTCTAGTTTTTTTTTTGTTTTAGGTTTAGGTTTAACTTTAGGTTTTACATTAAGTTTTTTATTTATTTTCTTTTTTAGGTTTCATTTGGTTTAGATTTAGGCTTTTAGGCTTTTAGGGTTTAGGGTTAGGGTTTGGGGGTAGGTTTAGGGATAGTCAGGTGGGCCTGGGTTGGTTTAGGGTTTAGCATCAAGCCTAGGGTTTAGGGTTTAGGTTTATGGTTGTGGCTCAGAGCTTAGGTTTAGGGTTTAGTGTTTAAGGTTTAGGGTTTGGTGTTAGGGTTTAGGCCTAGGGTTTAGAGGTTTAGGGTTTGTAGGTTGGGTTTTAGGCTTTAGGGTTTTTATTTTAAATTTAGTAAACCCAGTGTTCACATTTATTTAGTTTATTCTCTTTATTTTAGTTTATTTTATTTTTTATTTTGATTTAGGTTTTTTTAATTTGGTTTAGTTTATTTATTTTAAGTTTATTTATTTTAGTTTATTTTTTAGGAATAGGTTTAGGTTTTTATAGTTTACTTTTATTTTTATTTTATTCTTTAGGTTTCAATTTATTTTTTATTTTTTATTTTTAATTTTAAGTATAGGCTTTTATTTTATTTTCTTATGTTTAGGTTTTAGGTTTTTATTATAGATTTATTTTTAAGCTTTATTTGTAGTTTTAGTTTTATTTTTTGGTTATTTTATTTTATTTAGTTAAGTTTAGGTTTAGGTTTAGGTTTTATTTATTTTAATTTAGTTTTTTTTTATTTAGGTTTATGTTTATTTTATTTTTTTTATTTTATTTTTATTTTAGGTTTATGTTTTTTTTAGTTTAGGGTTTAGGCTCTATTTTTTATTTATTTTTAGGTTTTATGTTTAGGTTTATTTTCCAGGTTTAGGTTTTTATTTAGTTTTTATTTTAGGTTTATTTTTAGTTTATTTTTGGTTTATTTTATTTTTATTTTACGTTTAGTTTTTATTTTATTTAGGTATTTTATATTTAGGTTTATTTCATTTTTTTATTTTAGTTTAGCTTATTATTTATATTAGTTTATTTTCATTAGTTTATTTTATTTTATTTTTAGGTTTTGGTTTAAGTTTTAGTTTAGGTTTTTATTTTATTTTATTTTTTTAATATATATAGGTTTATGTTTTTTTATTTATTTTAGGTTGGTTTTAGGTTTTAGGGTTTAGGGTTTTAGTGTTTAGGGTTTGGGTTTAGATCTTAGGGTTTTGAGTTGGGTTTAGGGTTTAGAGAGTTTATGGTAGAGTTTCATTGTGGTAGGGCTCAGTTTGTGGTTAGGGTTTGGGTTTGGGGTTGTGGTTTAGTGGTTAACTAGATTTGGGGAGTTTAGGATTTTTAGGGTTTAGTGGTTTGTCTAGGTTTTTTTTTAAATTAACTAAACTAGCAGGTTTAGGTTTATTTAGTTTATTTATTTTATTTACTTTAGTTTATTTTATTTTCTATTTTTACTTAGGTTTATTTTTTATTTTTATTTAGTTTAGTTTAGGTTTTTTATTTTAGTTTAGTTTTTAGGTTTATGTTTGGGTTTATGTTTATTTTTTTAGAGTAGTTTTATTTTTATTTTTTTTTAGGTTTAGGTTTTTTTTAGGTTTAGGTTTTATTTTATTTTAGCTCGATTTTAGGTTTTATTTTAGGTTTGTTTTTTTTGTTTTTGTTTAGGTTTAGGTTTATTTTTTTAGTTTATTTTATTTTATATAGTTTAGGGTTTAGGTTTAGTTTATTTTAGGTTTAGGTTTAGGTTTTCCATTTTAGTTTAGTTTAGGTTTATTTTATCTTTAGTATTTTTTTTTAAGGTTTTAGGTTTTATTTTTTTTTATTTTTAGGTTTATTTTTAGGTTTAGGTTTTATTTTTTTATTTTATTTTCTTTATGTTTATTTTATTTTATTTTTTTATTTTTAGTTTTTTTTATTTTATTTATGATTTTTATTTTTAGGTTTATTTTATTTTTTAGTTTAATTTAGGTTTTTATTTATTTTATTTAATTTTAGCTTAGTTTTAATTTTTTACTTTATTTTATTTTATTTTTAGGCATAGGTTTAGGTTTAAGTTTAGGTTTTACTTCAGGTTTTAATTTTACTTAGGTTTAAGTTTTTTATTTATTTTCTTTTTATGTTTTATTTAGTTTAGGTCTAGGTTTTTAGGTTTAGGGTTTAGGGTTTAGGGTTTGGGGTTTAGGGTTTAGGGTTTAGGGATTTATTGTTTAGGGTTTGGGGTTTAGGGTTTACGGCTTAGGGTTGTAGGTTTTAGGGTTTAGGGTTTAGAGTTTATGATTTAGGGTTTTAGGATTTAAGGTTTAGGGTTGTAGGTTTAGGGTTTTGGTTTTATGATTTTAGGGTTTAGAGTTTAGGGTTTAAGGTTTAGGGTTGTAGGTTTAGGGTTTAGAGTATAGGGTTTAGGGTTAGTCTTAGGGTTTATATATTTTTTTTAAAAATTTTTTTAAATTAACTAAACTGGAAGGTTTAGGTTTATTTAGTTTATTTTTTTATTTTAGTTTATTTTATTATTTATTTTGATTTAGGTTTATTTTTATTTTTATTTAGTTTAGTTTATTTATTTTAGGTTTATTTATTTTAATTTAGGTTTTTTATTTTAGTTTATTTTTTAGGTTTAGGTTCTTTTTTAGCTTAGTTTTATTTTTATTTTATTTTTTACATTTTGATTTTATTTTTTATTTGTAGCAAAAGGTTTAGGTTTTTATTTTTTTTTTAGGTTTAGATTTTAGGTTTTTATTTTAGGTTTATTTTTAAGTTTAATTTTGTTTAGGTTTAGGATTATTTGTAGTTTATTTTATTTTATTTAGTTTATGTTTAGGTTTAGGTTTAGTTTATTTTATGTTTTATTTATTTTAGTTTAGGTTTAGGTTTATTTTATTTTTATTTTAGGTTTAGGTTTTTTTAGTTTAGGGTTTAGGTTCGATTATTTATTCATTTTTTAGGTTTAATTTTTAGGTTTAGGTTTTTATTTAGTTTTTATTTTAGGTTTATGTTTGGTTTAACTTATTTTCATTTTATGTTTAGTTTTTATTTTATTTAGGATTTATATTCTTAGGTTCATTTTTTTTTTTTATTTTAGTTTAAGAGATATTATTTATTTTATTTTAGTTTATTTATTAGTTTATCTTTAATTTTAGCCTAAGTTTAGCTTCATTATTTTTTTTTTTAATTTGCTTTAGTTTATTTATTTATCTTTTTTTTATTTTATTTATTTTAGATTTAGATTTTACGCTTTTGTGGCTCTGAAGCCTAGATTTATTTCAGGGTAGGGATTTAGGCTCAGTGGCCTAAGGTTTAGATTCAGCTCAGTGATTGTGGTGGTTTAGGGCTTGGCTCAGTGACAACCCCAGGCATGTGGTGGGTTTTAGTGCCTGTTGTCCAGGTTGGCTAAGTTCAGTGGCTAGTTTGGTGGCTCATATAGTGGTTGGGCCTGTGTGGCTCAGGGCCTAGGTTTGAGCTCAGGCTTCAGGCTCAAGGTTTGTGGATTTAGTGGCTTTAGGGTTTAGTGGTGTGGTAGCTTTAGGTCAGTGGTCCGTTTTAGTTTAGGTTTTTTTTTTTTTTTTAACATGAACAACCATTCAACATTTCTTCTTTTATATATTTAGTTTATTTAGTTTATTTGTAATTTTTATTTATTTATATTTATGTTTATTTTTTATTTTTATTTAGTTTAGTTTATTTATTTTACTTTAGGTTTTTTTATTTTAGGTTATTTTTTTAGGTTTAGGTTTAGGTTAATTTTTTAGTTGAGTTTTAATTTAATTTTATTTTTTTGGTTTAAGTTTTATTTTTTACTTTTTGGTTTGGGTTTAGGTTTTTATTTTATTTTTTTAGGTTTAGGTTTTAGGTTTTTATGTTAGGTTAATTTTTAGGTTTTATTTTGCCTAAGTTTAGGGTTTATTTTAGTTAATTTATTTATTTAGTTTAGGGTTTTGTGTAGTTTATTTTATGTTTAGGTTTCAGTTTGATTTTTATTTTAGTAGTTTAGGTTTATTTTATTCATATTTTAGATTTAGTTTTTTTTAAAATTTAGGGTTTGGGTTTTATTTTTTATTTATTTTTAGGTTTATTTTTTAGGTTTAAGTTTTTATTTAGTTTTTAATTTAGGTTTATTTTATTTTTATTTAATGTTTAGTTTTTATTTTATTTAGCTTTTTATTCCTAGGTTTATTTTTTTAATTTAGTTTAAGTTTTAATATTTTTATTTTAATTTATTTTTATTATATTATTTTATTTTATTTTTAGGTTTTAGTTTAGGTTTTTATTTTATTTAGGAATAGTTTTATTTTATGTTTTATTTAGTTTAGATTTAGGTTTTTAGGGTTTAGGGTTTAGGGTTTAGGGTTTAAGGGTTTAGGGTTTAGGGTTTAGGGTTTAGGGTTTAGGGTTTAGTGTTTATGCTTTTAGGTTTGTAGGGTTTAGGGTTAACAGGTTTTAGTTAGTTTAAATTTAGGGTTTAAGGTTTAGGTTTTAGGTTTAAGGTTTAATTTGTAGGGTTTAGGGTTAGATTAGGGTTTAGTTAGTTTAGGTTTATGGTTTAAAGTTTAGGGTATAGACATAATGGTTTAGGGGTTTTAGAGTTTATGGTTTGGGCTTTAGGGTTAGTTTAGGGTTTTGTGTTTAGGATTTTAGGATTTAGGGTTTATATTTTTAGGTTTAGGGTTACGATTAATGTTTAGGGTTTAGGTTTAGCTTAAGTTTTATAGTTTAGGTAAAGTTAGGGTTTAGGTTTTAATTGGGTTTAGGTTTAGGGTTTAGGGTTTAGAGTTTAGGTTTAAGTTTAGGTTTAAGTTTGTTTAGGTTTTTTTAGGGTATAAAGTTAAGGGTTTAGGGTTTAGGGTTTAGAGTTTAGGGTTAGTTTTAAGGTTTAGGGTTTAGGGTTTTAGGATTTAGAGTTTAGAGTTTAGGGTTTAGGGTTATGGTTAGGGTTTAGGGTTTAGGGTTTAAGGTTTAGAGTTTATGGTTTAGGGTTTAGCATTAGTTTAGGGTTTAGGTTTTAAGGTTTAGGGTTTATTGTTCAGGTTTTAGGTTTTAGGGTTTAGGGTTTAGGGTTTAGGGTTTTAGCATTTAGGGTATAAAGTTTAGGGTTTAGGGTTAGTTTTAGGGTTGAGGGTTTAGGGTTATCGTTCTTTTTATGGATTTGTATTTATTTTTTATTTATTTATTTTTTTAAATTAAGTGAGCTCGTAGGTTTAGGTTTATTTAGTTTTATTTATTTATTTTAGTTTATTTTATTTTTTATTTTGATTTAGATTTATTTTTATTTTTATTTAGTTTATTTTATTTATTTTAGATTTATTTATTATTATTTGGGTTTTTTATTTTAGTTTATTTTTTAGGTTTAGGTTTAGGTTTAAGTTTATTTTTTAGTTTGTTTTATTTTATTTTAGTTTTTTAGGTTTAGGCTTTTTTTTTTATTTTTAGGTTTTGGTTTAGGTTTTTATTTTATTTTTTTAGGTTTAGGTTTTAAGTTTTTATTTTAGGTTTATTTTTAGGTTATATATTTTAGTTTAAGTTTAGGGTTATTTTTAGGTTATTTTATTTTATTTAGTTTACGTTTAGGTTTAGGGTTAGCTTAGGATTTAAGGTTAGTTTAATGATTAGGGTTTAGGATTTATAGGGTTTCAACTTTATGGTTTTGGGTTAGTTTAGGGTTTAGGGTTTAGGGTTTTAGGTTTATGGTTTAGGGTTTAGGGTTTAGTGTTTAGGGTTGGGGATAGGGTTTAGGGTTTAAGGTTAGTTTAGGGTATAGAGTTTAGGGTTTTTTTGGGTTTAGGGATGTAGGTTTAGGGTTGTAGGTTCTAGGTTTAAGGTTTAGGGTTAGTTTTATGGTTTATGGTTTAGGGTTTAGGGTTTAGGATTTATGGTTTATGGTTTAGGGTTTAGGGTTTAGGGTTTATTTTTTTTAAATTAAGTAAACCTGGAGGTTTAGGTTTATTTAGTTATTTTTTTTATTTATTTTAGTTTATTTTATTTTTTTATTTTTATTTAGGTTTTTTTATTTTGTTTAGTTTATTTATTTTAGTTCTATTTATTTTTTTAGGTTTTTTTATTTTAGTTTATTTTTTAGGTTTAGGTTTAGGTTTAGGTTTATATTTATTTTTTAGTTTAGTTTTATTTTTATTTTATTTTTTAGGTTTATGTTTTATTTTTTATTTAGGTTTCTATTTAGGTTTTTATTTTATTTTTTTAGGTTTAGGTTTTAGCTTTTGATTTTAGGTTTTTTTTAAGGTTTTTTTAGTTTATTTTATTTTATTTAGTTTAGGGTTTAGGTTTTGGTTTATGTTTAGGTTTAATTTATTTTATTTTAGGTTTATGTTTATTTTATTTTGTTTATTTTAGGTTTAGTTTTTTTTTTAGTTTAGGGTTTAGGTTATATTTTTTATTTATTTTTAGGTTTTATTTTTATGTTTATTTTTTAGGTTTAGGTTTTATTTAGTTTTTATTTTATTTAGCACTTTTTGCCACCATCCTTCAAGATCTTTGATGGCAGTGGGAACCCATGATAAAATATTGCACACATTAGAGCCGACTATTACAATACCGGTGGCAGCAACGCACTCCTCTTTCGCATTTTGGTTAGCAGTCTGTCAGGTGTTGCATTCGATTAGTACTCCAAACTGCGCAACAATTCGATGAAGACTTTTGCTGAGTTGGAGCACATATTCATCAAGAGCTTTGTTGGAGCTTAGCAGAGGGTGATTGTAGGCGACCTCATTGTAGAGAAACAAAAACTCAACGAGTCCCTTATTGATTACATTCTCAGGTGGCACAACCTAAGCATCAAATGCGAACCATAGGTGTCCAAACAACATGCTATTGAGATTCTTCTCAAGAATATCCATGGCATGATCGTCTTCATGCTTAAGGGCTTTACCATCAAAACATTCAAAATTAATCCACTAGGCGGCTGGCCTACAAGAGGAAGCCAACAGTTGCCCTTTCCAGACCAATCATCTAGGACCAAGCTATAGAAGGTGTTTGAGAGGAAGCCAGGGACAATTGTGTCAATAGATAGAGGGAAGCAACCAACCAGAGTTTAGTATGAGTGACTACGAGCTTAGCAGACTCCTTTGCCACCTCCTCTTCTACCACCTCGGCCATCATACTAGTCACCCACAATGACCATTACCACCACCTTAGCAGCCTACCTAGTAGCGATATTCATATCCATCGCCAGGTAGTTACTTTCCACCTATTGTTGATAGATTGAATAAGCCATATTCATTCAAGAGGGAGGTGGTTAGAAAAATCTTTAAGAATCTCTTAAAAAAACCTAACTTTTAGTTACTAGAGCCTAAGAGGCCGGAGGAAGTGGCGAGGGATGATCCAGCTGTGCCCTGTATCTTAGGTCATGTCTTAGAGGATTGTCACTTTTAAGGACTAGCTTGAGCACAACTACAAGTTGAGAGCCATAGTTATACCTAAGGAATACTTATTAGAACAACCATCCAATTCTATTAGAGTAATCCTTAGGGATACTTGCAATCCTCTTAAGACCAAAAAAGGTTAAGATATCTCCCTATCTCGAACCTCTAAGAAGATCATTTCTAAAATCAAGAAGTTTTCCTTGCAGGTGCCTGAAGTAGCTCAAATCTCCAACACCAAAGAAGGTTTGCTAGTTGCAAAGGACAACTTAGGGTGGGTGACAGCCCAACAGTAGTAGCAGCTCACCATACTTGCCTAGGATAGTCCAGTAGCATAGCCATCTTCTGAGTTCAGTAGTCCCTCTACCGTTGCAGCTACCACTTCTTCTGCTAGCTCCTCTTCTACTAGTAGGAGCATTGTACTTAGATAAGGGCACTAAATCCCTTGCTCTACTTACTTCACTTGATTTATATCATGTACCTCCATCCAAAAGAAATTAAAGAGGAAAGCTGAATCTACTTATATTTTGTTAGCTTCTAATGCTCTTGATTTTATTTCTTATTGAAAGCTCTCCGAGTCTAAAAATAATAATATATCTAGTAGTTCTGATCCTTTCCTTTCTTATTTAGAGTTGGACTATCCATCTATGAATCAATTGGGTTCACCTCTTGAGATTGACTTGGAGTTAATTGAATCTAAGGATCCCATAGGAGAAGTTGTAGGTATGCCCAATGAGAAGGTAGAACTTTTACTAGCTCATCATTCCAAGAAGTCACTAAAGTCAACCTATGCAGTAGCAAAGTTCTTCCTCCTAAGGTAGCACTTCAGGAGAAGGGTAATTAAGTCATTGGTTCCAGTGAGTAGATAACCCCTCCATAGAATGCTCCACCCATGGATATGCTTGTGGAGGACCAAGCTAGAGTTGATTACAATGTCCTAGCTCACCTTAGAAAGGTTTCAGCTAAGATAAGCATATATGATGCCCTTGTCTTATCCAAAGAGATGAGGGAATCTCTAATAAAGGCCTTACTTGATCTAGAGATATGCTTAGCTTAGCTGACTGCTACTAAAGAGGAGGCCTGCCACTCGAAGGACACTTAGGAGTTACATTCAGTGATGAAGACTTACTCCCAAGGATGATAGAGCACAACTGCCTCTTTACATTACAGTGGATGTTGGCAGATATAAGCTATCTAGAGTTCTGGTTGACCCATGTGTATCAGTCAACATTATGAGTCTAAGAACCCTTGCCTACTTGAGGATCGACATCTCCAAACTCCAAACAGAAAGGATGATGTTGATAGAAGTCAATGAATAAGGCAGAGGGAGGTGTTTATTTTGAATGGGACAACATGCATTATGGGGTCCTTTTGAGGTGATCGGGTATAACATTGAGGTATGATGTACTATCTCGAAAGATAGAGGCATCACCCTACAATGGACCTAATCACATAATAAGGGCTCCTAAGGTATCATGGGTCTTCTAATGCACCAGAGATTTTTCCCCTACTTTACATGGATGAATAAAGTAGGGTATATAGTAAACCAAGTTCTTAAGTTCCCTATGGAGGCAAGCCTCCATAATTAATTACATCTTAGGAAATGAAATTTCCTTAGAATACCCTCGATTAAAGTAAACAATTATCATCTCCAAAGATTTCAAAATTAGACTATCAAAAGATTGGTTGTATTTGCAAAATGATTGAGAAAGTTCAAGGAGAAGACTTATTTTTGGAATTCAAATGAAATAAGAAGAAAATGCTCATGATAATAGGAAGCCTAGTGAGTATTACAAACTATCCTATGGTTGGGCTTTATAACTTTGAAGTTGAGCAGATTTATATGTTTCGAGTTGAAATTTAATTAGATTACTAAGGCTTATAATCCACCAACACAATGTTGTGCTCATGCCTAAGAGGTGAGAATTTATGCTCGTAGCCCAAAGGAAATAGCTACCTCCGATCCTAAATATAGGGTGCTTTACTACGAGCTAAAGCACAACCTAAATCTAAGCTACAAGTATAAGGGTTTACCTCCATAAGAGAGAATAAATTATCTGACTTCTGGACTTATAATTGCCTAGAGTGGCTGCCAGCTAACTCTTCCTATGATTCTAAAACCATGTAGTCTGATCTTATGAATTGTAAGATAGCTAAGGTAGTTATTTAATTAGAAAGAGACTATAGTCCTGAACACACTCTCTAAGAGACTAGAGCATGAGTGGTATGAGCATATGAGTTAATCTATAGATGTGAAATCTTTTCAAATTTTATTTCATTTTAGACAGATCATTTTTATTGGGGCTTCAAGTTTTCTTATGCCTAAATGCATGATGAAATAGGTTCTAGATTAAATCAGCTAGAATAAGGTGTTCTCTACCACAAGGGATGCCCTCATAGGTCAAGCATTCCTTTATCATGCAAGGATGGAGATCTTTCATGTTCAAGAGAGAAAGAATATGCATGCATTATGTGAAACACACACAAAAATCATTCCTAAAAACCATAAACCTGAATACATCATGTTCAAGGATGGAGATCCCACATGTTCAATATGAAGTGGGGTATACACCCCCTCGTTTTCACTCAAACACACATAGAAATCATTCCTTAGAGTCCTAGCTACCTAAGTTTAGAGTTTAGGGTTTAGGGTTTAGGGTTTTAGGGTTTAAGTTTGTAAGTTTATGGTTATAGGTTTAGGGTTTAGGGTTAGTTTTAGGGTTTAGTATTTAGGATTTAGGGTTTAGGTTTTTTTTAATTAATTAAACCAATAAGTTTATGTTTATTTAATTTATTTTTTATTTACCTGAGTTTATGTTATTTTTTATTTTTATTTAGGTTTATTTTTTAATTTTATTTAATTTAGTTTATTTATTTTAAGTATATTTATTTTAATTTAAGTTTTTTATTTTAGTTTATTTTTTAGGTTTAGGTTTATTTTTAGTTGAGTATTATTTTTATTTTATTTTTTTAGATTGGGTTTTTTTATTTTTTTTTAGGTTTAGGTTTAGGTTTTATTTTATTTTTTTAGGTTTAGGTTTTATTTTTTCATTTTAGGTTTATTTTTAGATTTTACTTCTTAGTTTAGGTTTAGGTTTATTTTTAATTTATTTTATTTTATTTAGTTTAGGTTTAGGTTTAGGTTTAGTTTATTTTAGGTGTAGTTTTATGTTTTATTTATTTTAGTTTAGTTTATTTTAGTTTAGATTTAGGTTTATTTTATTTTGTTTATTTTATTTTTATTTTAGGTTTAGATTTTTTTTTTTAGTTTAGGGTGTAAGTTTTAATTTTGTTAATTTGTATTTTTAGGTTTATTTTTTAGGTTTAAGTTTTTATTTAGTTTTTATTTTATTTTACTTTAGGTTTATTTTATATTTATTTTAGGTTTAGTTTTAATTTTATTTAGGATTTTTAATTTTTAGTTTAGTTTAGGTTTTTATTTATTTTATTTTAGTTTAGTTTTATTTTTATTTTATTTTCTTTTAAGTTTAAGTTTAGGTTTCTATTTTATTTTATTATTTTATTTTATTTTTTTGTAGGCTTTTTTATATATTTCAGTTTTAGGTTTTATTTAGTTTAGGATTAGATTTTTAGCTTTTTATGGTTGAGGATTTAAGGGTAGTTGAGGGTTTAGGGTTTAGGGTTTAGGTTTTAGGGTTTAGATTTTATGGTTTAGGGTTTAGGGTTTAAGTTTTAGGTCTAGGGTTCAGATTTTAGTTTAGGGTTTAGGGTTTTTTATTTTTTTTAACAGAGAACAAATTCAAATTCAACATTTCTTCTTTTTGATTTCGTTAACCAAGTAACACACCAAGTTTTTTAAGACACAAGCAATGACATAGATAAAAAATGAGCACACATAGATCAAATCAAAATCCTTGAGAACTAAAGCTGTCTCTACTTTAAAGACACAGCTCCATAAGTAGTAGATTGGACCAACCATTCTTTAGTTTCTCCAGTTCCCATAAAAACCACCCAGGCCTCTTGAGTAGCGGCATCCACCATCATATCCCTGATCTCTCCCTCCGTCACCACCACAAATGTAACCTCCATCACTCCTTCCATCTCCATAACCACCACTACTCTGACCACCACCTCCATATCCACCAGCACCTCCAGATCCCTCACCACCACTACGATAACTGCCACCTCTGCCTTCTCAATCGCTAGATCAAAATTAAGCTTATTTGATGGTGATGTTCATCAAGGTTAATTCTGGGGTTTAGGTTTATTAGGTTTTTGGTTTATATTTATTTTTAATTTATTTAGTTACTTTAGGTTTAGGTTTATGGTTTAGGTTGGGTTAGGTTTAGGATTTAGAGAGTTTTGGGAGGGGCTTTAAGGTTTACTTTAGGGAGTTTAGGTTAGAGTTTGGGTTTAGGGTTTTAGGTTTTGTTTAGGGTTTAGGGTTTAGGGTTTAGGGTTTAGGGAGGATTTGGTGTTTGGGAGGGAGGCAGTGTTTAAAATTTAGGGTTTAGGGTAGAGTTTATGGTTAAGGGTTTAGGGTTATTTATGAGCTGGGTTTAGGGTTTAGGGTTTACGGTTTTTAGGTTTTAGGGTTTAGGGTTTAGGGTTTAGGGTTTTAAATTAAGTAAACTAGAAGGTTTAGGTTTATTTAATTTATTTTTTATTTATTTTAGTTTATTTTACTATTTGTTTTTATTTAGTTTAGTTTATTTATTTTATGTTTATTTATTTTAGCTTAGGTTTTTATTTTAGTTTATTTTTTAGTTTTAAGTTTAGGTTTATGTTTATTTTTTAGTTTATTTTTATTTTTATTTTCTTTATTAGTTTTAGATTTTATTTTTTTATTTTATTTTTAGGTTTAGGTTTTTTTATTTAATTTTAGGTTTAGATTTTATGTTTTTATTTTAGGTTTATTTTTAAGTTTTATTTTTTGGTTTAAGTTTAGATTTAAGTATAGTTTATTTTAGGTTTAGGTTTTATTTATTTTAGTCTAGTTTATTTTAGTTTTGGTTTATGTTTAGTTTATTTTTATTTTAGGTTTAAGTTTTTTTTTAGTTTAGGTTGTAGGTTTTTTCTATTTATTTTTAAGTTTTATTTTTAGGTTTATTTTTTAGGCTTAAGTTTTTATTTTTTTTATTTTAGGTTTATTTTATTTTTATTTTAGTTTTAGTTTTTATTTTATTTAGGTTTTTACTTTTTAGTTTAGTTTAAGATTTTATTTATATTATTTTAGTTTAGTTTTAATTTTTAATTTTTTATTCTTTTTAGGTTTAAGTTTAGGTTTTAGTTTATGTTTTTATTTTATTTTATTTTTTATTTTATTTTGGTTTAGGTTTATTTATTTATTTTATATTTAGGTCTAATTTAGTTTAGGTTTAGGTTTAGGTTTTTAGCATCTTAGGGTTTAGAGTTTTGGATTAGTTTAGGGTTTAGATTATTTTTTGGCTTTAGAGTTTAGGGTTTAAGGTTTAGGGATTTAAGTTTTTGGGTTTAGGGTTTAGGGTTTAAATTTTGGGTTTAGGGTTTAGGGTTTTAGGTTTAGGGTTTAGGGTTTAGGGTTTAGTGTTTTTAGGGTTTAGGGTTTAGGGTTTAGAATTTAAGTTTTAGGTTTAGGGTTCTAGTTTTAGTTTAGGGTTTAAGGTTTTGGGTTTTTTTTAAATAGAGAACAAATTCAGATTCAACATTTCTTCTTTTCGATTTGATCAAACAAGTAACACACTAAGTTTTCTAAGACATAAGCAATGACATTCATAAAAAATGAGCATGCATGGAGAAAATCAGAAACCCTATATAAGTAGAATCGTCTCTGCTTTAAAGACAGAATTCCATAAATAGTAGATCGGATGTGTTCATCGGTTTCTCCAAGTCCCATCAATCCTCTCAGGGATCCCCATCATATCCTCAATCTCTCTTTCGCCACCACATGAACCTTTGCTTCTTTCTCGATAATCACCACTACTCTAACCATGACCTCCATATCCTAGCACCTCTAGTACCCACCACCACTATGATAACCATCGCCCTTCACCGCCATAAAATAGCACGGTTGATGGTCATCCATTCTGGGGGTTTAGTTTAAGCTTATTAAGTTTTAGGTTTAGTTTTATTTTTTAATTTATTTTAAGTGGTTTAGGGTTTGGGATTTAGGGTTTATGGTTTTAGGGTTTAAGCTTTTAGGATTTAAGGTTTAGGGTCAGGGTTTAGGGTTTAAGGTTAAGGGTTTAGGGTTTACGATTTAGGATTTTTGGTTTATGATTTTTTTTAAATCTAAATGGTAGTTTAGGTTTAAGTTTATTCAGTTTATTTTATTTATTTTAGTTTATTTTATTTATTTTAATTTAGGTCTTTTTTTAAAATTTTATTTAGTTTAGTTTATTTTAGGTTTATTTATTTCAATTTAAGTTTTTATTTTAGTTTATTTTTTATGTTTATGTTTATCTGTTTAATTTTATTTTATTATATTTTAAGTTTAGCTTTTATTTTAATTTTAGGTTTAGGTTTAGGTTTTATTTTATTTTCTTAGGTTTAGGTTTTTTTTATTTTAGGTTTATTTTATGTTTTATTTTTAGTTTAGGTTAGGTTTTTTTGATTTTATTAGTTTAAGATTTATGTTTAGTTTATTTTAGGTTTAGGTTTTGTTTATTTTAGTTTAGGTTTAGGTTTATTTTATTTTGTTTACTATATTTTTTGATTTTTTTTAATCTAGGGTCTAGGTTTTATTTTTATTTAACTTTAAGTTTTAGTTTTAGGTTTATATTTTTATTTAGTTTTTAGTTTATTTTATTTTATGTTTTATTTATTTTATTTTACATTTAATTTTTTTATTTTATTTAGTTTTTTATTTTTAAGTTTATATTATTTTTTAATTTAGTTTAGGTTTTTAATTATTTTATTTTAATTTAGTTTTTATTTATTTATTTTTAATTTTTAGGTTTAGGTTTAGGTTTAGGTTAAGGTTTTAGTTTAGGTTTTTATTTTATTTTATTTAGGTTTAGGTTTTTTTATTTTTTTATTTGTAGGTTTTATTTAGTTTAGGTTTAGGTTTTTAGGTTTTTAAGGTCTAGGGTTTAGGGTTTAAGGTTTTGGGGTTAGGGTTTAGGATTTAGGGTTGAGGGTTTTAGGGTTTAGGGTTTAGGGTTTAGGGTTTAGGATTTTGGGTTTAGGGTTTTTTTAAATTACCTAAACCTTTAGGTTTAGCGTTATTTAGTTTATAATTTTATTAATTTTAGTTTATTTTATTCTTTTAGTTTTCTTTAGTTTATTTTATTTATTTTAAGTTTATTTATTTTAGTTTAGGTTTTTTCTTTTAGTTTCTTTTTTTTGGTTTAGGTTTAGGTTTATATTTATTTTTTAAGTTTAATTTGTATTTTATATTATTTTAGCTTTTATTTTTTTTACTTTTAGGTTTATTTTTTTAGTTTAGGTTTAGGTTTATTTTCAGTTTATTTTATTTTATTTAGTTTAGGGTTTAGGTTTAGGTTTTTATTTATTTATTTTAGTTTAGGTTTAGGTTTATTTTATTTTGTTTATTTTATTTTTAGGTTTTTTTTTAGTTTAGGGTTTTTATTTTTGGTTTATTTTTAAGGTTTAGGTTTTTATTTAGTTTTTATTTTATTTTATTTTTATTTTAAGTTTAGTTTTTATTTTATTTATGTTTTTTATTCTTAGGCTTATTTTATTTTATTTTTAGGTTTAGATTTTGGTTTTAGGGTTGTACGTTTATGGTTTAGGGTTTAGGGTTAGTTTTAGGATTTAGGGTTTAGGGTTTAGGGTTTTGGATTTAAAGTTTAGGTCTTATGGTCTAGGGTTTTTTTTAAAATTAAGTAAATCTATAGGTTGGGTTTATTTAGTTTATTTTTATTTATTTTATTTTATTTTATTTTATTATTATTTAGTTTAGTTTATTTAGGTTTTATTTTAGTTTTTTTTTTTGTTTAGGTTTAGGTTTATGTTTATTTTTTAGTTTAATTTTTTTTTGTAGGTTTAAGTTTTATTTTTTATTTTTAGGTTTAGGTTTAGGTTTTATTTTATTTTTTTTTTAAGTTTAGGTTTTTATTTTATTTTAGGTTTATTTTTAGGTTTTATTTTTTAGTTTATGTTTAGGTTTATTTTTAGTTTATTTTATTTAGTTTAGGTTTTAAGATTAGTTTATTTTATGTTTAAGTTTAGGTTTTATTTATTTTAGTTTAGTTTTTTTTTAACATAGAACAAATTCAGATTAAACATTTCTTCTTTTCGATTTCATCAACCAAGTAATACACTAAGTTTTCAAAGACATAAGTGACAACATATTTGAAAAATGAGCACGCATAGAGCAAATCAAAACCTTACATAGCTAGAACCGCTCTCTCTAAAGACATAGTTTCATAAGTAGCGGTCGATTGACCATTCTTCGCTTTCTCTTCCATCGAACAACTCGGCCTCTTGATGGATCCACCATCATATCCCATCTCTTCATCCACCACCACCGGCTATAACCTCAGTAGCTCCTCCCCTCCATAGCCACTCACTGCTTTAACCTCTACCTTATATCCACTCACCTGTGATCCCGTGACATCACCATCGGGACACCGCCCCACTTTCTCCTCCACACTGCGCAGACGAAGCTCGCAAGTCACGCACATGTTCCTATCATGCGTTCTCGCAATTCTGTGGTTTAGGTTTTAGGTTTAGGTTTATAAGGTTTTAGGGTTTATTTTTTAATTTATTTAGTTACTTTAGGTTTAGGTTTATGGTTTGAGAGGTTTAGGGTTTTTTAGGGTTTAGGGTTTTAGGGTTTATTCTTTAGTGGTTTGGTTTATTTTTATTTTATTTTAAGTTCATTTTAGGTTTTATTTATTTATTTTATTTATTTATTTAGTTTATTTTATTTTATTTTAGTTTAGGTTTATTTTAGTTTTTTATTTTTTTAGTTTAAGTTTAGGTTTAGTTTTAATTTATTTTAGGTTTAGGTTTTATTTATTTTAGTTTAGGTTTAGGTTTATTTTATTTTGTTTATTTTATTTTTATTTTAGGTTTTGGTTTTTTTTAGTTTAGGGTTTAAGTTTTATTTTTTATTCATTTTTAGGTTTAGTTTTTAGGTTTAGGTTATTATTTAGTTTTTATTTTATTTTATTTTAAATTTATTTTATTTTTATTTTATGTTTAGTTTTTATTTTATTTTGGTTTTTTATTCTTTGGTTTATTTTATTGTTTAGTATAGTTTAGGTTTTTATTTATTTTAATTTAGTTTATTTTTATTAGTATATTTTATTTTATTTTTAGGTTTAGATTTAAGTTTAGGTTTAGATTTTATATATTTTAGTTTAGTTAAATTTATTTTAGGTTTAGGTTTATTTTATTTTGTTTATTTTATTTTAGGTTTAGGTTTTATTTTTTATTCATTTTAGGTTCTATTTTGAAGTTTATTTTTTTAGGTTTACGTTTTATTTTATTTTATTTTAGGTTTATTTTACGTTTATTTTATTTTTATTTTAAATTTGGTTTTTATTTCATTTTTTTATTTTTAGGTTTATTCTATTTTTTAGTTTAGTTTAGGTTATTATTTATTTTATTTTAGTTTATTTTATTAATTTATTTTACTTTATTATTAGGTTTAGGTTTAGGTTTTAATTTATGTTTTAATTTTTATTTATTTATTTATATTATTTAGGTTTAGGTTTTCTTATTTATTTTATTTTTAAGGTTTTATTTAATTTGGGTTTAAGGTTTAGGATTTGTTTAGGGTTTAGGGTTTAGGTAGGGTAGGGCCTGTGGTAGTGTGGTTTAGGTAGGTTCATTTTGGGGGAGTTAGTGGAGTTTAGGTATTAGTTAAGGTTTAGGGTTGGGTTTTGGTAGTGTTTAGAGGTTAGTTCATGGTTTAGTTTAGGGAGGATTTAGGGTTTAAGATTGTTCAGGTCAGTGGGTGGAGTAGGGTTTAGGTTTTAGGTCATGGCCTAGGCTTAGCCCAGGTAGTTTCAGTTTTTAGGGTTTAGTGTTTAGGGGTTGTAAGGTTTTTTTAGGGTTTATGGTTTAGTGTGGTTCTCTTTAGTTTAGGGTTTTGTTTTTAACAAAGAACAAATTCAAATTCAACATTCCTTCTTTTCGATTTCATCAACTGAGTACCACACCAGGTTTAGGTTTAGTGTTTGGGGTTTAGGATTTAGGGTTTAAAGTTTAGAGTTTTGGGTATTAGGGTTTATGCTTTAGGGTTTAGGGTTTTTTTAAAATTAAATAAATCTATATGTTTAGATTTATTTAGTTTATTTTTTATTTATTTTTCTTTATTATATTTTTTTATTTATTTTAGTTTAATTTATTTTTATTTTTATTTATGTTTATTTTTTATTTTTATTTAGTTTAGTTTATTTTTTGCATTTATTTATTTTAGTTTTGGTATTTTATTTTAGTTTATATTTTAGGTTTAGGATTAGGTTTACTTTTTAGTTAAGTTTAATGTTTATTTTATTTTTTAGGTTTAGGTTTTATTTTTTATTTTTAGGTTTAGGTTTAGTTTTTATTTTATTTTTTAGGTTTAGGTTTTAGATTTTTATTTTAGGTTTATTTTTAGGTTTTATTTTAGTGTGTAGGTTTAGGTTTATTTTAGTTTAACTTATTTTATTTAGTTTAGGTTTAGGTTTAGTTTATTTTGGATTAGTTTTAGGTTTTATTTTTTTAATTTAGTTTATTTTAGTTTAGGTTTAGGTTTATTTTCTTTGTTTATTTAATGTTTATTTTAGGTTTATTTTTTAGTTTAGGGTTTAAGTTTTATTTTTTATTTATTTTAATTTTTTATTTTAAGGTTTTTTTATTTAGCTTTTATTTTATTTTATTTTAAGTTTATTTTATTTTTATTTTACATTTAGTTTTTATTTTATTTAGGTTTTCTATTATTAGGTTTATTTTATTTTTTTGTTTATTTCATTTTAGTCAAGTTTTCTTAGTTTATTTTATTTAATTTTTACCTTTATGTTTAGGTTTTATTTTAGGTTTTTATTTTATTTTATTTATGTTTAGGTTTATTTATTTATTTGATTTTTAGGTTTTATTTAGTTTTGGTTTAGTTTTTTATGTTTTTAGGGTTTATGGTTTAGGGTATAGGGTTTCGGGTTTTAGGGTTGAGGGTTTTAGGGTTTAAAGTTTAGGGTTAACTTAGGGTTTAGCATTAGTTTAAGGTTTAGGGTTTAGGCTTTAGTGTTTAGGGTTATTAAGATTTAGGGTTTAGGGTTTAGGGTTTAGGGTTTAGAGTTAGAGTTAGCATTTAGGGTTTAGGGTTTAGGGTTAGTTTATGGTTTAGAGTTTAGGGTTTAGGGTTAAGCGTTAGTTTAGGGTTTAGGGTTTTAAAAAAAAAATAAGTAAACTCGTAGGTTTAGGTTTATTTAGTTTATTTTGTTTGTTTTTTATTTATTTTAGTTTATTTTATTTTTTATTTTAATTTAGGTTTATTTTTTATTTTATTTAGTTTAGTTTATTTATTTTAGGTTTATTATTTTCATTTTATTTAGGTTTAGGTTTGGGTTTATGTTTATGTTTTAGTTTAGTTTTTTTATTTTATTTTTAGGTTTTTTTTTTATTTTTATTTTAGTTTAGGTTTTATTTTATTTTTTAGGTTTAGTTTTATTTTAAGTATATTTTAGATTTTATTTTTTAGTGTAGGTTTAGGTTAAGTTTAGGATTAGGTTTAGGTTTATTTATTTTAGTTTTTTTTTTTAGTTTAGGTTTAGGTTTTTTTCTTTTATTTATTTTATTTTGTTTTAGGTTTTTTATTTTTAGTTTAGGGTTTAGGTTTTCATATTTATTTTAGGTTTTATTTTAGGTTTTTTATTTAGTTTTAATTTTATTTTATTTTAGGTTTATTTTATTTTATTTTATTTATTTTATTTAGGTTTTATTTAGGTTTATTTTATTTTATTTTATTTATTTTCCTTAGTTTATTTTATTTATTTTTTTAGGGTTTGGTTTAGGTTTTATTTTATTTAATTATTTTATTATATTTAGGTTTAGGTTTTTCTTTTTTTTATTTGTATGTTTAATTTAGTTTAGGTTTAGATTTTTAGCTTTTTAGGGTTTATGGTTTAGAGAAATAGAAACTCAATGAATTCCTTAATGATTACAATCTCAGGTGGTGCAACCTAATCATGAAAGGCATACCATAACTGTCCGAATAACATGCCATTGAGATTCTTCTCAATAATATCCATGGCCCGATTGCCTTCATGCTTAAGGGCTTTACCATCAAAACATTCAAGAAATTAATCAACAAGGCAGCAACCCTATAAGCCAAATAGTTTCCCTTTCCCGACTAATCATCTAAGCCCAAGCCACATAAGGTGTTCAAGAAGAAGCCGGGACAGGTTGTGTAGAGGGGAAGCAAGCCAGAGTTCAAGATGAGAGACTACGAGCTTAGTGCCTCCTTGCTACCTCCTCTTCCACCACCTTGGCCATCATACCAGCCACCGTCGCCACAATGATCATTTCCACCACCTCAACATCCTACCAAGCGCCATATTCATATATTTACTTTCCACCTACTTTGATAGATTGAATAAGCCATATTCATTCAAGAGAGGTAGTTAGGAAAATATTTAAGAATCTCTTAAAGAAACTTGACTTTTGACCAAAGCCTATGGGGCGAGGAAGTGGGCAAGACCTATGATCTTAGCTATGCTCCTAACACCGCATGTTAGGCCATGTCATGGAGGATTGTATCACTTTTAAGGACTAGCTTGAGCACGCCTACAAGTTGGGAGCCATAGTTTACCTTCGATCATATTGTAGTTCTAATCCTTTCTTTTTTGATTTAGAGCCAACTATTCTTCTTTGAATCAATCAAATTCACCTCTTGAGATTGACTTGGAGTCAACTGACTCTGAGAATCCCATAGGAGAAGCTGTAGGTATGTCCGATGAGAAGGTAGAACTTTCCACCAGCTCATCATTCCAAGAAGTCACTGAAGTTGACTTATGCAGTGGCAAAGTTCTACTTCATAGGGTAGCACCTTAGGATAAGAGTAAGCAAGTCATTGGTTCCAGTGAGCATATAGCCCGTCCATAGGATGCTCCACCCATGTATATGCTTGTGGAGGACCAAGCCGAGTTGATTACAATGTCCTAGCTCACCTTACAAAGTTTCCTGCTAAGTTAAGCATATACGATGCCCTTGGCTTATCCAAAGAGATGAGGGAATTTCTAATCAAGGCCTTACCTGATCTAGAGATATACTTAGCTTAGCTGACCATTACTGAAGAGGAGGCTTGCCACTCAAAGGACATCTTAGGAGTTACATTCAGCGATGAAGACTTACTCCTAGTGATGATCGAGCATAATCGCCTCTTTATATTTCAGTGGATGTTGGCAGATATAGGCTATCCAGAGTTCTGGTTGACCCAAGTGTATCAGTTAATATTATGAGTCTAAGAATCCTTGCCTACTTAAAGATTGACATCTTCAAACTCCAAAAAGAAAGGATGATGTTGAGAGGATTCAATGAACAAGATGAGAGGGCCTTGTGGTGTTTATTTTTGGATGTATGGGGGACACCATGCATATCGTAGGGGGGAGTACTTTCTAAGGTGATTGGGTACTACATTGAGGTATGATGTACTATCTAGAAAGATAAAAGCATCACTTTATAATGGACTAAATCATCTAAAAAGGACTCATAAGGCATGATGGGTCTTCGAATGTACCGTAATTTTTCTCTTACTTTACATGGATGAATAAAATAGTGTTTATATTAAACCAAGTTCTTAAGTTCCCTATGGAGGCAAGCCTCTATAGTTAATTACATCTTAGGAAATGAAATTTCTTAAGAATACTCTTGATTAAAGTAGACAATTATCATCTCCAAAGATTTCAAGGTTAGACTATCAAAGGATTAGTTGTATTTGGAAAATTGATTGGGAAAGTTCAAGGAGAAGACTTATTTTTCAAATTTAAATGAAATATGTAAGAAATTCTCATGATACTAGGAAGCCTAGTGGGCATTCCAATCTATCCTATGGTTGGGCTTTATAATTTTGAAGTTGAAGAGATTTATATGTTTTGAGTTGAAATTTTATTAGATTACTAGAGCTTATAATCCACCAACACAAGGTTGTGGGAATGCCTAAGAGGTGAGAATTTATGCTCGTAGCCTGAAGGAAATAGCTATCTCGGATCCTAAATCTAGAGAGCTTTAGTACGAGCTAAAGCATGACCTAAATCTGAGCGATAGGTGGACATAAGGGTTTACCTCCACAAGAGAGAATAAATTGTTTGACTTTTGGATTTATAATCGCTTAGAGTGGCCGCCAGCTAACTCCTACAATTTTAAAACCATGTAGTATGGTCTTATGAATTACAAGATAGCTATGGTTGTTATTTAATTAAAAAGAGACTAAAATCCTAAACACACTCCTTAAGTGACTAGTGCATGAGTGGTATGAGCATATGACTTAATCTATAGATGCAAAATCTTTTCAAATTTTATTTCATTTTAGACACATCATTTTGATAGAGGCTTTAGGATTTCTTATGCTTAAATGCATGATGAAATTGGTTATGGGTCAAATTAGCTAGAAGAAGGTGTTCTCCACCACAAGGGATGCCCTCACAAGTCAAGCATTCCTTTATCATGCAAGGATGGAGATCCTTCATGTTCAAGAGAAAAAAATATGCATGCATGATGTGAAACATACAACCATATAGCTAAAGGGCTGCTAAATCTTTCTAATTATCTTTATTTTATGATGAGATTTTGAGTTATTTAAAATTTAGTTATGAGTGATTAGTTTGGTAGAAAAATTATTTTTATCCTAAGAGTCAAATCATATTCAAGCCACACATTAAAGCATCAATCATTTAAGAAACTATGAAAAGCATGCCGTCCTAATGCACAATAAAAACATAACATCAAACAATTATATAAACTATCGTAAAAGAATAAAAGGTAGGTTGAGTACCAGACAACCCGAAGAGAGAAAAGATGGGTAGCTGAGCTCTACCCTTATACAACCTAGAATATGAAAGAATAATTATAATTGTATTAAATTCTATGGGGGTCTTCTTTCTTCATATCTCTATTTCTGATTTGTTTCTTTCTTTGATTTAGATGGTGCTTTCTTCAAAGGCATCACAGGGCACCCCAGGACAAAGCCTTCTGGCCACTGCTCATCCTAATGCCCCATAGCACTAATCTTAATTTTTATTGCAAAAATTACATTCATCTGGGAAAAGTAAATATAATTACACCTGCAAAATAGAGGTTGGCTAAATATACATATAATCCCAAGCAGTTATATTTATAATTTGTACTTAGCACCCTACACATGGGTAACTAAGTCCTCATGCCCTAACTTGGATTATACTTAAGGGTTTAAGCAAACAACAAAAAGAGCATTCACATTTATTTTTAAGCATCCCTTAAGCATAATCCTTTGCAAAAAACATGATTAGGCTAATATTGGCCTATCATACAGTCTATGAAGCATACACCCTAACATCCAATATAAAATAATACATCATAAAACAAACATACATCATAGAAAATAATCCTAAGTTTAGGTTCACTTTAAATAATCCTATTCAAAATGAAAGGAATCTTAAGAATACATTAATTGAATTACTACTACATCATATATATTAAATCATTCCTTTCCATCACATGTAACATGCATATGATTTAATCCAAAGTGTATCTATGCATGCACTATATTTTAGCACACTTAAATGATGAATGCATGTGTATGTTTAGAATTTATATTTTATTTGATTGAATTATTTGAACATATTAATTTAAAACTTTATCCAAATTCTTATACAAAAAGGACATAAGAATGAAATTAAATAGGCATGTGGCATTGTTAAACTAGGGAAGTGAGGTAATCAAATGACCTCCTTGGAGATAGCTAAAGCCTCGTATTCTCGGGATGTCAAGACTATATACCCATTCACATTCAAACATATTTAAATTCGTATACATGAACATAGGAAGTAATCTACAAATCATATGGCTAATTAATTCAACCACTTAGTAGTCAATTATGAATGCATGCAATTTTAATTCAACCACTTAGTAGTTAAGGTTTAATTAGTCAATTTTTCTAATTAAGTGAGCAATAAATCCCAAGAAAATCATGGGAGGTAGAGCTCATGCCATTAAATTAACCCACAAAATTTTGGATTAATTGCTCAAGTAATTAAGGAGTAATTAAGCTAATACATTTTGTAATTAAACCTTAATTAATTACTATTCAAAATTTATTAAGATCAATTTTAATTATTTCTTCTTTAAAATACCTTTAAAATGAGTATTTATTTGTGTTTTTTATTTCTCTATGATTTTTTATGATTTCTAGAAGTTATTATGTAATTAAAGCCTAATCAATTTAGCCATGTGGTCGAACGCCACTTTCCATGCGGTGTCGTGGGATTGGCTACCTAAAACTTATCTGACTCAGCACCTATGTGGTGATGGAAGATGAGCTTTCTCATCCATCATGTGATCTAAGATCAAATGGTTATGATTAATCCAATAGCTTAATAGGATTAAATCATATCGATCTAGTGAATCTAATCATAACCATCCTTTTCGATCATGCGAATAGACGGTGCATGATCTAATGTCATGCAAGTGAGGGAGAATGGAGTACATCCTCCATTGCTCACTTGATCTGAGCTTACCTGAGCTCAGATCAACTTTAAAAGAATCCCACACCTTCATGAAATCGATCTGAGGGGATCTAACAGTCAATATCACATGAGTAGCAAGTTTTCTTCAAAAGCTCCAACCCATTTTTTCCTAAAGATTGATTTTGGAAGCATACCTCACTGGAACTTAAGATCGGCCGCTTGAATGATTGAGGAAGCTTCATTTAGTGGAGATGAAGCTCTGTTGAGAAGCAATTAGATCAATTCCTTGACGTTCCCTTAGAGGCCATGAATTGATGATTTGGAGCTTGGCTTTGATCAAGGTCCCACCTCTAGTGCTCAAAAATCTTGGGAGATAATTTATTTTTGCTTGATGAGGCCTAGGAAAGGTGCGTGCAAAGTTAATTAGCATTGATGGAGAAATACGGAAGTTAAGTGAGAAATGGGAGTGTATTATTTCGGGACAGACGAAAATGGAATTTTTTTTATTGGGGAACATGCTAGGGAGCTGAGGGAATGGCTCTAGCGGATCACCTTGGGTAGCTAGGGCTCTAAGGAATGATTTTTGTGTGTGTTAGAGTTGAAAAGAGGGGGTGTATACCCTCTTTCATCTTGATCGATGGGATCTGGTTTGGCTTCTAGTGGCTATCAGGACATCTTAGGGAGACATGGGTGGCGGAGGAGCGAGTTGGCTTGGTTGGTTGAAGGTGTGGAGGTGTGGTCGGCAAGGAGTGGGTGTTCCATGTCATGCGACAGATCACCTTCCAGCTAAATGGTGTCATAGGTGCCTAGACCATTGGAGTACCAAGTGGCCAAGGAATAGAAATGACCACTTATATGGGTGATTTGTCTCATGTGATACCATTGACCCAAGGAAAGAATGATCATTTGGCATTGGAGATGATTTGGGCATATTTGAAATGAGCAAAAAGTGGGTTACCAAAAATTTCAAGTAAATTGGAGTTGATTTGGTTAGGTTTGGCTCGATTTGTCTCATTTAGATCAAATTGGGTTAGGTTGGGTCAAGTTGACCAATTGGTCAAATTCGGTCAAACCAAGAGTTGGGTTAAGTTCATATGATCATTTGGGATATTTTTGTTCATTTGGTTTGGTTTAGTTTGGCTTAGATTTGATTTTGGCTCATTTGAAATCATTTGGGCTCAACTAGGTTAAGTTGGCCAATTTGACCAAATTGGCCAAATTGGATTGGGTTGGGTGTTGGTTTGGGTTTTGTTGACCAATTGAAGATGATTGTAGGCTTTGGTTTCAATTAATTTGGATTTGGTTTTGATTTAGTCCAACTTGAACCTTCAGGTCAATTTGGGTTAAGTAGATCAATCCAATTGGGTTTGGTCAAGTTCAACAATCAATTTGGAATGAACTTGAGCCATTTGCAATTTGGTTTATATTTTGATTTATCCTAATGGTCTTCTAGTTCTTTAGCTCAACTTGGGTTAAGAAGGCCAATTGGGTTTGGTTTGACTCAATTGAAGGTCAAGTCATATTCAAATATTGATTTTGATTTGGTATGAATCATTAGTTTTAAGAGATTTTTCTTGGGTTGCAATTTGGCTAGTTTGGGTTCATATGGGGTTAAGGGGTTGACTTTGTTTGACCCAATTTGTGACAATTAATCAACTTAGGGTGATCAACAATCATGATGAGTGGTTTTGATTAGCTTGGTTCAATCCAATTTGGGTAGTATTAAAACTTGGCTCAAATAGGTCAAATTGGCCACTTTGGGTCAAGTGGACTAATTGGGTTTAGTTTGGTTGATTTTGGGTTGAGTTTGATTTAGTTGAGTTTATATATGGATTTGGGATTGATATATAAATTCAATTGAAATTGGCTTGGGTTCAAATGTGTTTTGGTTCATTTGAATATTTCAAGTTAAAAGGTGTTATGTCGGGTTTGACTTGGGTTAATTTTGGTTTGGATTGATAATTGTAGATTTCATTTATATTTGTGAATATGATTGAAGGTATGATTGATTCATGAGAAAATCAATTGAATTTGGGTTTTGGAATGAAGGAATTTGGCTAAGTCCATGGAGTTGGGTCATGTGGCTTAGGATTGGATTTTTGGTTTGATTTAGTTTGATTTTGTTTTGATGATTTAGATGTATATTTCATTTAAATTTGTGAATATGATTGAAAATATGATTGATTTGTGAGAAAATCAGTTGGATTAAGATTTGGCTAAGTCCATGGAATAAGTCATATGGCTTAAGAAGGGTTTGAATTAATTTGACTTAGTTTTGATCATTTGAATGTAGATTTGATTTATATTTAGGAAGATGTTTGAAGATATAAATTTATTATGAGAAAATAAATTTATTTTGGATTGATTTGGATTAATATTTGGCTAAGTCCATGGGATAGGTCATATGTTTTAGTAAGTGTTTTTTGGATTTGATCATGGGCTTCAATCAATTCATTTTGGGATTTGGGTTTAGATTTGGATTTGAATTTGATGTTTGAATTGAACTTGAGGTTTGGTTTCAAAGGTGAACATGGAATAGATTTGGGTTGTAGGGTAGTGGATTATCTTAATCCCAAGGAATAACCTAATCCTATATTTAACCATTCTAAGTCTTTAAAGTAAGTGTTCACCAAATTATTAGAAGTGTCTTATGACTATGGAAGTCTTAGTATGTAGAAGACTCCTAAGTCTAAGATGCAAGATTGAACCCGAACTCCAAAATTGAGGTCAACAGGCCTTAGGCTCCATAGTGTTGCCCTTAGAGATAGATGATTAGAATACTGAAGCCAAGTTTCACATTATAGACTCAGATACATGAGAACGACATAGTTCCATCCTCTCTACATCAATGTATGAAGTTTGGGAGATGTGGGATCATCTACTATTTCAAAGGAGATCTCAAGCCATTTATAGTTCACGAGGTCAACATATATGAGGTTGCGGCTTACTACGTCCCTCAAAATCAACAAGTCTATTCTCACGAACTTGGCTAAAGTTAAAAATAAAAAAAGAAAAAAAAGAAAAAAGAGAAAAAGAAAAAGAAAAAGAAAAGGAAAGCAAAAAATGAAAAAGAAAATAGAAGGGTGTAGAAATAGACTTGGAGGAGGAAGTGGAGCATGACATTAGATTCCATCAACAGTTCATTACTCCATTCAAAATATAGGATGACGACCTTTACCGAGAGAGAGGCAGTCAGAGGCCCGAGGGTGGAAAACCTTATTATTTGCCACCATAGAAGATATGTCCAGCCTAAGAGTACACATGTTATCCATATAGACTTAGAATCTAGTTCATAGGATGAGTCTTATATGGTTAGGATACCGACCAGCTCTTCTCAGCAATAGATTCTCTTGGAGGTGACACTTTGAGCCAGATAGCGATGAAGACCAGGCTCCATAGCAATGCATAATTGTATCCAAGTCTATATGTGAAATAATAAGGCATCAGTTGGGAACCTTAGTCTAACCCCACTTTCCTCTCAAAACATTGAGGGTTTGGTAGTTAAAGAAGCCCCTAAGTCATTCATAGTTGTGAAGACTCAAAGGTTTTGGGAGCATCATCCTCAAGTCAAGAAGTTGATGTAGAACTTGAGGATGATTCATATAAAGATTTAATAGAATTACCTTTTAGTTGGTACTTTCCTTGTGTTCATAATTTAGCAAAGAAAGGGTTAATCCCACATACTTGGTCAAAGCATAAATCAGACTACTTCGAAAGAATATAGAAGTATAAATGTAAAAGCTCTGAATCAAGACCGAGACTAGGATTCAGTATATTGGGTCCAGTCGATGATGATAATTACTACTTAGATTCGGTACTTGCCTTAAAATGTTAGTGCTATATACCAACGGTCTATGACTCAAATATTTGATGAACTCATTCATCATCAAGTCGAGTGCTATGTCGATGACCTCATGGTCAAAAGTAGAGAAAAGGAAGACCATCTCTTTTATTTGAGAGTAGTTTTCAAATAGTTAAGATAATTTAACCTCAAAATGAACCCCTTGAAGTGTGCATTCAGAGTAGCTTCAAAGAAATTCCTTGAGTTTATTGTCTGACATTAGGGAATCAAAATCGATCCAAAGAAGATCAAGGTACTAATAAAAATACCACCCCTAAAAGTTTAACTCAACTCAGATCATTCTAAAGGCGATTGATGTATCTAAGATGCTTTATATCCAACATATCAAGAAGATGTCAACCATTCTCAGCACTTGTCAAATAGGATGCCAAGTTCAAGTGGGATGATAAATGTGAGCATGCCTCGAAGACATCAAGCATTACCTAATGATGTCGCCAGTTATAGCAGCCCCTATCCCAGGCAAGCCACTCATACTTTACACTACTGCGTAGACAACTCCTTTGGTGATTTGTTGGCCCAAGCCAATGACGAAGGGAAGGAAAACATACTCTACTACCTCAGCCATCATCAAATCCCTATTGAGGCTAATTATCCACCCATTGAGAAGCATTTCCTAGCTTTAATCTTTGCATCCCAAAAGCTACAACACTACATGCTTCCTCATAAAGTGAACTTATTCTCTAAGATCAATCCACTATAGTATCTCATGACACGGTCGATACTATTTAGATGGTTGGTACGATGATCCATGATCCTCTCACAGTTTGATATTACCTTCGTACCCCTCTATGCGGTTAAAGGACAAGCGCGAGCAGATTTCTTAGCGGCACACCCACTTCTTGCAGACTCTCCACTTAGTGATGATCTCCCTGATGAACAAATCATGAACTTAGGGGATGCTAGCATTCATCACTGGGAGATGTATTTTGATGGCATGACTTCCTCTCAAAGAGGAGAAGAACCACAATATGCTATTTTAGGAAAGGCAGGGGTAGGAATAGTTCTCTTAACTCTAGACTGCGATACGATGAGATTCTCATATCATCTATCCAATCCTTGCACCAATAACGAAGCTGAATATGAGGCTCTGATTGCCAATCTGGAGTTATCCATTACTCTAAGCATCAAAACATCAACATCTTCAGGGATTCTCAACTAGTTATCAATCAAATCACTAGGTCGTATAAGATTATAAAGCCTAAGCTCCATCACTACCACAAGTGCACCATAGAGTTGTTGGCCCAAATCCTTGAAGTTACCATTTATAAGATTCCTCGAGGAGAGAACATCATAGCGTATGCTTTAGCCAAGCTTTCTAAAGAGTTGGCATGAGGATGAGTCCATATCGATAAAGGTCAAAATAGATAAGTCTTATCCCTTATTTATTGAACTCATCAAAAAGTACTCTCTTGAAGGGGAAGTTGCCATTGCAAAGAGGGATGAGGAGTTAGATTAGAGACTACCTTTCATGGATTACTTAAATAAAGATAATTTACCTCAAGAGAAGTCCTAAGCATATCAGATAAAGTAGAGCACTTTCTACACTCTTATGGATGGTGTCTTATACCGGTGGTCTTTCGATCATATATGGTTACATTATTCAGACAAGCATGAAGTCCGTAAGATCATGACCAAGGTACACTTAGGATTATTTGGAGCTAACCAATCCGGTCCGAAGATGAAAGCCAAGATCAAGAGACTAGGATATTATCGTCATCAATAATCAAAGATTGCATGGATACACTTAGAAGATGCCACCAATGTCAAATACACAATGTGGTCCTACACCAACCACCTAACATTCTACATCCTACATTGGCCTCATGGCCATTCGAATGTTGGGGTATAGACATAGTGGGTCCGATTGATCATCCTTCTTCTAAGGGTCATTTGTTCAACTTACCGCTATTGACTACTTTTCAAAGGGTGAAGATGATTTAAAGGTCACCGCCGATGTGCTCCAGTTTTTTAGGAACCATATCGTATATAGGAAATAAGTTCCTTGATGAATTATATTTGATAAAGGTTACATTCAAGAGCACCAAGATCAACAACTTTGTACGACAACATCATAGATTGGAGATATTCGCCATCAATTACGAGGTAAAATGGCTTATCAGAATCATTCAACAAAACTCTTATCCAAATATTAAAAAAGACACTCGACAATAATAAGCGATAGTGGCATGAGCAGTTAGTTGAAGCCTTGTTGGCCTAACACACCACATATAGAACTCCAACTCAGTCTACTCCTTTCTCCTTAGTGTATGGGTCTGAAGATGTTCTACCATTACAAGTCTAACTCCCATCACTAAAGATAGTTGTGGGTACCAAGATCACAATAGAGAATGCCAAGTTACTTGCCTCAAGAGCTCAAGGTTTGAGGAGAGAGGGCTGTCATGCCAAAACCTCAAGTTGTACAAGATAAAATGATTCAAGCTCACAATAAGTTGGTCCATCCTAGAGATTTTCAAGTAGGAGCTTATTTTAGTTCTAAGGAGACTGGTTGTTGCCCCTCGTGAAGATGCGAGGCAAGTTTGAACCCACTTGGGAAGGTCTGCAGGATCTTATCATTAATCATAAGGAGAGCCCAATGCTTCCAATCAATGGGATTTACTTAAAGAAATATTATAAATCATGTTTAAAAATAATTATCATCGATGAAAATTTCATTTCGAATTCAATCTCTTCCATATTGAAAGTATTCCTATTTGTGAATCTGTCATGATATGTTTAGGGTAGGTGTAAGGAACATGAGCGATATCCTATCCTTTATTGAAACAACACAAACACAAACACACAAATATATAAAATAAATACATATCTTTTATCTCAGACTATGAGTTGAGATAACACCCCAATAGCACTCACTTAGTAACTACCTATTAACGTGTTACCCTACAAGTGTGTCATCCTAGTGCATTTCCTTTGAAGGATTTAAGTCTACTATGCCTTCCTTACTTTGCCATTGCACAGGAGTGCCTTGTTAATTTGGAAGGTCTTACTATGTGGTAAGCTACCTCATGTTGGCTTCATTTAAGAAAGTGAGTCCTATACTTTCTTCTTGGATTTGCCTTATGCACGACTAGGTCAAGTATATTTGAGGTATAGGATAAGTCCCCTAGTAGCTCCTTCCCTCCGACTACTTTAAGTCTAGGTCCATTCTTCTTTGGGGAAAGTCTCTTGAAGACATTTTTTTAATAGTCAAGGGAAAGTCTTTTGAAGACATTTTCTTTTGCTACCATAAGTATGTTAGGATTAAGTCATTCTTTAGATGTACTACTAATTACTTCTTTATTCAAAGTTTAGGGTTTAGAGTTTAGGGTTAGAGTTTAGGGTTAGTTTATGATTTAGGGTATAGGGTTTAGGGTTTGGGATTTAGGGTTTAGGGTTTAGGGTTGTAGGTTTTAGGGTTTAGGGTTTTGGGTTTTAGGGTTTAGGGTTTTAGGGTTTAGGGTTTAGGGTTTAGGATTTATGGTTTCTTAGGTTTTGGGTTTTGGGTTTTGGGTTTAGGGCTTAGGTTTTTTTTAACAGAGAACAAATTCGAATTCAATGTTTCTTATTTTTGATTTCATCAACCAAGTAGCACCCCTAATTTTCTAAGACACAATTAATGTCATCGAACAAAAATGAGCTCCCATAGAGCAAATCAAAAACCCTAGATAAGTAGAACCATCTTTGATTTCAACCAATTAGCATAATTTTCTAAGACATGTCTCATAGAACAAAATGAGCTCCCATAGAGCAAATCAAAACCGTAGAACCATCTCTATTATAAATACATAGTTCCATACTTGAACCACCCTTGCCACTCAGTAGCGATCCACCATCATGTCCCTGATCTTTCCTCTAGCCACCACCACGGTTGTAACCTTCCTTGCTCCTCGTCACTCCATAACCACCACTGCTCTGACCACTACCTCCATATCCACCAGCACCTCCAGATCCCCACCACTATGATATAATACCTCCTCCTTCTCCTCCACCCTAGATCTAATGGCTAGTTGATGGTGATGTTCTGTCATCATCAAGGTTCGCCCATTCTTAGGGTTTAGGGTTAGTTTATAGTTAGTTTAGGGTTTAGGGTTTGGGGTTTATGGTTTAGGTTTATAGGTTTTAGGGTTTATGCTTTTAGGTTTAGGGATTAGGGTTTTAGGGTTTAGGGATTAGGGTTTAAGGTTGTAGGTTTAGGGTTCTCATTGGGGTTTAGGGCTTATGCTTAGGGTTTAGGGTTTAGGGTTTAGGGTTTTTTTTAAATTAGGTAAACATGTAGGTTTAGGATTATTTAGTTTATTTTTATTTTATTTACATTTATTTTATTTTTATTTTTTTATGTTAGTTTATTTCTTTTTTGGTTTATTTATTTTAGTTTAGGTTTTATCTTAGTTTATTTTTTTAGGTTTATGTTAATTTTTAGTTTAATTTTATTTTATTTTATTTTTAGGTTTGGTTTTATTTTATTTTAGGTTTTTTTTGGTTTTAGGTTTTATTTTTGGTTTATTTTAGGTTTTTATTCTTTTAGTTTAGGTTTAGGTTTATTTTTTATTTTATTTTATTTAGCTTAGGTTTAGGTTTAGGTTTATTTATTTTAGGTTTAGGTTTAAGTTTTATTTATTTTAGTTTAATTTTAGATTTATTTTATTTTGTTTATTTTATTTTTATTTTAGGTTTAGTTTTTTAGTTTGGGGTTTAGGTTTTTTTTCAATTTATTTTCAGTTTATTTTTAGCTTTATTTTAGGTTTAGGTTTTTTTTTATTTAGTTTTATTATATTTTATTTTATGTTTATTTTATTTTTAGTTATTATTTTATTTAAGTTTTTTATTCTGAGGTTTTTTTTATTTTTTTAGTTTAGTTTAGGATTTTATTTATTTTATTTTAGTTTCTTTTTATTATTTTATTTTATTTTTAGGTTTAGGTTTAGGTTTTATTTTAGGTTTTTATTTCATTTTATTTTATTTAGGTTTTAGTCTTTTTATTTATTTTATTTTTAGGTTTTATTTAGTTTCAGTTTAGGTTTTTAAGTTTTTAGGGTTTAGGGTTTTGGGTTTTGGGTTTTATGGTTTAGGGTTTTAGTGTTTAGGGTTTAGGTTTAGGGTTTAGGGTTTAAGGTTTAGTGTTTATCCATTAGGGTTTAAGGTTTTGAAGGCTTAGGGTTTAGGGTTTAACGTTAACTTAGGGTTTAGGGTTAGTTTAGGCTTTAGGCTTTAGGCTTTAGGGTTTAGGGTTTTAAGGGTTTAGGGTTTAGGGTTAGCTTAGGGTTTAAGGTTTAAAGTTTTAGAATTTATGATTTAGGTTTTAGTGTTTAGGGTTTAGGGTTAGGGTTTAGGTTTAGGGTTTAGCATTTAGAGTTTAGGGTTTAGGGTTTAGAGTTTAGGATTAGTTTAGGTTTTAGGGTTTAAGGCTTAGGTTTGAGGGTTTAGAGTTTTTAATGGTTTTGGGTTTAGGGTTTCGGGTCAGTTTTAGGGTTTACTATTTGAGGTTTAGGGTTTAGGATTTAGGGTTTAGGGTTTAGGGTTTAGTATTTTTTTTAAAATAATTAAACTGGTAGGTTGAGGTTTATTTAGTCTACTTAGTTTATTTAGTTTATTTTTATTTTTTAAGTTTATTTTATTATTATTTTATTTAGGTTTATTTTTATTTTTATTTAGTTTAGTTTATTTTTTGTAGGTTAATTTAGGTTTGCTTTTTTATTTTATTTTATTTTTTTAAGTTTAGGTTTAGGTTTAGATTTATGTTTATTTTTTATTTTATTTTTTAATTTATTTTTAGGTGTGCATTTTATTTTATTTTTTTAAGTTTAGGTTTATTTTATTATTTTATTTAAGATTTAGGTTTAGTATTTTACTTTAGGTTTATTTTAGGTTTTATTTTTAGTTTAGATTTAAGTTTAATTTTAGTTTATTTCATTTTATTTATGGTTTAAGTTTAGGTTTAAGTTTAGTTTATTTTAGCTTTAAGTTTGGGTTTTATTTATTTTAGTTTAGTTTATTTTATTTAGGTTTAGGTTTTTTTTTATTTTAGGTTTTGGTTTTTTTGAGTTTAGGGTTTAAGATTTATTCTTTATTTATTTTTAGGTTTTTTAGGTTTATTTTTTGGGTTTAGGTTCTCATTTGGTTTTTTTATTTATTTTATGTATACTTTATTTTGATTTAATATTTAATACTTATTTTATTTAGGTTTTTTATTTTTTAGTTTAGTATAGGTTTTTATTTATTTTATTTTAGTTTAGTTTTTATTTTTTATTTTATTTTCTTTTTAGGTTTAGGTTTAGGTTTATGTTTTAGTTTAGGTTTTTATTTTATTTTATTTTGGTTTAGGATTTTTTATTTATTTTATTTTTAGGTTCTTAGCTTTTTAGTTTTTAGGGTTTAGGGTTTAGGGTTTAGGGTTGAGGGCTTAGGGTTTAGGGTTTGGGGTTTAGGGTCATTTGAGGGTTTAGGCTTTGGGGTTTAGGATTTAGGGTTTATGGTTTAGGGTCTAGGGTTTAGGGTTTAGGGTTTTAGGGTTTAAGGCATAGGGTTTAGGGTTTAGGGTTTAAGTTTTAAGTCTAGGGTTCAAGTTTTAGTTTAGGGTTTTCAGTTTTTGATTTCTTTTTAATAGAGATCAAATTCATATTCAACATTTCATCTTTTCAATTTGATCAACCAAGTAACACACCAAGTTTTCTAAGACATAAGCGATGACATAGATAAAAAATAAGCACGCATAGAGCAAATCAAAAACCCTAGATAACTAGAACCATCTATAGGATAAAGACATTGTTCCATAAGCAGTAGATCAGATCGACCATTCTTAAATTTCTCCAGTTCCCATCAGAACCAACCCACCTCTCTCAGTAGGATCCACCATCCCTGTCCACATCTCTCCCTCGCCACCACCACGCCACCTTGCTCCTCCAGCCTCCATAACCACTGCTTTCACCACCTCCATATCCACCGGCCTCTAGATCCCCACCATTATTTTTTTAGTTTAGGTTTAGGTTTTTTTTTAGTTTATTTTATTTTATTTAGTTTAGTTTAGGTTTAGTTTATTTTAGGTTTAGGTTTAGCTTTTATTCACTTTAGTTTAGTTTATTTTAGTTTAGGTTTAGGTTTAGGTTTATTTTATTTTATTTTATTTTTATTTTAGGTTTAGTTTTTTAGTTTAGGGTTTAGGTTTTATTTATTATTTAGTTTTAGGTTTATTTTTTAGGTTTAAATTTTTATTAAGTTTTAATTTTATTTTAAATTTTCATTTAATTTTAATTTTATTAAGGTTTTTTATTTTGAGGTTGATTTTATTTTTAGTTTATTTTAGGTTTTTTTTTATTTTATTTTATTTTTTTATTTTTTAATTTATTTTATTTTTAGGTTTAGGTTTAGGCCTTTATTTTATTTTATTTTTTATGTTATTAAGTTTTTGGTATATTTTTAATTTTTCATTTAGGTTTTATTTAGTTTTGGTTTAGGTTTTTAGGTTTTTAGGGTTTAGGGTTTATGGTTTAGGGTTTAGGGTTTAGGGCTTAGGGTTTAGGACTTAGGGTTTAGGGTTTAGTGTTTAGGGTTTAGGGTTTTAATATTTAGGGTTTAGTGTTTTGGTTTAAGGTCTAGGGTTTTAGGTTTTGTTTAGGCTCAGTTAGTTTTAGGTTTAGGTTTTATTTAGAGTTTAGGGTTAGTTTAGGGTTTAATTTAGGGTTTTAGGTTTAGTGTTTAATTTAGGGTTTATAGTTAGGGTTAGGGTTTTGGGTTTAAGGATTTGGGTTTAGGGTTTATGGTTTTAGTGTTTGGGTTTAAGGTTGTAGGTTTAGGGTTTAGTTTAAGGTTACTTTTATGGTTTAGGGTTTAGGGTTTAGGATTTAAGATTTAGGGTTTAAGGTTTAGGGTTTAGGGTTAAAGTTTTTTTCAAAAAGAAATTAAGTAAACCAGTACGTTTAGGTTTATTTACTTTATTTTTTATTTATCTTAGTTTATTTTATTTTACTTTTATGTAGGTTTATTTATTTTGGTTTGGTTTATTTATTTTAGGTTTAATTATTGTAGTTTATTTTCTAAGTTTAGGTTTAGGTTTATGTTTATTTTTTAGTTCAGTTTTATTTTATTTTATTTTTTAGGTTTTGGTTTTAATTTTTATTTTTAGGTTTATGGTTAGGTTTTTAGTTTATTTTTTTTAGAATTAGGTTTTAGGTTGTTATTTTAGGTTTTTTTTTAGGTATTATTTTTTAGTTTAGGTTTAGGTTTATTTTTATTTTATTTTATTTTATTTAGTGTTTAGGTTTAGTTTATTTTAGGTTTGGGTTTAGGTTTTATTTATTTTATTTAATTTATTTAGTTTAGGTTGAGGATTATTTTATTTTTTATTTTAGGTTTAGGTTTTTTAGTTTAGGGTTTAGGATTTATTTTTTATTTATTTTTTAGGTTTAGGTTTTTATTTGGTTTTTATTTTCTTTTATTTTAGGTTTATTTTAATTTTATTTTACGTTTAGTTTTAATTTTATTATGGTTTTTTATTCTTAGGTTTATCTTATTTTTTAGTTTAGTTTAGGTTTAGGGTCTGCTACACTTTCCTTTCTTACTTGGCCAGTGCACACCGATGAGTGCCTTGTTAGTCCGGTAGGCCATACTGCATGGCCGATAAGCTACCTCATGTTGTCTTCGTTTAAGAGGATGTGAGTGCCTTCGCTTTCTTCTTGGATTAGCCTTTTGTGTCTTGTCAGTATATTTGAGGTTTAGGATAAGTCCCCTCGCTCTTTCCATCCCTGGCTTCAAGTCAGGTCATCCTTCCTCAGGGCTTCCCGCTTAGCAGTCTCTCTAGGTCAGATTGTATATGTCCCACCGACGATAGACTATCCTGATGATCAATTCCGCTTGGAAAGTTGTAAGCTTACATGATTTTTGTCCAGATTGATCATTGCACATCGATGGGCACCATAGGTTGGTTGGTTCCCACTAGGATACTCCTTAGGTTGGTTAGTTCTCACACCTTAGGATACACCACTCATGGAAGATGTAAGTCTGCTATGCTTTCTCCTTGAGTTGGCCACCATACACCTATAGGCTTTTTTGTTTTCCGTGGCTGATAATTCCCCAGCAACATCTTCCCTATGGGCACTATATTTAGATCACATCCTTTGCGATGCCATTTAGACACAACTTCCTTGGAATCAATTATCTAATTTTACTTCTGTTGTTAATGATTATAGGATTGTTGGTGGGGATTTTAATGCGGTCCTTTCTTTGAATGAAAGGAAAGGGGGTTCTTTATTGAATTTACATTCAATGGAAGATTTTGCATATATGATTTTGAATTGTAATCTTCAGGATGTTGGTTTCATTGGTTCTCAATTTACTTGGAATAATTATAGATTGTTGTAGCAGTTGGATAGTGCTTTATTTAATAATTATTGGTTAAACTGTTAGCCTTTAACTTCGGTGGAGCATCTTACTAGAACTTTCTCGGATCATGCCCCTCTTTTGATTACTATTAAGGATGCTATTCATAATAATAATGTAATTAAAATTCTTGTTTTCAAAATGTGGTTACAAGATAAAAGTTTTCTTGATGTTATTGCTTATAATTGGTGTGCTGCTCTTTCTCTTGATTATTCTGAATTTAGTATGATGAGATTTTGGCTTAAGCTTAAAAGGCTTAAGCATAATATCACTTGGTGGAATAGAAATTGCTTTAAAAATTCTTTTTGATAATATCAAGAATATGGAATAGAAGGTGAAAGATATGAAAGAACTTGTTATTACTGATTCTTCTTTTTGTTCTAATCTTGCTGAAGCTAAAGATAATCTCATTAAGTTTTAGGATATGGAGGAGACTTATTAGAGACAAAAGTAGTGTCTAAGCATCACTAATGGAAAAGAAACACTAAATATTTTCATGCTTTGGTAATGAAATGAAGAGTTCTTGGTCGCATAAAATCAAGAACTTCAATGCTTCTTGGCTTACCAACAAGAGGATATATTTTCTTCTCCTCTTAATTATTTTAAAGATCTTTTAAATAAAGATTGTCAACTTGAGCATTTATCAAATCCCTCATCATCCCTTCTATTATGTCTCGAGGATAATGAGTGCTTGGTTATTCCTCCTTGATGAGAAAATTTTTAATATTCTTAATGGTATGAATGTTGATTCTATTGCGAGTGGATGGTTACACTACTTTATTCTTTTATAAAGATTGGTTTATTATTAAAATTGAACTTGTTAATGTTGTTAATGATTTTTTTCAAGGAAATTCTATTCCTAAATATTTTAGTAGCACTTCTATTATTCTTATTCCTAAGAAAGATAATCTTGACATTTGGAATGACTTTAGACCTATTAGTCTTTGTACTTTTTTCAATAAATTGATTCTTAAAATTTTGACTAATAGGCTTAGTAAGTTTCTTCCTAAGATTATTTCTTCTAATCAAACTAGCTTTGTGAAAGGTAGAACTATTTGAGATAAGATCTTGCTTGCTCAAGAATTGATTCATGATTTGAATGTTAAAACTAGAGGTGATAATTTACTTTTAAGCTTGACATCACCAAAGCTTATGATAACATTCTTGGGATTTTCTTAATAGCATTCTTACTTTATTTTGTTTTTCTAATCATTTTATTTCTTGGGTTAACAATATAATTAGAAATGTTTTGGTTTTCATTAGTTATCAATGGTGAAAACTATGGTTTCTTTAATTCCTCTCAAGGTATAAGACAAGACTCTCTTTCTCTTGCTTTTTTATTATTGATTTAATATTTGTCTCATTGGCTTAATCATTTTTGAGAAGAATTCTAGTTTGTATTTTAGGAATCATGGTGGTTTGGCTATCTCCCACTTAAGCTTTGTTGATGATTTCATAATTTTTTGTAATGGCTTGTTACATTATGTTAAAAAGCTTAAAGATTTTTTAAATAAATTTGAAATGGAAAGTGGCCTTTTGATTAGTACTCATAAAAGTTGTTTTTATCACTTCTACTTCTATTTATGTTCATAGAATTAACAAGATAAAGGATATCACTAGTTTTTCTAATCAAAATCATCTTATTAAATTTTAGGCTCCCCTTTATATTGTGACCATAAGAGATCCTATCTCTTTGATGAGGTAACTCTAATATTCAAAATAAAATTTCTATCGTTGAATTTCATTTTTTGTCATTTGGTGGTAGATTAATTATTATTAAAATTATTCTTTATTGTCTTCCTTTTTACTTGTTGCTTAATATTGTTCCTCCTTCCCTTGTTCTTATCAGGATTGAAAGACTTTTTAATATATTTTTTGGGACTCTAGGAATTTAGCCAAAAGGCTTCATTAGACTTCTTGGTCTAATATGTGTGGTATCATTTATGAAGGTGGTATTGGGTGTAGATCATTGATGGATTCCACCAATGTTTTTCTTATAAACTTTGGTCAAATTTTAAGAAAATGAAAGTCTTTGGGCTAAATTTTGAAATTTAAATATTTCAAAGGTAAGAATCCTTTTTAATTTGCAATTATAAACATGGTGATTCTATTATTTGGAAGCGACTTTGTGATATTAAATGGAAAGTGAACCTCTCATTTTTTGGGGTATTAATAATGGTTCTTCTTTCTTTTGGAAAGATAACTTGATGGGGACTTTTCCATTGATTCTTTGCTTAATACTCACTCTACTTCTTCTTTGAGAGTTAGTAATTTTATTTGTAATGGTAATTGAAATTCTCTCTTTAATGATTTGATTCTTGATTTGATTAATAATAACATCATCAATATTCTTATTGATAGTATTTCTTTGGATCAAATTTTTTTCAAAATTTCTAGTATTGAAGAATTTTCTTTTAAAGATACTTGGCACCATATTAGAGTTAAAAAAATCCTCTTCTCTTATTTTCCTTAAAATTTGAAATAATATTATTCTTACTTCTTATTCTATTCTTGTGTGGAGAATTTTAAGAAATTATATTGATGTTGACTCTTTAGTTTTGGACAAATGTTTTTATCTACCCTCTAAATACATGTGTTGCTTTCATATTGAGAATGTTAGTCATGTTTATGTTAATGGTGCTATTGCCTCTAAAGTTTGGGGTTGGTATGAGGATTTATTTAAGTTAAATTGTTTTAATGATAATTTAACTTTAATGCAACTTCTTGACTCTTATTTTCTTAATATTGTTAAAGGGAATATCAAAATTGTCTTTGGTTGTTACTTTGATTTGGTTTACAAAATGATGCTAAATTTCATAATGTGCCTATGAATCATAAGAGAATTATTGCTAGGACTAAAGAAAAGATTTTCTCTTTACATAAGGTCCTCCTTGGGACTAATTTTAGAGGTTGCAAGTTTGTTGCCTCTAAATTGGCTATCCAATTTCTTTATTGTAACTCATCTCCAGATTATAAAATTATTCATAGGGTTAAGCCTTTTAAATGTTGTATAAAAGTTAATATCGGCTCTATTACACATAACAAGTCGGGTTGTGGTTGTATTTTTAGGAATAATCTTGGGAATATTATCTTCGCTTTTTCCACTACTCTCTCTACTAATTTTATTATTTTTGCTGAATTGATGGCTGTTTGTCATGCTCTTAAGCTTTATTTGGATAAAAATTTTCATACTATTTGGTTGGAATCTAATGGTGAGACGGTTGTTGCTAGGATCAATTCTAACCATAATGGTAATCTTGAGCTTTTTTTTAGAAATATTAAAATATTATCTCTAAACTTTTTTTTTAATTACTCATATTTTAAGAGAAGGTAATGCTTGCTTGATTTCTTAGGTTTGGGGTGTAATTTCTCTAATTTTACTTTATTTACCAATATGAATATTCTTAAACAATTAAGAGGTCTAATTTAGATAAATGGTTTTCCTTATGTTAGATTTTCTTAAATTTTCTTCTTTTTTTTCTTTTTTCTTTTCTGTTGTTGGTTTTCTTGGGGCTTTTCCTTGGGAGCTTCTGGTGGTTTTGGTTTGTTCGATTATTGTTGGCTCCTGTTCTTTCTTGGGGGCTTTCTGTTCTTGTATTTTTCTTATATTTTATAGGTTGGAATCTTTGGATTACTATTTTAGTTGTCCATTTGTTGTCATTCCTCTACTTTTAATATGGTATATCTTGTGGGATTATTCGTTGGTTTTTGGTTGGTTGGTTTATTTTTCTTTGGTGTCTTTGTGGTTGGTATCCATGAGCTTCCGATTTTGGTGCCCTCTAGATGAGATGTTGGTTGTGCTTCTCTTCCTTCTATTTCATTTGGTTGTGTTGATTTGGTTTTGGGTGTATACTACTTTCCTTTGTGGCTTTGGTGGCTGTTGTTTTTTTTTTGTGGCTAATGTGGCTGTTGTGGTTGCTTCCTGGTTGGTTGGTGAGCTTGTTGTTTGCTTCCATTCTTCTTATTTTACGGTACTTCTTGGTTGTTGGCTTTGTTTATTATTCTTGCTACTCTTGGGTGGTTGGATGGTTGTCGGCTTGGATTTTTCTTTGTTGGCTCTTTCTTCTACTATTTTCCCCTTTGGCTGGTGGCTCTATTGTTGTTCTTACCTTTTTGGTGGATGGTTCTAGATCTTTGCTGGTTATTGGTGTGTCCTCGGGTGCCTTTGTGAGGTTCATTGATTATGATGGCTAGGATGTTAAATCTTTTTTATTGGTTGGTAGCAGTATTTATGACTATAACCCTCCTTTCAGAGTTTGGCGCTCACAAATTTTCTAATTTTGTGACTGAGATCCTTTTCTTTGGCTTTTCTTTCCTTTCTATCTTTGTTTATTTTCTTTTGTTTGTGCTTATCTCTACTTTAGTATTTTTCTTATAGGTTTCCTTCGCTTGTTCTTGGGTCTCTTTGGTGTCTTTGTGGTTGGTTTACTCTTTTCTGGTGGTTGGTAGCATTTTTTGTGTGGAACCCTCTTTGAGTTTTCTCAAAAATTTTTTTTTACCACTAATGTTTTGAGCTGAGCCTTTTCTTTGGCTTTTCTTTCCTTTCACTTTATCTCTATTTATTTTCCTTTAATTATGCTTATCTTTGCTTTAGTTTTTTCTTGCAGGTTTCCTTCATTTGCTCTTGGGTATTTTCAGGTGGCATGCTGACCTGCTTAGGGATTTTGTGTCCTTGCTATTCTTTTCTTAGTTTTCCTTTTCTATTTCATTTTATTTTGTATTTGTTAGGGGATTTTCCTCCTTAGGTCTTTCTATAGCTCTTTAAGTAGTAGTCTTTGAGATTTATCCTCTTTAAGGACATTGTATCGTTTTCTTTTGGTAATAAAAATTCCCCTTTTTACCAAAAAAAAGACCCTAAACCCTAAAACTTAAACCCCAAACCCTAAACCCTAAAACCCTAAAGCTTAAATCCTAAACACTAAACCATAAACCCTAAACCCTAAACCCTAACCCTAAACCCTAAACCCTAATCCCTAAAACCCTAAACCCTAAAACCCTAAACCTAAACCCTAAACCCTAAACCCTAAACCCTAAACCCTAAACCCTAAAAACCTAAAAACCTAAACCTAAACTAAATAAAACCTAAAAATAAAATAAATAAAAGAACCAAATAAAATAAAATAAAAACCAAACTTAAACCTAAAAATAAAATAAAATTAAAAAATAAAATAAAAAAACTAAAATAAAATAAATAAAAACCTAAACTAAACCTAAAAAAAATAAAATAATCCTAAGAATAAAAAGCCTAAATAAAATAAAAACTAAACTGTAAAATAAAAAAAATAAACCTAAAATAAAATAAAATAAAAACTAAATAAAAACCTAAACTTAAAAAATAAATCTAAAAATAAATTAAACATAAATCTTAAACCCCTAAACCTAAAATAAAATAAAATAAACAAAATGAAATAAAAAAAAAACCATGGTTTTATTTAGTTTAGGGTTTAGGTTTTATTATTTATTTATTTTTAGATTTTATTTTAGTTTTATTTTTTATGTTTAAGTTCTTATTTAGTTTTTATTTTATTATATTAGGTTTATTTTATTTTTTAGTTTATGTTTAGTTTTATTTTAGGTTTTTTCTCCTTAGGTTTATTATATTTTTAGTTTAGTTTAGGTTTTATTTATTTTATTTAGTTTTTTTATTTTTTATTTTAATTTATTTTAGGTTTAGGTTTATGTTTTAGTTTAATTTATATTGGTTTATTTTATTTTATTTAGGTTTAGGTTTTTTTATTTATTTTATTTTTTAGGTTTTAAATTATTTAGGTTTAGGTTTTTTAAGTGTTAAGGGTTTAGGGTTTGGGTTTAGGGTTTGGGTTTAGGGTTTAGGATTTATTTAGGGTGTAGGGTTTTATGGTGAGGATTTATGGTTTTAGGGTTTAGGTTAGTTTTGGGTTTATGATTTAGGGTTAGTGTTTTTATCTTTTTATTTTTTTAAGTTTTTTAAATTAAAGCGGTAGTTTGTTTATTTTGTTTATTTATTTTATTTTTTAGGTTTATTTATTTTATTTATTTATTATTTAGTTTAGTTTAGGTTTAGGGTTTGGGTTTTGAATTTTCTTTTAACAAAAACAAATTGATTCAACATTTCTTCTTTCTAATTTCATCAACCAAGTAAATGTTGAATCAATTTGTTTTTTTAAAAAAAACCAAACTCAAATAATAAATAAATAAATAAATAAATAAATAAACTAAACTAAATAAACTAAAATAAACCTTCCCATCATAAATAAAAAACTCCCTCCTAAACTAAATCCCTAAACCCATCTAAACCTAAACCCCAAACCCTAAACCCAAACCCTAAACCCTAAACCTACACTTAAATAAATAAAATTTAAAACCTAATATAAAATAAATAAAAAACCTAAACCTAAATAAAATAAAAAAAAAAAACTTAAACTAAAACATAAACCTAAACCTAAAAATAAATAAAAAATAAATAAAAAATAAAAATTAAAAGAAACCTAAAATAAATAAAATAAACATAAACTAAAACCTAAATAATATAAAACTAAAAAAAAAAAAACTAAAATAAAACTAAATAAAAAAAAAACTAAAATAAAAATCTAAAAATAAATAAATAATCAAACCTAAACCCTACTAAAAAAAAAAAAAACCTAAACTAAAATAAAATAAACAAAATAAAATAAACCTTAACCTAAACTAAAATAAACTAAACTTAAATAAATAAACTTATACCAAACCAAAATGAAGTAAACCTAAACTTAAAATAAAATAAAATTAACTAAAATAAACCTAAATAAACTAAAAAATAAAACCTAAAAAATAAACCTAAAATAAAACCAAAACCAAAATTAAAAAAATAAAATAAAAACTTAAACCCAAACCTAAAATAAAAAATAAAATCTAAACCTAAAAATAAAATAAAAATAAAACTCAACTAAAAAAATAAACATAAACCTAAACCTAAACCTAAAAAATAAACAAAATTAAAACCTAAACTAAAATAAATAAACTAAATTAAATAAAAATAAAGCATAAACTAAAATTCAAATGGAAATAATTAAACTAAAATAAAAAATAAACTAAATAAACCTAAACCTATCAATTTTATTAAAAAAAACCTAAACCCTAAAACATTAAACCCTAAACCCTAAATCCTAAACTCTAAACCCTAAACTCTGGACCTAACTAACTAACACTAAACCCTAAACCCTACTAAACCCTAAACCCTAAACACATTAAACCACAAAAACTCTAAAGCTAAAGCCTAAAGCCCCTAAACCCTAAACTAACCTTAAACCCTAAACCCTAAAGCCAAAACACTAAACACTAAACCCTAAACCATAAACCCTAAAATCATAAACACTAAAATTGTAAACCCTAAACCCTAAACCCTAAAGCCTAATCCCTAAACCCTAAACCCTAAAAACCTAAAAATCTAAACCTAAACTAAGTAAAACTTAGAAATAAAATAAATAATTAAACATAAAAAAATAAAATAAAATGATAATATAAAGACCTAAACTAAAACCTAAACCTAAACTTAAAAATTAAATAAAATAAAAAAATATAAATATATTAAAATAAAATAAATAAAACCTAAACTATACTAAAAAATAAAATAAACGTAAAAGAAAAACTGAAATAAAATATAAAGTAAACGTAAAATAAAAATAAAATAAACCTAAAGTAAAATAAAAAAATAAATAAAACCTAAACCTAAAAAAATAAACCTAAAATTAAACTTAAAAATAAATAAAAAAAATAAAACCAAACCCTAAACCTAAAAAAAAAAAAAACCTAAAATAAAAATATGATAAATAAAGTAAAATAAACCTAAACCTAACTAAAATAAATAAAACCTAAAACTAAACCAAAATAAAGTAAACCTAAACCTAAACTTAAACGAAAAAAAAATAAAATAAACTAAAATAAACCTAAACCTAAACTAAAAACTAAAACCTAAAAAATAAACATAAAAAAAGCATAAAAAATAAAATAAAACCTAAACCAAAACCTAAAAAAAAATAAAACCTAAACTTAAAAGATAAAATAAAAAAAAACTCAAAAAAATAAACCTAAACCTAAAACATAAACTAAAATAAATAAAACTTAAGTAAATAAATAAGAAAAATAAAAATAAAATATAAACATAAATAAAAAATAAAAATAATGTAAACCAAATAAATAAAAAATAAACTAATTATAAACTCATTTTTTTTAAAAAAAAAACCTTAAAACCTAAATCCTAAATCCTAAACCAAAATCTTAAACCCTAAACTACCTCCTACAACCTAAATCCTACCCTAAATTAAAACCTAAACCCTAAACCCTAAACCCTAAAAGCATAAACCCTAAAACCCTACCCTAAACCCTAAACCTACTAACTAAACTTTAAACCCTAAACCCCAAACCCTAAACTAAACCTAAAGTAATTAAATAAATTAAAAAATAAACTTAATCCCTAAAATCTAATAAACCTAAACCTAACCCTGAATCTTAAATGAATGATGGCAAGAACATCAGTTATGAGATTGGCTTAGATCTAGCGGTGGAGCAGGCGGTTATCACAATGGTGGTGGGAGATGTTGGTGCTTGGTGGATATGGAGGTGGTGGTGGCGGTGGTTATGGTGGCGGAGAGCGATGGAGGTTACATGTGGTGGTGGCGGAGGAGAGATCGAGGATATGATGGTGGATCACTACTCGAGGCCAAGGTGGTTCTAATGGACACTGGAGAAATTGAAGAATGGTCAATCCGATCTACTGCTTATGGAACTGTGTCTTTACAGTAGAGACGGTTCTAGTTATCTAGGGTTTTTGATTTGCTCTATGCATGCTCATTTTTGATCTATGTCATCACGTGTGTCTTAGAAAACTTGGTGTGTTACTTGATGAAATAAAAAAAGAAGAAATATTTAATTTGAATTAGTTCTCTTAAAAAAAACCAAAGACCTAAACCCTAAACTAAAAAAAAAACCTAAACCTAAAATAAAAGTAAAATAAACCTAAACCTACACTAAAATAAACTAAACTAAAATAAATAAAACCTAAACTAAAACCTAAAATAAACTAAACCTAAACATAAACTAGATATAAACTTAAAATAAACCTTAACCTAAACTAAAAAATAAAACCTAAATTAAACCTCAAATAAAAACCTAAAACCTCAACCTAAAAAAATAAAATAAAAACCTAAACCTAAACATAAAAATTAAAAATAAAATATAGTCCTACAAAAATATAATAAAAATAAAACTAAACTAAAAAATTTACAAAAACCTAAACCTAAATCGAAAAAATAAACTAAAATAAAAAATATAAACTAAAATGAATAAACCTAATATAAATAAACTAAACTAAATAAAAAAACAAAACAAACCTAAGTAGAAATAAAAAATAAAATAAACTAAAATAAATAAAAAACAAACTAAAAAAATTAGCCTGTCAGGTTGCTTAATTAAATAAACTAACCTAAATCCTAAACCCTAAACTCTAGGCCACTGAGCCACAACCCTAAAATAAACCATAAATACCATAAACCCTAAAACCACAAACTACTAATCCAAATAAAACCAGACCTGAGCCTAAAATGACCTAACCCTAAACCCAGCCAACCCTTGGCCCTAAACCCTCAACCCTAAACCTGAGCCTAAAACCACAAAGAAAGGCCACGGATGCTGAGCCCTACCCTGAGCCATACCAAATCTGCAACCCTACCACAAACCCTGGGCCCCCACTAAACCCAAAAAGCTCTTAAACCTAAATCCTAAACCTAAACCTGACTAAACCTAAATCAAAATAAACCTAAAAATAAAATAAATTAAAAGAAACCAAACATAAATAAATAATAAAGAAATAAAATGAAATCTAACTAAACTTACCTAAACCTAAATAAAATATAAAAAAATAAAACTAAAATAAATAAAACCTATACTAAACTAAAAATAAACCTAAAATAAAAATTGATAAAATATAAAACATAAACTAAAATAAAATAAACTTAAAATAATAAAAATAAAACTAAATAAAATAAAACTTAAAAATAAAAAAATAAAACCAAAATATACTAAAAAAATTCAAAATTAACAAATAAAATAAACCTAAACCTAAACTAAACTAAAGATATGCTACTAAAATGGATAAAACCTAAACTAAACCCTAAACTAAATAAAATAAAATAAATAAAAAAAAATAAACCTAAACTATAAAAATAAAACCTAAAAAAAAATAAACTAAAGAAAGACACAACTTAAACCTAAAAAATCAAAATAAATCCTAAACTTAAACTTAAATATAAAAAAAAAATAAAACCTAAAACTAAAAATAAAATAATAATAAAATGCTATTCTAAATAAATAAAAAATAAATCTAAACTAAAACTAAACTAAAATATAAAACCTTAACTAAAATAAAAACAAGCCAAATAAAATAAAAATAAAATAAACTTAAATGATAAAATAAATAAAGAATAAACCTGGGGTTTGCATGGATTTAAAAAAAAAAAACCTAAAACCCTAAACCTAAACCCTAAACTGACCCTAAATCCTAATCCTTAAAACCCTAAACCCCAAGGCCAAAGCCACAAGCTGCCCTGCCACAACCTGCTGAGCCCTAAATTTTAAAGCCACAAATCCCTGATCGAGGCTATTGGCAGTGAATCACTGGAGTCCTAAATAAAACTGAGCCCTGATCCTAAATGACCATATGCCCAGCCAGACCCTGGGCCCTGGGCTCTAGGCCACAGGCCACTGATAGGCCAAGAATGGAGTAGCCTAGCATAAATGAGCCTGGGCATAAAAGGTTTGGCTAGGCTAAAGAGATAACATGGGCATGACCTAACCTGAGAATGGATTAAAGATAAAACCTGGATTAATGAGCTAGGCTAGATAAAGAAAGATGTGAGCTAGATAAAGATAAAGATAAGAGGCTAAAAGGCTTGACCTGCCAGCTTGCGTGCTTTGAAAGCTGACAGCAGGCCTGATCAAGATCCTGGGCCCTGGAGCCAGGCCATGGGCCACAGGCCCTAGGCCTGAGCCTGACCTGATGGGTGGGCCCGATCAGTCTGTGCAGGCCAGGCTGGCAACCAATATAGGTGACCTAGGCCACTGGCCTCAGGCTGGAGCCCTGGGCCAGCCAGGCCTGGGCCCTAAGATAGCACTGAGCCCTAGGCCAGCCCTGAGCCACAGGCCACACAGGCCACTGGGGTTCTGAAGCCACCCTGAGGCCCTGAGCCCTGAGCAGGCTGACCATGGACCCTGGCCATAAACCACAAACCCTAAAGCCCTGAGCCCTGAGCCACAATAAAACCAAAGGAATATGCCTCAGGAAGACCTAAAGACCTGTCAAAGACAAATAAAGCCTAGGCTGAAGCCTAAGATAAAAGAATAAACCCTGAGGCTAAAGATAAAATAAAAGAAACTAACTAGGCTAAAAAAGGTATAAACATGCTAAATTAAAAGAATGAGGCTAAGAGATAAAGGTGGAGATAAATGAGCCTAGATAATTAACTAAACAAAAGATAAAAAATAAACTAAATAAAATGAAATGTAATGACCAAAGATAGATAAAAATAAACTAGATAAAATAGATACCCAGTTTGGATTGAAAAACTAGCACTAGGCCAAACCTAGGCACAGCTCTAGATCTTAGGCCTAGTCAGGAGATCTTGGACCCACTGACACTGAGCCTGAGCCCTGGGCTTGCAGGCTAGGCTGCAGGCCCTGAGCCGCCTGCAGCCCAGGCCCTGACAGACACTGAGCTAGCACAATGAGCCTAGATCTGATCATGAGCATTTGTTTGAGTACAATCTGGGCTAACAGACCTGGCCCTGATCTGAGCTGACCATGCATGCTAGACCCTAGGCCCTGGGCTCTGGACTATACTAGTAAAGACCAAGATGGCGGAAATGCATGAGGCTGACGTAAAGATGACCTAGGCATGAAAGGTTAAAGCTAAAGATAAGCACTAGGCAAAAGCCTAAGCAAATGGGATAAGCTATAAAGATGATAGGCTAAAAGGAAATGAAAGAAGTGTAGCCTGATAAAAGATAAAGATAAAATGGAAAGAATGAAGGAGCTTTAAAATGCTGAACCAGAATACTGATCCTGATCCTGGCCCTGGGCTGCCTAGCCCTAGGCCCTGACCTAAGGCCCTGACCACAGGTGGAGCCCGCGGATCTGAGTCGTGGGCTGAGACCACTGGTATATAAAAGTGAAGGCCACTAGCTGACCTGAAGGCTGGGCTTATGAGCCACTGGGCCAGGCCCTGGGAGCCAGGCCCTGAGCCAGAGCCCTAGGCCCTGGAGCCACAAGACCCTAGAGGCTGAGTATTCTAAGACTGAGCCACAAGGCCCTGAAGTCTTGAGATGGACCGCCAAATACTGAGCCTAGAGCCCTGAGTACTAAAATAAAACCAAAAGATATGCTCAGGTTAAAGACCTAAAGGCCCTAGCAAAACAGGATAAAAAACTAAATGAAACTAAAGATAAAATAAGACCTAAAGGCTAAAATAAAATAAAAATAAAATAAGAAAAGTAATGGAAGCTTGTACTGATTAAAGAATAAACTAAAGATAAAATAAGGCTGAAATAAGGAAACTGAATATTAAATAAACAAAGAAGATAAAAGAAAAAATGAAACTAAATAAGAATAAAAATGTAATGACCTAAGATA